>VDFB02271358.1:327049699-327450551 GCA_007258455.2 Sequoia sempervirens | reverse complement strand
TTTTTTGCATCGTTTTTTTTGGCCTTGTGGTTTTGGTGCCCATGGTATTGTAAAAGCACCTTTATATGTGCATGTTAATATACTCGCATGCATGAGAGGTGGTGCAGTGAGTTTTATAAAGAATTCACAAGTGTACAAGGATTGTCAAAAGGTTGAAAAAAATGTGTTGTATATTTACTCTTGTGTTGAAGATTAATACATACTTGTGTCTCTCTTTTATGGTGGAGTTTTTCTTTCGAGGGTTTTTGTATATACATGTGGTGTTATGTGTTTATTTATCATGGTTTATTGATTATTATTTGCTTAGATAGAAATATCTTAAAAGGTAATCCAATGTTGTATTAATAAAAATTAGATTTGCATAATTTTGAAGGGATAATGTAATGCTCACACATTTGTTGCCTTGAGATGGTTGTTTTAGCATTGTGTTTCCAAGTATGTATGAGGGGGTGCATAGGTCATGGTTGTGCATATATGTTTTGAGTATCTATCAATTCAACTTCACCATTTTCATTAATAGTCCTTGTTGTGGTTGTTGTTCGCTTGCATTGAGATGTGTGTTTAGCAATGTGCCAACTGTAGGTTATGGAGTTTGGTCTTATTGGTTAATATTTATAATGTAGGGGGTGTAGGGGGTACCCCTTTCAAGATATGAGAGGCACATGCCCTCAATGGGGAGTCCAGGGGTCATGCACCCCAACAAGGGTTCAGGGGCAGCACCCTTGAAAGCCACATTTTATATATATGTATTCATTGTAAATCTAGATCATTCATCATTAGATCACAAATTTGATGGTAGAGGTTATGTTTATTTTTCTTTCCCTAAAAGGCAACCCCCTTTTATGAGGGCATTGTATTACAACTAAGTATTACATTTAAAGAGGAGACTATGGTAGAGAGAAGAGGAAGCTACAATGGATGTGTTGTATGTTGTATCCCTTCATATTACTTAACGGAATAAAGGAAGGACTAGTTGTTTCTCTGTGGACGTAGCCCATATTGGGTGAACATGTATAACTGTGTCTCTATGTTTTGTGTTGTTTTATATTTTATTTTTACATTCATTTTATTATATACATTGCTCAATGATCCTGTTCCTAACAACTACTATAAGAGTTGTACATTTTTTTGGTTGATAAGCCTGAAAGGAAGGTTTCCTAGTTCGAGTGGGAGCAATGGAGGAAGAAGGCAAGTTTAGGGTTGAAAAGTTTAATGGCCAAAACTACCGACTATGAAAGATGCAAATGAAGGACTGTCTATATTAGAATGATCTTTTCTTTCCATTGGGTGGAAAAGCAAAAAAGCTAGCGAATATGACAAATCAAGAATGAGAGATTCTTGACAAAAAGGCACTAGGAACAATACAGTTGTGCTTGGCAATCAATGGCTTTTAGTATATTGAAAGAAATGACAATGGTGGATCTGATGTTGACATTGGCTAAACTATATGAAAAACCCTCATATTCAAATAAGGTATTTCATATGAAATGTTTATTTAATATGAAAATGTCAAAAGGTGGGTCAATTATTGATCATTTAAATGAGTTTAATACAGTTACTAGTCAATGAAGTTTTGTAAATGTAACCTTTGATGATGAGGTTGGTGCTCTCTTGATTTTGTGCTCATTGCCAAAAGGTCGGAATAGCTTGGTCATGGTTGTGAGTAATTCTATTTTTGGTTCGAGCACCATAAAATTTTGATGATGTTGTTGGTGTTATCCTTAGTGAGGAAATGCGGCAGAAAAGCGTGAGGGAGACATCAAGTAATGTTTTGACTATGGAGAACAAGGGAAGATAGATGGAGAGAGGAAAGAGCCCAGGAAATCCTCAAAAGTCTAACAAGGGAAAATCCAAATCCAAAGGAAGGTTGGAATGCTAGTGTAGACTCTAAAAAATGTCCTAAGTCTACGAGCATCATTTTTCTTGATCATTGCCTTCCAATAATTAAATAATTTTAAAGTATTTACTTATTCTTGATCACATTCCTCTATTAATTAAATAATTTTTAATTATTTAATTAATTCACTTCTTAGCTTTATTCCATCATAATCAATTAAATAAATTAATTACATCAATAATATTCCTTTGTCTTCAATAATTAAATAAATTACTATTTGTTTGTCACATTTTTGTCTATGGTTAAATAATTATTATTAATTATTTAACTATTCATCCCCCCTTTCAATTCTTCCAATTATTTAATTGTCCTTCATGTGTCTCTTGTATTAAATAATTAATTCAACTTAATTATTTAATACCTCTTTTCATATTTCCTCCCATTTAATTAAAATAATTATGTAAATTATTTTAATTAAATGCCCACTTCCATTTTCCTCAAATAAATAATTTGAATGAATTATTCATTTTCCACTTGCCCAAATATTCCTTTATCATGAATTAATTATTTTCCAATTTTTAATTGATTATCTACCCACTTGTTCAATGATTTCAATCGTCTATGTCATAGTCATCGGTGTCACAACTATCGGTGTCACAACTATCGGCGTCATAACTATCGGCATCATAGCCATTCCTAGCCCACCTCTTTTTGGTGCATCAATCCTCCACTATTGATCTTGGAATTGTTAGAGTAGATTTTTTATTTTCCTTATATTAGGGAATATTTATTTTTCCTAGTCACATTATTAAACTTGCTTAGGTTATATTAGAATGGTTAGGATGAGGACATGTGGCATAAATCCATCATTCACATGTGCCGCTCACACCCACTTTTAGGTAATTGAGTCTCACACCCTCTTTTGGATTTATTAGCCACCTCCCATAACCATTTGTTTGTCCTTACCTAAGTAGGCATAACCATGTAATTTGGCATTTATCAAGTACGTAAAACTCCCACCTATTATGGGCACTTGGGAGTTATTACTCCTCTTGGATTTATTTGCCATTATTTTGTTATATAAACAACACTCACCCCTTCCCTTGGCTAGTAGCAATATGGATTGCTAGTTTAGTGCTAAGGGAGTGTTGAGTTTATCCATCTCTTTTCTTACTTCCCTTCAATCATTTTGATCTTGGGTGATTTCAGAACCAAATCTAACATGAATCTTTCTAGAAGTTTGATCTTGTTCATTTGTTTGAATGGTTGTCTATAAAAGAAGCCATTCTCCTCCATTTTGCTTTAGCAACCATTATCTCCAACTTTCTTGCTTACTATTTGTAGGTGTTTTGCACAACCTCAACAACAAATTTGAGGGAAATATTAGCAAAAGAAGAAATAGGAGAGACAAGAGAAGTGAACCAATTACAATGGGGAGTGCTTTATTTTGTTTGTTTTCATTTTGATTCCTCTTTTTGCTTATATTCTCTTGTTTTAGATGAGGTTTCTAGCTTAGAAGTGTTGTGGTTGTCACTTTATCTAAGCTATAATATTTTCCCCCATCTTACATTGGTGAACCTGACATGAAGACAAATTTTTGCAAGATTTTGTATGAATCTCCTTCTATTTTTGCAGTTTCTAGTACAGAACGATGCATTTGCTCAAAATAGTGACGCATCTGATAGGAAACGACACATTTGATGAAAAGGAAGATGCATATGTGGAAGGAAACGATAGGTGGGAAAGTTTGAATTCAAAATCATGATGCAATTGTTCTGGTGTGACGTGATGCAACAATGCATTTGCTGAAAAGAACGACACAACTATCTGTCTGGTATAAAATTTCTTATTTTCAATTTGTTTTCAATTTTTCTTTTAGGTTTTTGAGTAGGATAGGGTTTTTGGTTGCTAACTTTCTATTTTTAGTGTGTGGCTTTATATTGGAGCTCCCAAAAATTATTTCTTTAGAAACAACATAAAAATTGAGCTATTTTATTTCAGTTTTAAGCAATTTTTCTTTTGTTTGTTTTCCAACTACAACTTGCATCAAGATCATAAGGATAAAATGAACTTGAATATTTTTCTCATAAGTATTTAAAAAGAACAATAATATATATTTCACTCATGGGCATTAAAATGAACATGCATAAAACATCATTGGTTTAAAATTTACGAGTGTCTTCAAATCATAAGCAAAGGGTAAAATCAACAAGTGTCTTTTGTGTTTGGTGATTTGCAACTGTCAAAGAGTCTGTATGCTCTCCTCTCATGCCATCCAACAATCTTGAGTGATCAAAAGCACCTCTTTGACATTTGTATAATTACACCACACATTTGGATTTGGTGCTTAAAATGAACCCCATGTGAGTGTGAGGCAAAGGCAAAAATTATGCTCTCTCCTTGCGCTCAATGCAATCTGGGAGATCATAAATAAATTGTACTTCCTCGCTATTATTTACCTTTTATTAGAGGGCCTACCACCCCACTTCGAAAGGTGGGAACGACCCAAGTGGTAACAAAGCTAAGGCCAAGCTCTTCCAAGCCATTATAAAAAAAATGTGCTTCTTGATGAAAGTCAATTAGCAACGGGTGCGGATGTGTCATACTGACAAGTGCCACCCTCAGTAGCCCTGTGAGCTACATGAAAATCCTTCTCCAGGGAAAGGATTGGGAGGCCTTTTGACTTGCCATAGTCTTGAGCTAATCTTGCCTCATGTATGGCCACTTTGAACGGATGCCCTTACTAAAATCTAGTTTGTGTTAGTTGCCAAAAACCCGTTTATATGCTCATTGATCACAGGAGGTCGGACCTCTAAAGCCACCCCACGTCTTCATTGAGCATGTGTAGAGATAGGAATTCCTCCTTGGGGGAATGAGACTTGGTTAGCTTGAGAAGTGAGTGTCATGGAGGGGAGCCAATGCCACCAAGTCTTTAGTTGTCTGCCTTGTTCAAGTGGCTGGAGAAATCCAAGTGGGGATATCAACCAATGGTTTCCTTGCCAACCATAGGGCTTGTGTCATGTTGTCTATGTGTGTTTTATTTTGAAATTAAAAATTTTCACATCCAAAACCAGACCAAAAACAAGTGCTTGATATTGTATTCTATGTTTTCCATATCATATTTCATCAAAATCAGTCAATATCTATTTAAAAACCAAGTCAAAACTGTCAAACTATCAAAAACAACATTTTATGAACCACAACTACCAAAAACAAAACTACAATTGATATTTTGCACCACAACTGATGATTGGAAAACCACAATTATCATCCTAAACTGCAACTACAAAAATAGACCCACAGCTGATATTCTGAGTTGCATCTGATAATTGGAAAACCGCATATGTCACATTGAGTCACATTTGCAGAAAATAGAGCCACAACTGTCATCTTGAACCGCAACTAAACTCTGGAAATCCACAATCTGAAATGTTGCATTTCCACAATTGTCTGATAAATAGAAACTCTCAAAATCTTTGTCCAAAATTTGATCAACTCATTTTACAGTGACCTTTGATTGTTAAAATAGAGACTTGCAAACTTTATCAATTCATTCTAGCATTGTCATTTAGGAATACATCGCATTATAGGTTACCTTCCCCCATTCTTTGCATTGCATAGATTATACTTAGACTCTTAGGTTGCATTTAGACCTTCAGATTTTGAACATAGGAAGACCATTAAGCTTTTGGAAAATCCTTGGTTGCATATTCTATTTGTAATTGACCATCATCCTTCATTTTATCAGTCTTTGTAATTATCACCTTTATCAAATTTGAGTCTTAAGCTTGTGTCCTAGCCTTGACTCAACCTTGTCAAAATTATCCTCTTAATTACCATGAAGGTCAATGACACTTGGAATTGTTACCTTGGGCCCACATTAGCTTGATTGCCATCCTTTATTTGAAATTTTAGGATTCCTTTGCATTAACTTGACCTCCATTTAGATCCATATTGCATCCCTTTGATCATAACTTTTATCATCATCTTGCCAACCTTTGATCTATAACCTAGATTGCACTTTGCACCTTTATCCCAAAAATACAAAAAATACAAAAACATAGTTCATTTTCACTTTAGCCTTTGCATCATATCATTTTTCCTTAAATTTTCAATTAGTCAACCTTTCATATCCTTTTGCATCCATTAGTCTCATTATCCTTGCATCCTTATATTCAAGAAAAATCCAAAAATATAGTTTAGTTTCATCACCATCTTGCATTATCCTCCAACTTGCAAAAGTCTCACATGGTTGAAACAAGGTCACGAACCAAAAGAGAGTACATGGATTTTTCAAGTGACCCTTTTCATGACACTACCCTTTGAATAAATTCAAATCATTCCACACCTCCAAGATACACACCACAAAGAGACCAAACCAACACATGTGACAACCTAAACCTAGAAGAATTCAACAAAAAATTGACTCCTCGAGAAATTGAAAAATCTTACCAAGACCCAAGAGTTTTAAGGATGGTTGATCAACTTGTTGGTACTAACCCTAACCGATTCTTCTATGCACTAGCTAAAAAGGGTGCCAAACTACCTCAAGGCTTTGATGTATCAACCATTGTAGAAGAAGAAACCCAAAATCCATTTGCATTTGGAATGTCCTCATCACAACAAATGACAAACATACCCCTTGGGACAACTACACACATGGAAACCACCACTACCACACACATCCCAAGCATCTCAACATTTGGAAACAAGGTAACCTATACAACTACACAAGGATAGAGCTTCACACTTGGAAGTTCCTCAAATTCCATGGGTAAGACCTTTATAAACCCCCTTTTCCAAAATACAAATCAAGGTTCCATGTCACAAGGTCCTACACCTTTGATCCAAAATACAAATCAAGGTCCTATACCCACACTCCAAAGCACAAACCAAGGTTCCTTATTCCAATTTCAAAGTACACCTTCATCAAGTCAACACCCACCAAATAAATCTAGAAAGGTTCACATTACCTCACAAAGGATCCCAAATCAAAACAATAATCAAGGGTCCATTCCATCATTCCAAAACTCTACTCAAGGAACCATTCCTTCATTTCAAAATACCAATCAAGGGCCTACACCATCATTTCAAAATGCCAATCAAGGTCCTACACCTTCATGTCATAACATCAATCAAGGCCCTACAACTCAACTGCAAAATGCTAATCAAGGGTCTACGCCTCAATTCCAAAACACCATACCACATGCAAACATGACCTTTGGAACAAATATAAATGCCAATTTAATCCCAAACCAAAACAACACACATTGATATGGAAACCAAGGTCCCACATCACAAAGCATCAATCCTAATTTAAATCCAACATATGACCTCAATACCAACATCATGACACCAAACCAAAACAATGCAACACCATCTCTTGCAGATACATTGATTCAACAAATGTAGGCCCTCCAACAACAAATGACAAACACACAATTGGGGACCAAAAAGAAGACTTATTCCATGGAGGAATTGTGCCCCTTTCCATTTGACAAAAATCTATACATGGCACATTTTCCCCCTCATTTCACAACACCACCTTTGCCCAAGTATAGGGGGACAAGGGATCCAATAGAGCACATTCGAGAATTTAACACATCATGTATGGAAGTCTCATATGATCCTACTTATTTGATGAGACTATTCCCATGAAGCCTCACAGGGCCAGCTCTAGATTGGTTTGTACATCTTCCTTTGGGGATTAGAACACGGGGTGAACTGGTTGACAAACTCATTAATCACTTTTCCTTAAACATTAAAAATGATGTCACCCTTGCAACATTAAGCATAACCAAACAAGAAGAAGGGGAATCACTTACCCCATTTTACTAGAGATGGCAAGGTTTGGTTAGCAAATTCCCTTGTCACATTCCTGATAAATAATTGGCCATCGTGTTTGTTGAGAACCTTAACAAAGAAATGATGAGTAGTCTACAAATCTAATGTTACACAAGCTTTGATGAAATCCTTGAGAAAGGTGTCCTTATTGAATAAGGTCTTGTCACAAAAGGACTAGTCAAAATAAACAAAGAAACTTCAAAGCCCAATAACGACAAAAGCAAATATTTGTCCTAAAACAAGAATGTCATAAACGATGGATTTGTTGATGCCAAAATGATAACCAAAGGTCCAACCATTCATCTTAAAGGTCTCTCCTCATCAAATACACCAAGCGCATCAAACACCCAAACACAAGGTCAAAACCAAACATTGAATACCATCCAAAATAATCAACAACGAAGAGGTCCTCCCCACCCCAAAACAACATACACTCAATTGGGTGAGCCTATTGAATCAGTCCTTAAACAACTTTTGCAATCTAATGTCATCACATTACCAGATATCAAGACTTATGAACCATCATTAATCAAACCCAATTGGTGGAAAAAAGATGAATACTATGAATATCACCACAAGAAAGGACATAAGACAACTAGATGTTGGAAACTCAATAATATCATCCAAGACACTGAAAATGGAACCACATTGATAGGAGATTAACAAGGAAAAAACAATGCTAATCACACCATATTCAAAACTCCCTTGCAAGACCATGATAAAGGAAAAGCCTATGATAAAGGAAAAGCCTCCAATTTAGGGAATTACAACAAAGCCAATTATGCAGTCGTCAAACATGATTACAACACTATTATCCTTAACATGATACCCTTTGATGATCACACTGCCACCATTACCATAAACAAGCTAAGTTCAAAATGTGTTGTTACCACTCACAGAACCAAGATAACTATTCTAAGACCTCCTTCCAATCCACAACCAAAAGGCCAATATAATCTCCTAGACCAACTAGGGAAAACTCTTGCACAAATTACCATCTCGGAGCTCCTCTACATATCACCACAACACAAGGCTATCCTTGATAAAGCATTGCAAGAAGCATCCATACCCGCTAACCTAGATGTCAGTATATTTCGAGCCATGGTTCGATAACTAGCTATGTCGCACCATGTCACTTTCTCTGAACAATATTTTTTCTGCCCAAAATTTTGACCATAATGATGCCCTACACCTTGAAGTATGCATTAATAAACACATGATCATATGAGTCCTAGTAGATGATGGAGTAGGTCTGAATATTTGCTCACTAAAATTGGTGAAAGTATTGAGATACTCTGAGAATTGTATTGAACAAACCAAGAAAATTATGATAAAAGATTATGATGATGATGAGTGTTCATTCAAAGGTGTGATTTCACTTCCTATAAGAGTTGGCCCAACAGTACAAAACATAATATTTCATGTCTTGGATCTGGATTTGCATTACAATATTCTCCTTTTCCACCCTTGGATTCATGCTATAAGGGACATCACATCCACCTACCACCAATACCTCAAGTTTTCATATAATGGCACTGAAATTACTATTCCTGGTGACCTCGATCCTTTTCAGTATTGCTCAAACCTAAAAGGAACTATTGAACATCAAGTGCCAATCAATCGAGAGGCCTCATCATCCACTTCATAAGTCACTCCATCTAACTACATTGATCCATCCACCCTTGTCAAATCATCCACCCCATTCATCACGCTTTCCACACCTAAAATCTAGATTCAAGACACATGATGCAGAGAATATAACATGAAGAGTCTCTTTTCATTGGGAAGCTACCTAAATCACCAAAGTCTTATGGAAAACTGCATCCTATGCATCCTAAGGTCATCATTTGTAATCCCCCTACCACCTTCACTAAATGTGGGGAGATTTCCAAAGAGTATTTGGATGACCACATTCTCACATGGTTGTACAAAGAAGAGGAGGTTATTGAATCTAATAAATTTCCAATTGAACAGTATCCAAAAGGGTTCCAAATAATGAAACAACAAGGATATGATGGACGCAGTGGCCTTGGCCTAAAAAAAAGGAATGTTGGAACCTTTACAGCCTCCTAAACTACTAAAGCACCGAGGGTTGGGGTTCATACCAGTAAAAGTGACTATATGAGGTATCGGGTTACCTTCGAACGAGGTCGTTAATGCTTCAAATGAGATCAAGACATTCGAGGATTCTTGGGACTTTGATGTCGATTCTAATGAATATGAATGGGATTCCCTATCCTCCACTACTTTCATTGACCTTGATAAACTGTATGGAATACTTGATGAACCTCCCCTTGAAGAACAATTCAGTCAAATTCTTATAATTGGTTCCTTGTCAAAACCACCAAGTCCCCGTCCAAAAGTCCCCTTAAAAAGAGAAGAATGGATCAAACGCTTTTGGGAAACCATTGATGTTGCCTCATGGGAACCTAATGACTCTACCTCTGTCTTTACCCTATCTTCCTACACATTGAATCTTGATAGTACCGATGATGGCTTACCCCTTGTCTACCCTCAACTCATAGATTGGGATCAGCAAGAACCACCAAGTTTGGACACTTTCGAGAATGACAAAGCAATTGTTGAGTTCATGGGACTTCATGAAGGAATACCAAGTGGGGATCATAAGGTTGGATTTTTTATATAACTCAATTATACAACATACTTTGGTGAGGTCATCCTGTCCTCTAGTTACAAAAGTGAAAATAACAAAAATAAAAATAAAAATAATAGGTCTTCAGGTGAAAATCGAAAGGCACCTGTTCACCACAAAAAGGTAAAAATAAAGGATGTATCTGAAGGTGAAAACCTTTATGAGGCGCCTGAGTATGGAGGACTGGACTGTCTCCCTATAGACTAAGAGAGATTTCCATTGTTGATAGAAGAAATAGAAGAAATAAACATTGGTATGCAAGATAATTCCAAAATCATAAAATTGGCGACATTTTTGACCATCAAGGAAAAGCCTGAGTTTATAACATTATTTTCAGAAAGACAAGTTAATTTTGCATGGTCATATGCTGATATGCCTAGATTGGATCTTGAACTTGTTCTACATCACTTTCCATTGTTACTGAATGCTAAGCCATATAAATAGAAGTTGAGAAAAATGCACCCATAGATTGCACTCTTGGTCAAGGTGGAATTGAAGAAACCCCTAGATGTTGGATTCATTCACTCGATTGATTACGTAGATTAGATATCAAACCTTGTTCTTGTCACCAAACCAAATGGTTAAACTAGAGTATGTACAAATTTTAGAGATCTCAACAAATATTTTCCTAAAGATGATTTTCCTTTACCAAACATTGACATCATAGTAGATCTTACTGCAAGATACAAAATCCTATCACTTATGGATAGATTATCGGGTTAAAATTAGATAAGAATTGCTCTTGAAGATCAACCAAAGACAACCTTCACATGCGCTTGGGGAACTTTTTTATTGGAATGTCATGACATTTGGGCTTAAAAATGCTAGAGCTATATATCAGAGAACCACAACCACTATTTTTCATGATTATATGCATGTACTTATGGAAGATTATGTTGGTGACCTCTCAAAATCTCTAGAATGAAGTGGACATTTAACAGTCTTGGACAAGATTTTCACACTACTGGAAAAGTACCAACACAAGCTGAATCCAAAGAAATGTGTTTTGGGGGTCCAATTAGGCAAGCTTCTTGGATATATTATCTCCCACAACTCAGAATAGAAGTTGATCCCGCCAAAGTAAAATCCATCTTAGAAATGCCACTGCCAACCAACATCAGTCAGTCGAGGACATTACAAGGAAGGTTACAATCAATCTGTAGGTTCATTGCTCAGCTAGCAGATAAGATTCATCCATTTCAACATCTATTACGAAAAGGTATTCCCTTCAATTGGACATAAAGGTGTCAAGAAGTATTTGATCAGTTCAAGAATTATTTATTGAATCCACCAGTTCTTATGCCTCTAATTGATGAAAGACATCTAATACTGTACATGACAACAAATATATTAGCACTGGGGGCACTATTAGCACAAAATGATAATGATGGAAAAGAGTCAAAAATTTATTATATCAGTTGCACCTGGGTCGGATATGAGTTGAACTATAGTCCCATTGAATGAGAATGTATAGCAATGGTATTTGTAGCACATAAATTGAGACACTATATGTTGAATCACAAGTTAAAATTGATTGCCAAAATTGATCCTCTGAAATATCTCCTTAGCAAAGCAGCTCTAATAGGAAGACTGGCTAAGTGGGTTATGATCTTAAGTGAGTATGACATTGAGTACATTGACTGAAAAGAAATTTAAGGACAAGTGATAGCTAATCAACTTGCAGATGCACTCGTAAAAGCAGTTCATCCTTTGATATCTGACTTCCTAGATGAATCAATCTTTGCCATAGAAACTTCGACAACATGGAAGTATTTTGATGGATCTTACACAAGTCATGGTTCAAGAGCTAGAATTTTGTTCATCACACCTCAAGGAGATTCCATTCCCAAGTCATATTGAATAAAATTCCCATGCACAAATAACATAGCAGAGTCCGAAGCATTGTTGACAGGCCTTTGAATGGCAATAAAATAGAAAATCAAGGATCTTCAAGTCTATGGTGATTCTCAATTAGTGATTAAGCAAGTTAATGATGATTATGACACCAAGAATGAGAAATTGATGCCCTACAAGTGCATGGTGGATAGTTTTAGACTATACTTTAATGTCATTTATTTTAAACAGATCCTGAGAATCTAGAACAAAGTAGTTGATGCAATGACTACAATTGGATGTCTCTTGGAAATTCCTAACAATGCCTCACAATATGAGTTCTTGGTAGAACAACTATTGGTCCCTGTGTTCGATTTCCTCGAAACCAAATTTGTGTGTGAACTTGTTGGTCTTGACTCTCCTTGGTACAAAGTCATCTACGCCTATTTGCATGACCAAATTATCCCTCCTAACTTGTCAGCCAACCAACACAAGACCTTTATCAGACAAGCATCCAAATATTCCATCATCGAAGATACCCTTTACTGCCATAGCCTTGATAGTACCCTCCTTCGATGTCTTGACTCAAATGAAGCACAAACAACCCTACAAGAGGTACATCACGGTATATGTGGAGCTCACTCCGTTGGTCCAACTTTAGCCAAAAATATCATGAGGATGGGATATTATTGGCCTACAATGGAACATGATGCCTATCACTTTGTGAAGAAATTTCACCAATGTTAGATTCATGGAGACCTTATACATGCACCAACTTAGGAATTATAGCCACTTACTTCACCATGGCCATTTTCTCAATGGGGACTCGACCTTGTGGGAAAGATCCATCCCACATTTGCTAATAGACATAATTTTATCCTTGTCGCTACTGAGTACTTTATAAAATGGATTGAAACCATCCCAATGACCTACATTACCAGAAAGCAAATAGCCAAGTTCATCCTAAATTACATCATTTGTCGTTATGGTATCTCACAATCCATCATTACATATAATGGTCACCCTTTTAAGAACTAGGATGTTCGTGAGATTTGTGAAAAAATTCATATCCAACACCACTTTGCTACCCCATATTACCCCCATGGTAATGGCCAAGCAAAGGCATCTAATAAGACTATCCTCAAAATCCTAAAGAAGACTGTCAATAATGTTGGTCATGACTGACACCTACAACTTAATCCTGCTTTGTGGGCTTATCGTACCAGTGTTCGCACCCCTACAAGAGCCATGCCCTACTCCCTTGTCTTCGGATTTGAAGCCATACTTCCTATAGAGGTCAAGTTACCATCCCTGCGAGTCTCTATGTAAGGCTTGATTGATCAAGAAGAATATCATGTATCCCATCTACACGAGATAGAGTTATTGGATGAAAAGAGATAGAATGCTTTGAAACATTTGGAAGCATATCAGAATATCCTTCGACTCAATTACAATAAGAAAATCCAACCTAGAAGCTTTGGCATTAGTGACTTAGTCCTAAAAGAAAATCTGAAGAATAAAGCAAAACAAGAGAAGCTGAAAAGTTTGAACCTAATTGGTTGGGCCCTTACATCATCACAACATCATATGGATCTGACACTTATCAAATTTATACTCTTGAAGGAGAACCATTGTCTGAACCTATCAATAGCATACACCTTCACAAGTTATGCACTTGATTCTTAGAGTATCCCCTTAAAAAGTCAAAAAATACAAAAAAATGGTCACTCTTATGATAACTTGGCAAACAGCCGTCTTGGTGACAAAAAAATAGTAAAGAGAAATAATTCATCCAAAAGTGAACACTTTGGTGGCGCTCTGGATAAGTACCATGGTGAAAACTTGGCAAATAGGCACCATGTGTAGTTAGGCTATGCTCCTTCATCTACTATCACTATTTGGTCTTTTCATCCTTTTGCACATGTCACTTGATCATAATAAAGTTGTTTCATCATTTCCATGGCCTGAGAACCACCGACATTTAGTATCCTTTGCCTTTATGATCATCCTTTGCACTCATCTGCTACTTCCCCTCGCGCATAATAAATTGGTCTTGTACCTAACTAGGGGCAATTCCTTGACTCACGTCTTCATGAGATCTGACGCATGGTATCAACTTTCATAAAATCATCAAAATCCAAAAAAAAACTTCAAAATCCAAAAAAAATAGAAAACATTAATATTCAAAAAAATCATAAAACATCAAAATCCAAAAAAAATCATAAAACATCAAAATCCAAAAAAATCGTAAAACATCAAAATCCCAAAAACATCAAAAAATCCAAAAATAGAGTCAGAGTCTGAATCTGAGTCTGGGTCAGTTGTGTTAAGAGGGGTCAAACTATGTTGTCTCTGTGCATTTTCTACATAGGAAAGGCTCATCTTAAATGGGCCCCTGAGACATTAGGTCAGTCCTTTAGGTTGTCCAAATAAAATCATGACTTCGTCTTTTGTCAAATAAGGCAAAGCCAAGTTGTGTTGAACTATGAGATCTCTTCATGTACAACGTAGGCAAGGCCATCAATCGATGAGCCCCCAAGGACACTTAGGTAAGTCCTTTAGGGTTTATCGAGTCTAGTCTTGTTCTTGGTCTGCAAGTAAACATCATCCAAACCAAATCATGAATCAATAGGAAAACGTAACCAACAAAATATTTCATCTTCAATCAGTCAATTATCTTATTGTTAATCAACTAATATGGTCATTGATCTTGTATTAGAATGGGGCATTATGTCCTTCGTTTCATTCGGTCCTATCTTTTATCTTTTATCAAGATGTGTCCTTCCTGAGATTAGACTTTGTCTTTGGTCAATCTTGTCATTCACCTTAAGCAGGATGTGTCTTTCTTGTAGTTAGGTACCTTGTCAACACTTGTCACTCAGTCAACTTTATCAGATGTGTTCCTTGCCTTAAGCAGGATATGTCTTTCTTGAGATTAGGAATCATCACATCACTTGGTCATATCAATCAATCTTTGTCAAACAATTAGTCAATCTTGTCATCTTGGTCAATTAATCTTGCCTTAATTAGGATGTGTCCTTCTTGAAACTAGGCGTAATCATTATTAATCAACCTTGTCAACCTTATCAATCAACCTTTATCAAATCAACCAATCTTGTCATCTTGGTCAATCAATCTTTCCTTAATTAGGATGCATCCTTCCTGAAATCAGGTGCAATTAATCAAATCAATTGGTCAACTTTTTTCAACTTATCAATCAATTCAAACATCTTGGTCAACTTAATCAATGAACTCAAACAATCTTATCAGTATCATTGGCAAACACTATCTCTATGGGAAAACACTTTGTTGGTATGGATTTGTCTTATCTTTTTGATTGGTCTTGGTTCATGTTACTAGTCACCTCAAGGATGTCCTATTGAGGGATTTAGAGGGACGATGATGGATCATGACCTCTTTTCTTTGCTTGTTGTTTGTGGTTTGTCTTCGTGAAAATACTAGGATAATTGGGTCCTTAGTATGATTTGGGGCATTCCTTGTCTTTTTACTGCTTCTCTCACAAATGGTCACCTTGCACACCTTGGTCTATGTCATGCCATGGTGTTTGTGCTTCAGTTGTGACAATTTTGACACCTTATGATAATAAATATAAAAGCATGAAAGTTGGTCCCTTGTCATTTCTCGTTTAACACTCCATCTTACTTTCCTTTTCCACACTAACTTCCATCTCTTCCACGCTAACATTTCTTTCGCTTGCATCTTGACAGAGTCCTGCAACACACAAAAACATCTTGCATGCACAATCATGTTAGAAATCATCATGGAAAGCCTTATCATCATAGACATCATTATCATAATAGGCCACCTATATTTGCATAAGAAAATACAAAAACATAGAGACCACCCATATAGAATTAACATAATATTGCATCATATTATAACAACTCATGACATTGCATTGCATCATAGTTCATCCATCACATTGCATAGTACTACATTTCATATCACATTGCATCACATTATGATAGATTATGCACATTACATTCCACATCACATTAGATTACATTCCATATACATCACATTAATTTAATACCGTGACACATAATATTATACACCACACTTTGTATTTCATATTAGCCATTCTCAATCATTACATTTTACATTAACATTTGCATTCCATTACACTAATATTAATTGCATCTCTATATTACATCACATTCTTAACGTTAGGCCATTCATACATATCATAATAATACAAACATCCATAACCATGCATGCATCACACCACCATACTACATCTATCAAATTAGGTCATCCATCCTATATTTAGAATCCATACATATCATAAGGGGCATAAGACATTCGTAACATAATCCTAAATGCATAACCATAAATCATATCAAAACCATCACATCATCATATAGAATGCATCCATCAACATCATAATCACTGCATGAACATCCATAACGTGTCATCATCATAAAAATAAAACATAATCATATAACAATGCATATCATCAATCGCTGCTAAAAAAATCATATCATATATCTCTCAATAATGTGTCATATGTACAATGCCATGATGTGTCATATCAAATTAAAATGGAGCTTGCAGGTTCGGTAATAAAAAATGTAAGTGTCCATATAACATAATGCATAAAAATATGCTCTATCCTGAGCTACCTTGATCTCCTGTCCCTGGGGCATCCCTGTCCTCTCTGCATGGTGGCTCCCTGGCCCTATGCTCTGTGGTAGGAAGCTTGGCATATTGTGTAGCTTGTCTAGCATCTGAGGTCTCACCCTTTGACCTATTGTGTGTACACCTGCTATGTGTCCTACTGTGTGACCTACCCTGTGAACCACTGTCAATCTTCAAAAATGTGGGCTCCTTCCTCTCTAGTGGTACCACTCTCTCATATAGATCTCTATAATACTGCATGGCCCTGCTAGCTCAAGCATACTCACATGCAACATCTACCACAGACCCACTGCATGTGGCTATAAACTCAATCATGCGCTAATTTTTTTGTTGCTAGCTACTAATAGCTAGGTCCCTCTCAATTTGCATGGTGTCCCTCTCAGCCTTAAGGTCATCCTTCTCTGTTGTAACAGTCCACAACTCTTCCTCTAGGGCCTGTACCCAATCCTGTGGCGTGGCTATCCTCTACTCTGCATATCCATCCTCTCCTCCAACTCCCACCTCCTCTAACTCCACATATCCCATCCCCTAAATGATCCTCTCATGGAGGACTCTCTTTGCCTCATCCATCTCTTCCTCCTCCTCAGCATGCTCCTCCTATCCTCCCTCCTTGTGCCTTGACCTCCATCACCTCTACCTCTAGCTATGCTACCTCTAGAGTGGGCATCTCAACATGTTGCTTCCCATCCTAAACTGCCACCTTTGCTACTACCCTCACCTCGGGCTAGTCCTCCTCCATCTCCTCCTCCTCCCCAATCAGCGATAGTTGTCTCCCCTCCCCACATCCTCTATCCCTCCTCCTCATGTGTCAGTCTCCTCCCCGTCCTCCTCGTCCATCTCCCCCATCATCTCCCTATCCTCCTACATCCCCCATCCCCCATCCACCATCTCCTCTCCCTCCACCCCTCAGACCCCTATCACCTTGTCGACCTCTCAGGCCCCTACCTCTATGCTCTACCAGTGCTGGCTACCAAGGATCTATTAGTGGATTAGGTCTTTGAATCAACCACCATGCATCATACTCTAGTGTAGTACTTGCATCAACATCCCCCCTCTCCACTCCCAATCAATACCTGTAGGGCATCTATCTCTTGCTCGGTTGTAGTAACAACAATCTAAGGCCCCCATAGATGAACCTCTAGGGAGGATCATGCAAACTTCATAGTACCAACTAGAACACCCTATCTCTCCTCGAACTGCCTTTGAACTCTCTCTGGGACATACATGTCGATAATGTGTTGTGTCTACACTGTGCACCCAATGAGGTATCTAGGTTGTTGGCACCAAGGCAAATGATCATCCTCTATAACCCATAAATTGCAGGTCTTATATGGTCTATAGATGAAACTGACTAAGGTGTCCAACCCGTGCCTCTAGTAACCAACATCCCCCACATGTGTCTGTGTAAGGACTCCTTAATACATATATGCATATGGAGCACCGGATTCCAGTTGTTGTATCACCAGATGTCGGAACACTGCTATGTTCTCACAAGCCCATACTATCAACAAAGTGACCCTGCAACTCATAATTTATCCTCCTTTGTAGCCGATATCATGGAGCTATAAATTAAGCATAGTCGATAGACATGGCCTCTACATGTACACTATGACAAAGCGAACCATCAACCCGAGCATCTCTCCCCAACCCACTAAGAAACCATGTCCCTACGGTCAGAAATCATCACTCCTATTATCAATGTGCATAAAACACAATCATATATATCATACGTCTTTGCCAAGGTCTCCCACCTAATCTTGTACCCCTAGATCCCAAGCTCTGCATCATCATCACACTCATAGTACTCATACAACGCCTGCAGTCCTCGAGCAGGGTCATATCATACCTACTCACTATGAATCGGTAGCCATAGGATCATGTATACATCATCAAGGGTGATTGTCGCCTCCCCTGTCGGCAAGTGAAAGCTATTCATCTCAAAGTTCCATCGCTCCGCCAATGTTGTCAACATCCCCCTATTTTCCCTAATACTAGGCATATAGGTAACATAATGTAATCCAAGGTCCAACAATATATCTCTCCTGGTCACCCAACTAGTCCCATAGTCAAAAAACATATGGTCTTGACTCTTGTGTATAGATAGGTGGTAAACGCTCCTGCAATCATCAAGCAAACCATTATGTCACTCTCAAACATTCAGTTGAACTATTAGACCTAAGTTGACTAAGTCAAAAAAAATTCATTTGGGGCAAATTTTAACTCGACAATTGTGTTTTTGTTTATCAAATGCATCACATATAGTTTTAACTGGCTCACAACTGTAATTGCATCACTCACCTTTCACATGCATCATATCATACAACGCTTGTGTCACAACTTTTTGATTGTGTCATTCTCGGTCACATGTGTAACTCAAAAAGTCAGTTGTTTCACACCATTTTGTGTGTCGCAATGCAATCGCCCCTCCCATAACCCTAATTCAATTGTGTCATGTTAAGGTGATTGCACATGAATTGCTTATCACCTGCATCGAACACATACGCAATTGCATCGCAAAATCATGTGACGCAATTGCTTGCTAAAGTTTTTCCCTATCTAAATGTGCTAAGAAAAAAAAAGCGAGTTTGTAGTATGTATCGGGGCGGGCACTCCCTTAAGACGGTGGTGCCTTCAAATGCGATACGTGCAATGGGCGACCTCTAGAACAGGTGACATCTTTGTAGTTAAATCACTCATAGCTCTAAGAATTTCTAAATTGGGAATGCATAAATGACCTTTTTTTCAATCCAATTGTTATTTATAGGTTCAAAATTAGGGTTTTTGCTTGCCTTGTCTATTGGGGGATCCTTTTTCGTGACCTTGAACTTGAATTCGACCTCCTTATTGACCTAGAAACTTAGTTCCATCTTAACCATTCAATTCCTGGCCATCAACTTATCTTATTGGGACAATTTTCCAAATTTTTTGAATTTTTTTTACAAATTTGTAAAATTTTCCCGAGGGGGCAATATCTATACTTTGTCTTCACTAGGGTATGTTGGGGCATGATATAAACCTAATTTTATTCTTTATTCTTTGACACAACATGATGAACTACATTATTTTAAAGAGGGGCAAAATGTAGACATTGAAAAATGTCCTAAGTCTGCGAGCATCATTTTTCTCAGTCGTTGTCTTTCGATAATTAAATAATTTTAAATTATCTAATTATTCTTGATCGCATTCCTCTATTAATTAAACAATTTCTAATTATTTAATTAATTCACTTCTTAGCTTTATTCCATCCCAATCAATCAGATAAATTAATTGTGTCACTAATATTCCTTTTTCTTCAATAGTTAAATAAATTACTATTTGTTTAATTATTTGCTTGTCACCTTTTCATCTATGGTCAAATAATTATTATTAATTGTTTAACTATTCATTTCCCCTTTCAATTCTTCCATTATTAAATAATTATCAAAATTATTTAATTGTCCTTCATGTGTCTCTTGTATTAAATAATTGATTCAACTTAATTATTTAATACCTCTTTTCATATTTCCTCCCATTTAATTAAAATAATTATGCAAATTATTTTAATTAAATGCCCATTTCCATTTTCCTCAAGTAAATAATTTGAATGAATTGTTCATTTTCCACTTGGCCAAATATTCCTTTCTCATGAATTAATTATTTTCTAATTTTTAATTCATTATCCCCCCACTTGCTCATTGATTTCAGTCATCTTTGTCACAGTTGTCAGTGTCATAACCATCGGCGTCATGGTCGTCCCTATCCCACCTCTTTTTAGTGCATCAATCCTCCACCATTGATCTTGGAATCTTTCTAGAAGTTTGATCTCGTCCATCCGTTCAAATGACTATCTATAAAAGAAGCCATTCTCCTCCATTTTTTCCTTAACAACCATTGTCTCCAACTTTCTTGCTTACTATTTGCAGGTATTTGCACAACTTCAACAACAAATCTGAGGGAAATATTGGCAAAAGAAAAAATAGGAGAGACAAGAGAAGTGAACCAACTACAATGGGGAGTGCTTTATTTTGTTTGTTTTCATTTTGATTCATTTTTTTGCTTGTATTCTCTTGTTGTAGATGAGGTTTTTAGCTTAGAAATGTTGTGGATGTCACTTTATCTAGGCTAGAATGTTTTCCCCCATCTTATAGCTAGCATTGTGGGAAGAAAGGACACCTAGAGAAAGAATGTTGGTCTCAAAAAGGAAAACAAGGAGATGGACAACAAGAAAATAGTAAGAAAGAAAATGTAGTAGGTGATGTATTGCAAGATGATTTGATCATTTCATTATATAATATTATTGATTCTTAGGTGTTAGAATCAAGTGCTTCATTTCATGTCACATAAATATTGTCTAGATTATGTTCAAGGTGATTTTGAACAAGTTTATTTGGGTGGTGATGAACCATGTGAAATTGTTGGAAAGGGTAAAATACAAATAAATTTACCAAATGCAAACCAATGGTTGTTGAAAGAGGTGAGGCATGTTCTTGATTGAGAAGAAACCTAATTTTAGCAAGAAAACTAGGAAGTGAAGGTTGTACAATTACATTTACAAAGAATTCGTGGAAGGTCACTAAAGGAGCATTGATAATAGCAAAAGTAGAAAAGGTAGGTACATTGTATTTATGTATTGGTAATTATGATTTCCCTATTGCCTTGAGTTCTATAGGAACAAATACTAAATTGTGGCACCATAGGCTTGGGTACATGAGCGAGAAGGGGATGAGGATTCTCCACTCAAATAATTTGTTGCCAGGTTTGAAGCAAGTTGATTTGGATTTATGTGAAACCGTGTTTATGGAAAATAAAAGAGAGTTGTGTTTCTTGGAGTTGGGAAGAAAAAGAAGAATAAAAAGTTAGAGCTTGAGCATTCAAATGTATAGGGACCAACTCGGATATCATCCCTTGGTGGTTTTTATTATTATATTACTTTTATTGATTATACAACTAGAAAAACTTAGGTTTATTTCATTTGAAGAAAATCTGATGTGTTTGATACTTTTAAGAAATAGAAAGCTTTGGTTGAGAATGGGACAAGAAATAAGCTGAAGTGTCTTAGACCAGACAATGGAAGTGAACATTGCAACATGGATTTTGATAGTTATTGTTCATACCATGGGATTCATAAACAAAATACAGAGCTCCAAGAACACCAAAATAAAATGGCATGTCATAAATGATGAATAGAAAAATCATGGAACGTGCAAGGAGTATGAGATTGCATGCAAGATTACTCTTACAATTTTTGGAAAATGTTGTGGATATTTTTGTTTACTTAATAAACAAAGGGCCTTCAAGTTCCCTAGATGGTGGTATTCCAAAGGAGGCATGGACAGGTAAAAAGGTAAACTAGTCATTTCTGAAAATTTTTGGTTGTGAAGCATTTGTCCATATTGATATAAACAATAGAACAAAGCTTGAGGCAAAATCTAAGAAGTGTATTTTTATTTGATATGGAGTTAATGATTTTGGTTATTGATTATGGGATTATAAAAATCACAAAATAATTAGGAATATAATGTAGAGAAAAGGAAGAAAAGTCTCAATCTCAGAACTCAACTTGACTGATCTCAACAATCTTGGTTCACTCTCACAACTAGGCTTCAACTTTCATTCACAATTTATTGATTCAAAGTATCCAACACTGAGAATAAGGCCCAAAAATTCTTGTATATTCCTCAAAAATCTTTAAACAACATCAAATTTTAGACTCAAACCCAATCTCCAACTTAGAAATCTCAAACATAAGGATTTCCAAAATAGACTGACCCAAATCAACACCTAGGCCTATTATGCCACATAAAAAAAAAAAAAAAAACTACAAATTACCCAGCCTATTCCTCCTTATTTATGCCTCAAAAATGTGAAAATACACCTGCACAATCACATTAGATCATCTCCCAAACTGTGTTCAAGATATTTCAACAAACAACTAATCTAAGCCTTCATTCTTGACTCCAAAAATGGACTATCATAAATCTACCATGAAAGATCAGCATATAAATGAACATAAAAACCTTTAGTTCACCAATCCAATTCAATAAATAGTCTCAAATACATCCATACAACCTTCAAAACTCTGACACCCAAGTGGAACACCATTTAATAGCATCAAAACTCGAATTCTTCACTGTACATAGTGATTTTCCAAAATTTGCACAATTTTTCAGACCTAGAGCATCAAATTTCACATGTTAACCTTCGTAAATTGGTCTAAAACTTTAAAATATGAAATTATATGTCAAAATATGCCTACATACCAAAATTTAGGTTGTTCCACCATGTAAATTGGGAGAAACTCAATTTTAACTGCTTGTTGCCACCCTAAATCAGGGTTTTGACTTGCTTGGAGTATTTTACTCATAACTTACACAAATCAATTTTTTTTTTGATGAAATAAATTGTAGAATAAACTAGATTAATGGTGATACAACATACAATGGAGGAGAGGTTTCATGCACAATAGATATCTGTACAATGGCCTGCAACACAGAAAAATAAGGAAAAATACAAAAAATCTGAACTTTAGGTTTGTGAAGGTTCCAAATGCCTTTTTAAAGCCTATCCAACTTCTACAACTAACTTCTTAACTTCCTAACCCTTCACCTTCTTTTATTTTACAAAATATTGCATTTTTTTTCAAATATTGCTATGACAACTTTTGGTCCATTTGTGCAACTTTTACATTATGTATCAAAATGGCCCAAATTAGCCAACTAGGCCCTATTACATGCTAAATGTGACCTTTTAGGCCTTATTTCAATCACGAAATAAACTAGACTAATTCAAGAGCTAAAATGGCCTCATGGAGGCAAGATCTCACAAGGGTGCTCCTACACCATTCTCTCCAACAAAAAAGAAATCCAATTCCTCTTGGATCAGTAAATGCTCCTCCTTATAGTCTCTTCTATGCCCTGAAATTTTCATTTTCACTTTTGGTTTGAGTTGGTCTATGCCAACTGGTTTCCATCTTTCCCTTCCTCTGTGAATCTACTCATTCATTCCTTGAAATGTTCCAACCTTCTTATGTCCTTCAATTATATGCATCTTGATCTGCAATTTATTCACTGTCCAAAATATTAGTACTATAAAGAAATGATACATTGACTGGATCACATTACCTCCATCTTTTCTCAATTCTTTGCAAATCTCTATGACCAATTCATCCATGATCTGCTCTTCATCCACACTTGTTACTAATTCAAGGTCTTCAATATTTTAAATTAGGTCTATGATCTCTCTCATACCTTCACCTTCTTTCCTTGGAATGTTTGCAACAACTTTACCTTCTTCATTCATGAATTCATCTTCAAAGACTTTTGCCTCTTTATCCTCATTTGTATTCTTCTCTTCTTGATTATCTTCCTTATATGAAACTCTTTTGTTTATCTTCAAGTGCCAACTTTTCATCTCCTCAATCATCTGCTTCATCTTCTTCATGGACTCTTGGAACTATTTCTCCATTCTACTTAACTCTTTCTTCAACTCAACAATTTCTCTATCCATCTTTGCTTGTCTCTTTTTCTTCTTTCCCTCTTCCTCTATCTGCAAGTTCCTTCTTAGTATCTCCATCTCTTCTATATGGTCTCAACAAGTCTCTCCTTGCTCACAAATTCCCAACTTTACTCAACTTTCTCTTTGCCTTCACAATGGCAACAACCAAGTTCTCCTAACCTACACAAAACCACAACCAACACCAAACACAAAACCAAAATACCACAACTCACTAGCCCAAATCTTTCTTGAGCTTTGATACCAAACTAATGAAGAGAAAAGGAAGAAAAGTCTCAATCTTAGAACTCAACTTGACTGATCTCAACAATCTTGGTTCGCTCTCACAACTAGGCTTCAACTTTCATTCACAATTTATTGATTCAAAGTATCCAACACTGAGAATAAGGCCCAAAAATTCTTGTATATTCCTCAAAAAAATTTAAAAAACATCAAATTTTAGACTCAAACCCAATCTCCAACTTAGAAATTTTGAACATAAGGATTTCCAAAATAGACTGACCCAAATCAACAACTAGGCCTATTAGGCCACATAAAAAAAAAGCAACTACAAATTACCCAGCCTATTCCTCCTTCTTTATGCCTCAAACATGTGAAAATAAACCTTCACAATCACATTAGATCATCTCCCAAACTATGTTCAAGATATTTCAACAAACAACTAATCTAAGCCTTCATTCTTGACTCAAAAAATGGACTATCATAAATCTACCATGAAAGATCAACATATAAATGAACATAAAATACTTTAGTTAACCAAAACAAATCAATAAATAGTCTCAAATACATCCATACAACCTTCAAAACTCTAACACCCAAGTGGAACACCATTTAATAGCATCAAAACTCGAATTCTTCATTGTACATAGTGATTTTACATAATTTTGCACAATTTTTCAGACCTAGAGCATCAAATTGTCATATGCTAACCTTCATAAATCGGTCTAAAACTTTAGAATATGAAATTATATATCAAAACAGGCCTACATACCAAAATTTAGGCTGTTCCACCATGTAAACTGGGAGAAACTCAATTTTAACTGCTTGCTGCCACTCTAAATCAGGGTTTTGACCTGCCTGGAGTATTTTACTCATAACTTACACAAATCAAAACATTTTTTGATGAAAAAAATTGCAGAATAAACTATATTAATGGTGATAAAACATAAAATGGAGGATTTTATGCACAATAAATATCCGTACAATGGCCTGCAACATAGAAAAATCAGGAAAAATACAGAAAATCTGAACTTTAAATTGAAATTCTTCTTCATACACCTTTCCACAACTTCCCTCAAAGTTTGTGAAGGTTCCAAATGCCTTTTTAAATCCTATCCAACTTCTACAACTAACTTCTTAACTGCCTAACCCTTCACCTTCTTTTATTTTACAAAATATTGCATTTTTTTTCAAATATTGCTATACAACTTTTGGTCCATTTGTGCAACTTTTACATTATGTATCAAAATGCCCCAAATTAACCAACTAGGCTCTATTACATGCTAAATGTGACCTTTTAGGCCTTATTTCAATCATGAGATCAAATAGATTAATTCAAGAGCTAGAATGGCCTCATGGAGGTAAGATCTCACAAGGGCGCTCCTGCACCAGAATAGAGATGTGATATTTAATGAGAAGGTTATGTACAAAGATCAATTGCAAGGAAATACACAAGAAAAGGAAAAAAAATAATATATGGTGCTTGATGAAATCACAAAATATGCAATTCCAAAGGTGCTAGAAAATAAAAATGTTAAACAATGAGAACAACAAGTACCTCAAACTCCTACAAGAATATCTACTAAGTTATGTAGACCCCCTAAATGATACTCATTTATTATTTTTCATTATTGGTCCCGAGTTTGGTGAACTAAAAAGTTATGAAGAAGCTATGCAAGTAGAAACCAAAAAGAAGTGGGAGAAATTTATGAAAGAGGAGATGAAATCTTTAATACAAAACTAGACTTGGGACTTGGTTGAATTACCTAAAGATAAAAGAGCATTGCAAAACAAATGGGTTTATAGGATGAAAGAAGAAGATGGAGGCAAAAGGAGGTACAAGGCAAGACTTGTTGTCAAAGGTTTATACAAAAAAATATATAGAATTTGATTAAATATTTTCTCTTATTGTTAAAATGACTTCAATTAGAACTATTTTAAGTCTAGTGGCAATAGAGGATCTCCATCTTGAACAATTAGATATAAAGACAATTTTTCTCCATAGGGATTTGGAGGAAGAGATTTATATACAACAACCATAGGGGTATGATGTCAAAGGGATGTGTTATGCCCTACATACACATCCCAAATTTTTTCTTGGAAAATTCGGGGACCCCCTCTATTTTCTTCATACTGTTGTTTGGTTTTGTCGTGTTTGTGCTTTGTCATTCTTGTTTTCATCTTTTCTTGTGCCTTGTTCATTTTCATTTTCTTTGTTGGATTTAGGTTTCGAAATGTAATCGACACTTGACACCTTTCATGGTTTCAAGTTTTGGTTCCATCCTAACTTTGATCTCCAATTCCTTGTTTTTCTTTTGTTTGGTTCAAAATCGTGTATCAGAGTGGAACAAAAACTAGGAACCTTTTGAAGGTTCATGTTCCTAGTTTCATCCCAATCCTAATTCCCGCGTCGTGATTTTTGTCTTTTAGGTTCGGGTTTTAGACTAGAATTGATACCTTACAATTTTTGAAGGTTTCCATTTTGTGTTCGTTCCTTATCCCGATCCTCACTTTTCCTTTACGTGTTGTTCGGGTTCGCATTCCTTGTCCGGTTCCAATCCTGATCCTCATCTTTTTGTTGGCATCTTTTTGCCTCATCGTCTTGTTTCTTTTATTCTCTTTATTTTTGTTCTTTTCTTTTCATCTTCATTTTTGTCCTCTTTTGTGTCGGTTTTCTTTAGAGTCAAAAAATAGAAAAGACAAAAAAATCAAAAAAATTGAACATTTTAAAAATACAAAAAAATAAATAAAATAAATTTAAATTTAAATAAGTTTAAAGTTAAATAAATCTTTTATTTTAAAAGATTTAAAAATTAAATAAATAAAATCTTTTACTTTAAAAAGATTTTAAGAGTTTTCAAAATAAAAAATATAAATTAAATAAAAGTCTAAAATTTAAATTTAAAGATTAAAAATCATAAGCCTTGAAAAAAAAAAAAAAGAAAGAAAACTTTGAAAGTAAATAAAAAGTTAAAAACTTTTAAAAAGTAAAAATAAAATAAAAATGCATTTAAATGCCAAAAGGTTCAGGTTTGGGTGAAACCTTGAAAGACAGTTTTAAAAAAGTAAAAAGAAATAAAAAGGATCCCTAAAAAATCATCACCCTACCCCACACTCCGCATTAAAAGAAAAAGAGTTTGAAACTTAAAAAAAATTCTCGTCGGA
Organism: Sequoia sempervirens; assembly: GCA_007258455.2. Taxonomy (NCBI): domain Eukaryota; kingdom Viridiplantae; phylum Streptophyta; class Pinopsida; order Cupressales; family Cupressaceae; genus Sequoia; species Sequoia sempervirens. The sequence goes on along the minus strand of VDFB02271358.1, from coordinate 327,422,850 downwards.
TGTCGGGATTTAGAACTTCGCGAAAACTTGGCACCAAAAGTTTTAATGTCTAGGTGCAAGTGCATTCCCGATTCCCGATCCCGCAAAGGTATTTTCAAATTTTGGAATCGAAAGAAAAATTGGCACTAGATGGAAGAAAAAAGATTTCTCATGCCATTGCATTTCAATCTTCGCTCCTAAATGTCCTGTTTGAAGGAAGAAATGCCTACAAAATGTGAAAGCTAGGCTACAGGCTATGCAAACTGTTGGACAAAACCCTCAAAGAAATGTGATCACATGGAATGCAATGGCAACAGATTTATGCACAAATGGTCTGTTGAAAAGGCTTCAGAAACTTTCGAGTCAATACAATAGATGCCAGATTTGCACAATAGAGGGCGATGCCAATAGAGAGCATGTATGTGAACTGTTTGACTGAATGCCCCAGGGGATCTCATTGCATGAAGTGTTCGACGAACTACCTCAAAGAAATGAAGTTTCATGAATGTATTCAGTTGCAAAGGAAATAAGGTGCATGGACTATCTGACAGTGCCATGATGACATCATATTGACATCCATTGAAGCATTGAGGATAAATGGATTTTGAAAGACTTGAGTAATAAAAAATATAACGATTATTTATAATGCATGGCTTGATGAGAAGGTTTTGAATGAATGCCTCAATGAAATTTCTCGCTCCCTTTTAGTCAGATGTGAAGTTCAAAATTGTAAGGGAGATGCAACTCAACATTAAGAAGATTGTCAATTTTGACGATCTAGCAGCAGGGCACGTAAATGATAGAATGCCTGAAAAAGTTGTAATCGCTTCAAAAGAAATGATTGGGTGCACCAAGTAGAGGAAGATGGATTTTTTTCATTGTTTATTGGAGAGAGTGGTTTACAAACAGATGCATTTATAGGGGTGGAACCAACTTCCACAAATCGAAGCTTTAGAACATGGTATGAATATTTTCCAGTATAGAAATGCGGATTTGGGTCAGATTTTGAAAGTTTCAGTGCCTTTGTTGATAGGAATAAAAAAATGTGGAAACAAAGACTAACAAGGCACGAGAGTTGTTTGATTGGGAACTCCACAGTAAATGTCATCTCATGGAGTGAAATGATTGCGAAACTTGCATAAAATGGATTTGTTGAAAGCACAACATGGGGGGAGGCTCATAACATGAATGCAAAAGATGGAAGCAAAGAATAAGGTGCTATAAATTGTCTGATCGTGCATAGATGGAAGCTAATCTTAGAAGGAAATTAAAGAATAGATGCATTTGTAGTTATTGACCGATTTCATCTCCCCCATGCTCACGCTAAAATGGGAGGCAACAAAAAGGTCTTTAAGGTTGTGAAAGGAATTTGGTGCAAACTCAAGGGATTTTCAAGCAAATGCAATTAATTGTTGTTCAAGAACTCACACAATCATTCAACATCATGGAGTGCACATGTGAACTGTTCGACAAAATGTTCGAAGAAAGGAAGGTTCATGAGATACAACTTACAAGCATGGTGAGATATACACGAACAAGTGAATTCATTGAATATTTTTTGGGAACTCTTGAACAAATGGAAATCCTTTGTGTAAAGCCAGACTAGTCACAACTTTTACAAAAATCCTCCATTCGTGTGCTGAGATAGAGCTTGGAAATAGAGGGTGAATGTGAGAATTATTGAACAAAGTGGAGACACAAGGGTGAAAAATTGAATAACAAAATGCCTCAAATGAAGTTTTCTCATAGAAATGTGTCGATTGCAGGTTGTGCACAAATTGGAATACCTTGAAGGGCAGAGAAAAAGAAAGAGAAGGCATGAAAGTGTCATCCATGAGGAAACATAACAAGATATATGGTATTCAATGGAATGAAATGATTACAGGCTATGTACAAAATTATTTGGTAGAAATGAGTTTAGAAACTTTAAAGCAAATTCAGATTGGTAGATTGTAGGTCTTCTTTGAGCAAGTTTTACAAAGTTCCGAAATAAATGAAAATGGTAGCTTGTGTAAGTTGAACCCACAACTTTTTGGACATCCATCCAAGCATCAAAGGGTATGAAGGAATTTGTTACAAATCATATCATTGCAACTACCCTAAAAGGCATGCGTGCAAAGATAAAGCAAGGGTTATTTCAGTGATAATTTTTTCCATGAAGTGTTGGTTGAAGATAGTACTCGAGATGAGTGCCTTTGGCCTTGTCTTGAAGAGGATATTTTGTTTGATGATGCCAATAACTTCATATTCTATAGTTGAATGCTTTACTTCGAGAATGTTGAAGTTAACATCCAAATATCTTATATCAACTCTTTTGTGTTTTCTAAGAACTAGTAACGGTTTCTTTAGAGGAACTTTCTTTCCCTCGAGTTCATGATATCCAATAGTGAAGAAATAGTTGTCCTGTCAAACAGGATTGACACAAGGATCCAATGTGAAAATTTTGCAGCTTATTTTGAAACATAGTTTGCACATCAATGGTGCCCTAGAGCTCTAGTATTGCCCCAAGGAATGAGAGCTTTGAATAAGGGTTGGGTTCTTTGTCAAAGCATAAAATATGAAGCAAGGACTTAGCATAAATTGTGTAACAAATACTTCAAAGAGATGTCATACCATGGTGAAAAATGATCCAAGTGTAAATGGTGCTCCTAGGATTAAAAAAATACAACAAAGATGCAATTCTAGTGTATTGGTTGTGAGCATACCTTGAGATGTTTGACTTTGTTGAAGGGGCATGATAGATATGTTATCAATTCAGTAGACGGATTTAATGATTCATATCTTTTAATTTATTAATCTTTGTGATTCAATATTTGGATGAATTAATTAATTGTGTGTATGTGTAAATGATCCAAGTGTAAATGGTGCTCCCAGGATAACTCTATGCAAAATATCATTTAATGCTATTTTATTTTAAAATAATATTAAATGGAAAAAGGGGGTTTATTATTATTCAATTGTGATTATTTAAAGTTTATTATATTCACATACAATTGGGATAAAATGAAAATTAATGTATTTTTTAAATTAATCATACAAATTAATTAATTCATGTGATGCTTTACAGGTACCCCTTTTGAAATGGAAATTGGTAAAAGAATCTTGGAGGCGATTTACAAAACTAGGTGCAAAGAGGGGAATTTTCTAAAAGGATTATCAAACTACAATGAACTAAAGGATTCGTGGTCCCACTTGGAGTGATTTTTGGTGAAGGATGTCGTTTTACATCATGCAAGATGAAGGACTCAAAGTGGAATTGGAAATTAAAAATTTACTAAAGCTCATTGAGTTTAACTGAAGTCAAGCAAAAGCTGAAACTGAAAGTTTCTTGTGAGAAGAATGACATGCATACAAAAGCTACAACTTTTGATGTCTTGGTTTTGGAGGTAATTATGCAATTACTAAGCTACTTATTGTAAAATTTGCTCACTTTGAAGGGGTTAGACACTTAGGGAAATTAGTTAGAAATTTCAAAGTGTCAATTAGAATCTAGCAATAGGATAGATGATACATTTTTATGATTTTCTTATTTTAGATGAGGTAATTTGAGGATATTGGTTTCCGTACACTGGTGAAGTTTTTCCAGAATTGTAAATACTGTTTATTTATTTACCATAGTAGAAATAGTCAGATTCAAACCCATCTTAAGTTATACTCTGGAGTGATATTTGTTATGTTAATCATTTGATTTGAAGCTTTCAAGGAATGAGTAAAGTTTTTCTTTTCTTTTATTCAAATTGTAATTTGCAATCTACTATTAATATTTGCACTATGAATGAATGGCTTTGTATTGATTATAGGTTGATTTATCCTATAGTTTAAGTTAGGAATTCCTTGAAGAGTAACATGTCTGGTTAACTAAATGAATCAACATTCTTTTCTTTGTTGTGTCCCTGATCTATCTTTTGCCTTTTTTTATCCCTCGATTAGAGTAGGTTTAGGTAGGAATTTGATCTTGCAACAACTAAGAAGCTCAATAACCAACAGGCCCCTTGAACATTATAGCCTCATTGACTGCTTAGCAAAACAACAACGTTGTGACCCAACATCTAGGACCTTGGAAGATGATCGATTTAATGATCGTTTGTCTTTTTCAAGAGAGGTAAAGTAATTGAATATTGCTTGCATGTTGCTATGTCAATTTGGCCATCAACAAGATGAAGAAATTAGTCTATAAATCAAAGAACTTGTATGGCCTAAAACAAGCTCCTAGGTAGTGGTATTTAAAATTTGACAGGTTTATGACAAAACGGGGTTATAGTAGATGTCATTTTGACCAGCGTGTTTATTTCAAGAGATTAAATAATGGGAGCTATATTATCTTGTTATTGTATGTAGGTGACATGCTTATTGAAAGATCTAACATGAAATATATAAAATATATTGAAAATAAAATTATCCAATTCATTTATGATGAAGGATTTGGGGGTTGCAAAGCAAATCCTTTGGTATGAGAATAACAAGAGACAGGAAAAATCACAAATTAACATTATCTTGGAGTGAGTACATAGATAAGGTGTTGAAATATTTCAAATGTAGGATGCTAAATTAGTTAACACACCTTTCCCCACCCATTTCAAATTTACTAAGGTGTAATATGAGTAACAATCAAGCAACCTAGATTCTAGTCACAACCACAACACTTCTAAGCTAATAACCCAATCTAAACAAGAGAAAACAAAATAGCATGAGAAAAATGAAAGCATTCAAGTAAAAGCACTCCCCACATTTGAAGTTGAATAACTTCTCTTGTCTCTCCTCAATCTGCCTTTGCAAATATACCCTCAGATTGAGTTAAACATGTACAAATACCTACGAATAGTGATCATGAAAGTCAGAGATAAGTGGTTGTTAAATCAAAAATGGAGGAGGAAGGATTATTTTATAGACATCCATTCAAATGGATGATCAATATCAAGCTTCTAGAAAGATTCCAAGATTGACGGATGAGAAGACATGCAACACAAAAGAGTGGAGGTTACAAAATGGATGGCCAAGATTAGAAAGAGCCCAAAGTCAATCGACAACTGAGATAGTAGAGGAAGAAAATGGAGGAATTAAAAATTGAAATCAATTAATTCATGAGGAGGAATCTGTGGACAAGTGGAGCATAAATAATTTTTCCAAATTATTTATTTCGAGAAAAAGGCAAGTGGGAGAAAATGGTCATTTAATTAAATAATTTATGAAATCAATTTAATTAAATGGGGAAAATGGATATGGGATGTTAAATAATTAATTTAAGTTAATTATTTAATGGAGGAAAGAAAAGTCATTAGATAATTAAATAATTTTGACAATTATTTAATTATAGAGGAATAGGAAAAAGATCAAAAAATAACAATTATTATCATTTGACTATAAACGAAAGATAAAAGACAAATAATTAAATAAATAATGATTTATTTAATTATTGAAGAAAGGGGATGTTGTTGAGTTCTAGAGCAGTCTTGGAAGACCACCTTCTTAGACCTCTTTCCTTTAGATTGTGTGGTGTATCGGTCCTACTTTCCTCCTTTCGGAAATTTTGTTGGAAAGGAATCATAGGATTTTTCGTGGAGATAGGCTAATGGTTCAACAAGTTTGGCACATAATTGTTGGTATGATCCAAGAGACTATAGAGGCCAAATGTGAAGTGGCTTATCCTTTAGAAAGGAGTGATGACAAGATTGTGAATATATTGAGCTTACAGGGGTTGACTTCTATCTCTACTTGTGTCAGAAGAGGTAGACGGGCTAAAAAGAAGGTTCAAAGGGTTGGAAGATGGTTGCCTCCTCCAATGGATGTTCTGAAGATCAATACAGATGGCTCCTCTAGGGGTAATCTTGGGCCTACTGGGATTGGTGGAGTTGGAAGAGATATTTCTAGCTTGGTTGATTTCTTTTTCTCCATTCACAAAGGACAAAATTCTAACAACCTTATGGAGGGGTTGGCAATTATCATGGCTATTGAGTGTGCTTGTGCTTTGGGTTGGTGTAGGATTATCTGTGAATATGAATCACATATTATTGTTAATCTATTGCATGGGCGTAAGGTGGTTGAGGTTAATTGGTATCTTGCCTTGGTGGTTCGATAGATTTTGCAGTTGTGCTCTATGTTGGAAGTGGTGTCTTTTGTACACATTCCGTGTGAATGGAATAGGGTTGTGGATTGTTTGGCTAAGTGGGCTTCAGAGCATGTTGAGGATTGGAAGATTGAGGAATGGGTACAATTGTCCCTTGAATATTGTCATGAATTGGAGAGGGTCATCACTAAGGATATGGATGGTTAAGGTGTTTGTGACGGTGTGAATGGTGGTTTCTGTCTTAGTTGGGTGTTTTTGTGCTTTCTTTCTTGGGAGCTGGCGTGTTCCCTAGTCCCTGTGTACTGTTTAGTTCTTGATTTCAATAAATTTTTTACCCCCTTTTATTAAAAAAAAGAAAGGGGGTGTTAGCGAAATAATTAATTTTATTTAATTGATCATAGAAGAATAAAGGTTAAGGAGTGAATTAATTAAATAATTACAAATTATTTAATTAATAGAGGAATGCGATCAAGAATAATAATTAAATAGTTAAAATTACTGAATTATGCGAAGACGAAGACCAAGAAAAATTATGCTCATAGAGTAAGACATTTTTCAGTGTCTACACAAGGAGTTGTGTCCCAAGATACGAGAAGAGATAAAATACATGTCCAAGGTTCCATACTCATCAACAGTTGGTAGATTGTTGTATGACATGGTTTATACATGGTCAAATATTGCATGTGTAGTAGGAATTGTAAGAAGGTATATGAACAATCCAAAAATGGAACATTGGAATGCAATAAAGTGGATTCTTAGGTATTTGAGAGGTACTACTACTCAGGCATTATGTTTTAGAGGTTTCAACTCTACTTTACAGGGATATGTTGATTCAGATCTAACAAGTGATACAGATAGTAGGAGAAGCACCACACAGTATGTTTTTATTGTAGGTGGAACAATGGTAAGTTGGATTTCAAGGTTGAAAAAGGTTGTTTCACTTTCAACAACAATAACAGAGTATGTTGCTACTACAGAGGCTGGTAAAGAAATTATTTGGTTACAAAGGTTTACGAAGGAATTGGGAAAGAAGCAAGAGGATAGCAGGTTGTATAGTGATAGCTAGAGTTCCATTGATCTTGCAAAGAACTCGACCCTTCATTCTAAGACTAAACATATCCAGCTTAGGTATCATTTCCTATGATTGGTTTTGGAAGATGGAAAATTGAAGCTAGAAAAGGTACACAGTATCAAAATCTTGTAGATATTTAAATGACATGAAATAACTAGGGAGAAACTAATTTCTTGCTTAGTTTCAATTGGCCTTCAATGATGATGATGTAAGAGTTGAAGATTAACTCAATACCCAATACCACCTACAAAAATAATGAAAACCTTCTATAAGAGAGTATGCAAGAATATGAGCTTTCTTGATATTAAGACATATAAAAATGATGATGAGGTATGAAGTATCTTACATATGAGTACAATGACCTTCCTTACATAGGCAAGGTGAGAAATATGATTGATCATGATTGTGACATGTGTCTTAATCCTATGACATTTGACAACTAACAAACTAACTATCTAGGAATTGTGCATAAAAGCTAGATAAGATAAGTTCTAGAAAATCCAACCAATGCTTCTAGAAAGAATCTTATATCCTAAGTAAACTTAACATGTGAATAAGTCCCCTAAGTCCCTAGTAAGATAAATTACTAGGTACAAAAATTTATATCCACACCAACACCCCCCTTATTATTATTATGCAAATGATGCAAAAAAGATGCAAATATAGGTCTTGGATACAAGGCCATTTTAGGTACCCATGTACAAATGGAAAATAAATCTCACAACTAGAGAAAAGGAGAAAAACTAGTTGGACAAAACTCCTCCCCAAAAGAGAGAAATTAACAATCAAGTGAGGAAGGATGGAGGACTCCATGATACCCCCCATGTACATCATCCATCATATAGATACATTACAATCAATAGCCCTCTATAAGAGGGAAAGAGAGAGACTATGTAGCCCCCCCATAACGTGTAATCACCTGCAAAAATTGTAAGTGCCTAAAGATAAAACATAATCCAATGTCAACAAACAACCAATCTTCCTTTTAGAAGAAACAAAACCAAGTACAAATACAGGAATGCTTCCCATTATAGATAGGAATTAAAAGAAAGAATCATAAATATGTAAGATGATAACGTCTTCAGAAGTTTCTCATGTGTCTCCTTTTCCATTGAAGATGAAGATGCCACAATCAAATCAAGTACATGCCCAATCAAAGAAGAAGGTGACAAACTAGGACTTTGCGTCCCCCTTGGGATTCGTGACATGGACTAACTGCCTCCCATGGATCCATTAACTCTAGCAGTTGTATCAGGAATTAATAGGTCAATCTTTTGGTGCAACGACAACTATGGGGCCAATAATTGGTATCAGAGCCAAAGGTATCAAGTTTGAATCCCCTTGAGTAACGTTGAGGGGGAGATTGTTGGCAGTTGGTCAACACTCCCCTCAAGATTTGTGATATGGTCTAACCACCTCACATGTATCCATTAATTCTGGCAGTTGTATCGGGCATTAACAAGTTGATCTTTTGGTGCAACGACAATTGTGGGGCCAACAATTACTTCCTCTTTGGTCTCTTCTTGGTTCATTCCACCCTTTTTGAGGTCCCTTGTCCCCTTGTTTCATAATTTTTTTCCCTTCATTGGGTCTTCTTGGAGCTTGATTAGCTTGCACCAAGTTAAACTTCTTTTTATTCCTTTCCCGATAGATTGAAATAGACTTAAGATTTTGTTCCTGCTTAATCGCTTTTTCATACACTAAGTCCATGGTTGCAAGACCATGTACATCTACTTCACCACCTATGTGAGCATTAAGACCCATAATAAACTTCCTTATCTGGAATCACTCGTCCTTTTGGTACATGGGGCCATACCTCAAGAGGTGGGTGAACTTTTCCCAATATTCATTCACTGAAGAATATCCTTGCTTATGATTCTAGGAATCAATGAAATTTTGATCATAGAAGAGTTGTGGTAACCACCATTTTTGAAAAATCTCTACAAACTCGCTCCATGTCAGCCTCAACGAACTAAGTCCTAACTCCATTTTCTTATTCATCCACTAGTTGGATGCTTCACCTACCAATTGGAAAGCTCCCCATACAACTTTAGTGACTTTAGAGTAATTTATAATCTCAAAGTACTTTTCCATATCCAAAAGCCATGCTTTAGTCGCATCCCCAATAGCACTACCCTCAAACTTAGGAGGTGTGATCTTCATGTCATGGGACAACTCATTGGCCAATCGCTTCCTTTTAGTTCCTTTCGACTTCGACTGACTCCTCATCCTCTTGTTCACTAGAATGGGTGTGATCATGAGAATTCTCCCCTTCCTCTTCAGTATGATGCACTTCCTCATCATTATTTGGGACTTCTTGTTCCACTCTTTCTTTACCCCTTGCTTCCTGTTTGAGGTTTCCTATCCTTTATCTTGTTTCATCCATTATAGACAATATGTGGTCCAACTTAGCATCAACATTCTCAGTACCTTGTCCTACTTCTTTACTTCCCCCAATGTTAGTTTGTGTCCTAACCATTTTCCCAAGAATAGTTTACCTAGAGGTTTCATTTAATTAGATCTAAGAAATTTTACTTAAAGTTCTACAAGCATTAAAGAAAAATCATTCATATAAAGAATATCATAAAGAACTTTTACACAAGTTTTTCCAAAAACATGTTTTTATTTCAAATTGATGAAGGATTTCAATATCCTTAAGTTTATATAGAATGACTATTCAAATAGTCTAAGGGAGAGTATCCCTCAAATGCACTTTCTGATACATAACTTTGTGGGGTATAACCCTTATATTTTTGCTCATTATCTTCATAATAAGGATAATATCCTTCAGACCTATCCTCAGACACATAATTTTGGGGAACATATTCCTTTGATTCACCACTTGAGGCTATTGCAATAATTTCAGCCATAGGTATAACTCGACGGTCCCTAAACAATATTGCTAGACTAACACTACATTCTGAGGGTATATCCCTAGAAAGTGATAAATATTTTGACTTTGTCAGAGAGACAGGAGGTAAGTAGTTGAAATTGGCATCATCTTTCATCCTTCGCTACTCTTGGTTAATTCATGAAAGGGCATGACTAATAGTCTCAATATCGCTCAGCCAAATGGCATTGTCATGATTGGTTCCCTCAATGGTACGAACAAGGGCTTCTCTTTCCTTCTTGGCCCACAGGTAGCGCTCATTCACGATTATTGAATTTCTTGCAATCATCCTAAGATGCACAATTTTGGCACAAGAATTTTTGAACATTAGATTCTCATAATGTTGGATTGGAAACATAGCGAGCATATAGGTTCCAAAGTTGAACCTGATAGCTCTGATACCATGTGTAACATGCCCATTTTTCTACATAGTAATTATTTCTATGTTTTGCTCATAAGTGAATAGTTTATGCATTTAACCTTTAAGAGCAATAAATTTTTTCTTTTCCTTTGAATAATAAATGCACATTTGAAACATATTTCAAACTTTCCCATTGCATACAAAATAATTCCTTTGATTGATTTAAATAATGATGATACATAATTTCCATATGACATTTCATATTTTCAATGGATATAAATTACATACATAACGTAAACAAGCTTACAAAAATTATAAAGTACAATGGTCCAGGAATTCCCCCTCAAATCTTGGTTGTCAACTAATGAAGAGAAGCATCACTTAAGCGCTTTTCTGCCAACCACAGGCTTATTGCGGTCCCTTGCACATCTATCTAAGTGGTAAGATGGCCTTACCCTTTGACAAAGAGATTGGTTTGGTAACCTCATAACAATAGCCTGTTATGAGCTTGGTGTTGTGTCCTATACATTTCTAGACTAACATACAGTGGTTGCAACTTACATTTATGAACATCCCATGCCTAGTACGTAATCCTGAATCACAGTGAAACCAATAGTGTAAACAATGGCTGCTTACACTACTTTGGCCAGAGTTTCCTTCACCCTTAACTTAGAGTAGACGTCACACATTCACCGACCTTCCTAGCTCGATTTGGTTTAAAATGGCCACTATACTCTATAACTAGCTTACCCCCTTTCCCACGGATCTGACCAATCCCAGGAATAACCCATATATCATCATATAATAATATAGCTATACTACCAAAGTGAATAAAGAAACTTCTTGCATAATGCTACATACATCTGGAATAGACATCCTACATATAGTGATGATAACTACACACAGTATAAATATGTTTCACTTAAATAAACTCCCATATATAGGGTACATAAAAATATAACTAATAAGATAGGTTCTACAACATATTACATAACCATGAAACAAGCAATCTCAAACAAACACCGCAACATATTCAAAAAAACTCTTTTCCCAACATACTAAATAAACTAATTTATCCTTTCCAACATAAAGACAAAGGTATAGAAACTAAGATTCCTGTATAAAGCTCCAATTGATTAAACTCCTTCCTAGTATGAATGCTCAAGATCGATTGATATCTCCTGCAAGATTCACTTGACTACCCTCTTCTATGTTCTCACTAAATCTCACAACAATCACAAATACAATATACCAAAAAAACTCTCAACTCACAAGCTCTCAACTCACAATAAAATAAAATCAAGATAATAAGAATGATAAGTGTAGCAATTGGTAGAATGGGCACCTTTATTTATACTAATTCGTGAGCAACTAAAGGCTACAAACAAGTAAGTATTTTTGCCACCTTTCTTCCTCATGTAATGACTCACTTACAAGTTTGCATCACATGACAGTCCTTATGGATGAGTTGACTTGATATTTGGGACAACAAACTCAAAACAGGTTTCCTAATTCAAATTCCATTGCAATATGCTGCCAAGTTTGTACTTGACTGAGTCTAAACACTTATTTTTAGGCTTATTCAAATTCAAAGACTTATTTTACGTTCCAACTTCCATCAAATATGGCACCACCTCTTGTTACTTGGGACCAATTTCTCAGGTATGAATTGTTGACATATTCTCATGTTTCAAACAACTTTTAGTTCCCTACTAAAATGTTTTACACAACGATAAGTTTTCCTACATGCTACGTTTTAAGTTTGACTTGGCCATATTTACTTTATGCACTGGAATTTATCCCTCTTAAAGCTACACTTTAAGCTTCATGCACCCCATCATATAATATATGCCTTGCTGCATATTATTAACAATAATGATCAACACTATCTTATGTGCTTGAGGTTTATTTAAATAACTTTATTCCACGTATATATATATATATATTTATCAATATATATATTTCATAAGGTTTACCAAATACATTAACAAACTTATTTATATAATATATAAATATAAAGAATAATATTTTGCATATACATATATATACAATTATATATAAATATACATATATATATATATTAATATATATATGTGTGTGTTACTATAACATTACACACACACACATATATACCACATATGCATATATACAAAATTTCATTTCAATATTTTATAAAAACACTCATTCATACAATCCCATCGATTGGTGTAAGAACCCTGGTGGTTCTCAACCCAAACCCCACTGTAAGAACCCTGGTGGTTCTCAACCCAAACCCTAGCTTGAATATGGCGATTTTTGATAGTTTGTATTGTTTTGTATTTTTTTGATGGTTTTTGAGGATTAAATAGACAACTGCGATTTCTCTAATAAATTGATAATAAATTCAATTTAAATGCTAGGGCAATAAAATAGCTTGGAAAATGACCAGAACATATAGGCGCACCAATTTATTTAGTTTCCAAAGCATATACAATATAAAAAATGGGACAAATGAATGAGATTTGATTTATTTTCTAAGAACCTGGTTTGATGTTGCAGCAAGATAAAGAATGAAGAAGATTTGTGCGGCTAGCATGCATCGCCAACATAGACCCTCAAAATATCTCCAGAAACCCCAAGCGCCCAAAATGCAACTGCCAGATGTTGAAGACCCAAGACGTTTTTCTCTTGCAATGAAAAAGTACGGCCTTCCTGTAGTGGTACGGCCTGTACCAGCAATAGTAATAAATGTAGTACGACTCAAGGAAATAAATGCTAGATCTCTGTAAAAGATATCTCTGATGAAGTCGCCTCAACTGCCTGATAAAGTTCTCTGATAAACCCTTAATGAATCAATCAATAATCCCAATTTGTAACCTCTGAATGAAGTCACCAAGATGCAATCTTCAACTAGTATTTCATAGTCTCAGTATGCCAATCTCTGAAGAGGTATCGTTCTCCAGAAATGAATCATCTGCTGAAACCCTAGGGTTTTGCAAACTCCAATGCTCAGAGCAAATAAGAAAAAAGTTGAATAACATAACATAATGGTTCGATTTTGTCTTTCCTGAATATATATCCCTTCTTGAAAATTTGACCCAAAGCCTTCATTTAAAAATCACTTAAATAAATGATTAATTATTGCGCTTTTGACTTAGGAGAAATTCATTTAATAATTGGCGCCTTTATTAATGAATAATAAATATTCATTATATCAAATATTATTACTTTATTATAAAGTATAATAAATACTTTATAATATGCCAATTTAATTAAATATTTAAATAATTAATAACGTGACTTTAATATAAAGTCAAAGTATTAATTATTTCATTAAACCATTAAATATCCCAATATTTCTCCGTCTGACTGTCCAACTGAAGAACTGGGTCCACTCTGAGCAGAATAGTTGAACCAGGTGCCCTGCCAAAAATAGCAGCTTCTGCCTGACCTAACTTTCTAAAAATAGAAAGTTCCTAAAAATCCACTCTGGAAGATTCTGCGAAGGCCCAACCTGAAACAAATGCAATACTGAAGCTACAAAACACTGAGTAACTGCCTCGGATGATCCTCTGCACACATCTGTCAGCCTATGAGGATCGAAATAATAGGCTAACCTCGTCACCAGCTGTGCTGACTAGGATGGGGACATCACAATTGGCATACATACATGGGATGCATATATATGATATATATGTCAATTTAGTCCACTCAGTATTCCCATGCATATGGGTGATCCATCCATGAGCATGCATAGGTACGTCTACCTACGTATACTCATGCATGTATTCATTCACATGTATGAGTCTACCATAGACATGTACACACACACACACACATATATAAGTTTTATGCATATATCTCATCGATACCATAATAAGCATACAAGGAAAGACTTACACATGACATCAAGACTTAATCACAATTCTCAATCACAATATTCACAACAAAGATTACTTACCTTTTCCTAAAACTAACTTGACTCTTTGTGACCAATTAGGATGTGATTATGTGAATCCTCAATTAGGCTCATCAAGGGTTACCAAACCAAGTTCTTCTCCTGAGTGATACTTCCCCTCTCTTTTAGAGAATCGAACCTGTTCCTGCACTCAACTTGGCACATCATAATAGTAGTTAGCCAAACACAACATCATCATATGCATCATAGATTTCATAGTTAGAAACATTATTAAATATTAAATTGCATCAATCATTCATTCATCATATTTCCATTCAATATTCATTAAACATATTCATATAAGGATTCATAAAACACATTCATTTATTCAAGCAATTTAACCAAAATAGGTAATAGTAAATAGGTGATATTGCTCGGGGTGTAACATCTGCAAGGTGGAACACTAACTCCAAAAGAATCTAATTTCCAGGGCTTAAGGCCAACCTAGTGTAGCATGTGAAATTCAAATTGTAGGATTTGTTGCTATTTTAACTCAAGTTCAACCTATTCCTTAAGGGAAATTATTAACATACAAATGTAGGGAATCAATTCATGTAATAGGTAACAAATTATTATGTCATTTTTCTATATTTTGGAACACTTGTGTTCTAAATCCTTCTATTGATGGAAACCCAATAGTCACTAGGATTAGAGGACGAAACCCCTTTGGTTCCTGAGGGCATTCTCATTTAGGGATTACAAATGAGCTTCAAGGATTTTATAAGGAAGTTAATAATACTATTGTTGATTTGTGGTAACTATGTATATCATTTAGAATCATTGTGTGAGTAGTAATTGATATATCAAGCTTATAAATATATTGAAGTATTATCTTTGTGTTCATATGTTTATGTGTATTGAATGCAATCCACAAATCAACCTTTTGTTAGAATTATATGTTAGGGACATTACAATGTTATTAGAGCATGATTCTACTAGCCTGTGGGTTTTTCCAATGATTAATTCTTCCAAGTGAAAGGGAGATTAGGCTCTAGAGGAGAGAATTCAAGAAACCATGGATATTGAAGCAAAATAAGCCAAAGTGAGATTTGAGGAAATGATGCAAGGGTAATATTGTCTTGTTGACATGTTTGGCTAGATGTTTTAGTGGATGCAAACTAATGCTAGGAAGGATAATGATAGTATTAAGGGTGTTACCAGTGAAACTAGTGATAGAAAGGAGAAGGAGAAGATGGTTTCTACACAAATCTCTAGAACTAACTTCTGTAATAAGCCTCTCAAGTGTAAATTCATTTAGAGAGTAGAAGTTCTAGGGGAAGAAACTACCCTCCAAGATGATATCTCAAGAGCTTATGAAGAGTATAGGGCTTTGGACCCTCAAATCAAGGAGATATTATCCTCAAAGAGATTTCATGGAAATGAAGAAGAATAAGAAAGGGACTTACCATTCACCACCTAAGCTAGAATATTTGGAGCACTCATTGGGGAAGCTATCTAATTCATCCTTTGATGGATATGAGAAGAGCACTTCTAGGGCATGTTTGCAGAAACTTGATACATACTTGGTACTCAAACCAATGTCTAAAAAATATTCCATCAATTTTCCACCCTAAATTTGGAAGGAATTGATGATGATTGGTGGTACCATGGTTTGATCACTCGAGGAAATTAATTGATCAAATATTATGATGAGTTTTGTAGTAGAATAGTTGAGAGATTTTATAGGAGAGATTCATAAGTATATTTTAGAGAATTTGGATAACCTCAAACAAAAGGGAAATGTGGAAGAATATGTTGCAGAGTTTCAAAGGCTATCTGTAGACACATAAAATATACCAATTGACATTGTGCATCTGATCCTGATTACTAACACTGTTTCTTCCTGAATCATCCCTCAGTCTAAAAATTTAATCAAATCTCCTTATCTGATTAAATTCATCAACTTTCACCCCTTAATTAAATAAATCATTTTTTCTAATTAAGTCACTCTCTCTTGTTAATTAAATCAATCCATCTGATCAATTCCCTATTTAATTAAATAATCAGTTATTTGATTAAATCTCTAAAGTCTATCCATTAAATTAAATAAATTAAAACCTTATTTGATTTAGTCTAACACCATCTCTTTTAATTAAATAAATCAAAATCCTTATTTAATTAATCTATTGTCATATTCCTCTCTTATTTGATTTAAATAAATCCATAAATTTGAGTCAAATAGGTCACATCATCTAACCTCTCTCATTAAATTAATTAATCCTTGATTAATTTAATCTCATCTCATGTCCCATCCTCTAGATAATGCAAGTTGCACATGAAAACAGATTTAATTCATTTATTAAATCTCTATTTTCCTCACAAGGCATCTTTTGGAATATTCTCTCAATTTGAATTCAAAAATTTAAGTAAACATGTACATCCAACAAGGCAATAAATTCATCTTACATGTCCTTTTCCTTGAGCCAAGTGGCATTTATTGCATTTTCCCTTTCCCTCTTACATGTCATTTCAACAAATTTGAATTTCAAAATTATGCATTTATTGGCACAAACCCCAAATCTTGCACATTCTTCATCCATTCAGATTGACAAGTGGCATCATACCATTGGATGAATGTTAGTCCCACATTGCTCAAATTTGGACATTCATCCATCTTGGAATTCTATAAATAAAGAGCTCATATCCTCATTTCATCATCCACAATCTAGGCAAAGTTACCATGCTCAAATATCTCTTGAATTTCATCCATTATCATTTAGTCATAGCTAGGTTTTTGCAGATTTTGGCTTGGAGTTCTCATTCTTCACCAACAAAGTGGATCAATCATCTTCAACACATCAAGCTTGCATCATAGGAATTGGGAAAGGGCCAATTTTCACATCAAATTGGCACCAATTCCCCCATGGGATCATGAGTTTGCACATCTAATTAGGATTCAATCTTTGCTTTATCATTTCCATTGTGTTCTTTAATATTTTCTTCCTAGTTTGAATGTTGTAAATGGATTTCATGGGGAATCCTTGTTTTGGCTTGCAATCTCTTGTCTAACTTGTTTATTCTTCCTTGAGTGATCTCCATACCTTTTCTAAGTCTCACACAAATGACTTATATAAGCTTTAAGGGTTTATTTTCGAAACATCACACCCTTTCACAAACTCTTTAAATTTTTTTTAATAATTATTCTTCTTTTATCTCCATTTTAACCAAAGGATCATATTATCCTTTATTTTTTATATCTTCTTTTAATTTTTTTTCAAAACTTTCTTTGTACTTTGGGTAAAAAGTTTCATAACACTTGTTATACAAAGAATGAAGTTATTTGTGGAGGATTGTCCAAAATATCCTATTGAGGTGGAGGACATGACTACTTACCATGTGCTATGGTCTGTACTAAACTAGACATTTCCCAAACATTGAGAGTCTTGAGTCAATAAAGGACTAATTATGGAAAAGTGCATTAGGATACAGTTAAGAGAGTGTTTAGATATTTGAGAGTATTCCTTTTGTTTTCATGGCTATTGTAATGTCCCCATTTTGTGAGCATTTGAGTTCGTAAGAATTAGCCTATCATTTGACCCTCGTAGGCTAACAATTATAGATAGAGGGCCTCATATGGCAGTTACTCGGTGTTTAGGGACATTACTCTTTAGCTGGATTCAGGTTTTGGCCTTTGCGCAGGTTATTTGACTCAAATTGGCACACTTACTATTTATAGTAAGTTACTATTTTGGGTGAGTTAGGGTTCTTATTAATAGAAAGACACCTGAGCAGAGCATATTGGTAGTGTTGACCTTGATTAGGCCTTTGCAACTGTTTCTAGACTCAGTTTCACATAATTACTATTTATAGTAAGTCACTATTCAGGGTTTCTATTTTTAGACAGGCATCCAATCACATGGAGAACAGGGAGAGTCGACTCCTGGCTTAGACGACTTAGCAATTAGACAAGTACATCAAGAGATATTAAAGTTTAAGTGACTTAAGTGATTTATTTAATATTTTAATATTATTATAAAGTTATAAAGTAACTTTATAATAATAAAGTCACTTTAATATAATAAAGTGTGTTAAGTGAATAATTTAATGTGGGAGTAAATATTTTATCCCACATTGGCCAGGAAGGTGTTTGAGCTCTCTTAAGGAAAGGATAAAAGGAGAGGCAAGAGCTCATTCTCAACATCCAGTTGATGAATAATATTTTGATTGATTTTTATTGTGGAGCTTAGGGCTTTCACAGTTTTCTTCCTTCATCATAGGAAACATAAACTTCCTATTGATGGCATAACTGAGGGAGTGAAATATCTCTTGAAGGGTTGCATTATTGGAGGAAGGCATCTCATCCTTTCTATTTTTGCTAGATTGGAGAAGAAATACAAAGAATACAAGGGTTTGATGCATATCCATTTGCAGATTATAAAGCATTGAAGATTCATTGTGGAATATTTTTATTTGTTGGCTGCTACAGTAATGCTACAGTACCCGTGCTACAGTGCCGCGTACAGTGATTTGCTACAGTGTCGCGCTACAGTAGTTGCTACAGTACCAACGTGAACAGTAAAAATCATATTTTGAGCATCGCATAGAATTAATATTGAAGATAAATGAGTTGCAGACCTGTAGCTTCATTTTGCAGCCATTACTTATTATATTTCAAGCATTTGTGAGCAGTTTGGAGCATACACTCTAGGGGTTTTAGTTATAAATTTGATAGTCATCAATTGTTGCTCAAGAATCTCTGAAATAATCATTGATTGGGCCTTACTACAACACTCACAGGCCATACAACACCCTACATTGCAAGCCGTATAGTCCCAAGTGCTGGGCGTGTTCATCCTTGGCCTAATCACTTGGATTTTGGAGCTGAATTCACCTCATCATTGGGTTGAGCATAGGCGGCTTTCAAAGACCAGGTTCCTTTTGTTTTGTATGCAAGTATAGTCTTTTAGATGCATTCATGGTAGCTGATCTTAGACATACTTTGCTTCAGATATGATTGTAAACATTGATTTGGTTATAAGCCAAGAGTCTTGGCGTCTTCATGATATCTTGTACTTGGGCTTGTATACACATAAAGAAGATATATGTTGCACGACAAGTGTTTGTTGAAATGTCATATTAGAAGCACTCATTATCAACATTCTTGTATGCATGCCAATTGTATGACGAAATGTCACTTGGCTATAGGTGATCATTTTGTTCATGAAATTCACATATTTGAATTCGAAAGGTCAAAAAGAAGTTGCATTTGCATCCAACTCATTGTTTAGACATTTTAGCAATGATTGTAAACCTTTATGAATTACATTTCATATCATCTTCAAGCATTTATATCAGATTGATAACTCATACCAACAAGCTTAAAGTTTGCATTTGAAGTGTTTGACAATATTCCTTGAGGTAAAATTCTCATCAGATTTCAAGGGATATTACAGCTATCCTATTGAACCTTGAC
This sequence comes from Sequoia sempervirens, assembly GCA_007258455.2. Taxonomy (NCBI): domain Eukaryota; kingdom Viridiplantae; phylum Streptophyta; class Pinopsida; order Cupressales; family Cupressaceae; genus Sequoia; species Sequoia sempervirens. The sequence goes on along the minus strand of VDFB02271358.1, from coordinate 327,403,134 downwards.
ATTCAACATATATTCATGGATATGTGGATTCAGGCTGGGCAGGTGACATTGACAACATAAGGTCCACTAGTGGTTATGTTTCCACAATGTTTGGTGGCGCAACCAGCTGATGAGTAAGCAACAAGCTATAGTCACTTTGTCCACTATAGAAGCAGGGTATATGGTAGCTAATCATTCTTGTAAGGAATCCATTTAGCTTAGGCGATTGTGTTATGATATTAGAGTTGATGCATGAACAATTTTTATTTATTTTGATAGTCAGAGTGAGCAAATAATCCTACTTTCCATGTCATAACAAAGAAAATTGATGTTCAATTTTATTTTGTTCATGATATGGTGAAAGATGGGAAGGTAAAATTATAAAAGGTTGATACTTTGATGAATGTTGTAGATGTATTAACAAAACCTCTAAGCATAGAGAAGTTTAGATAGTGTTTTAGTTCTATGAGCCTCACGATCATTTGTAGTTGATTTTTTTTTGTATAGGCGTGAATTTTCACCCCTTCCACAAATTCCCTTTTACATTTCCTCACCTTAGAAAACCAAATCCGAAGGCGAAATTCCACATCAACCTACTGCCTTCATTCCACTTGGCATCTATCTTTCATATCGGTAGAAGAATAACTGTCAGGGATTCCCGAGCGACACGTAGATGTCCACACAATGTGCTTATGTCCCTAATGGATTCCTCCATCTGAAGCTTGCAGAGGCGTTACACTTCCCATTGGGGTTGGTTTGTAATGCCCCTCTTCGACCAATCGACTCGAATATGGCCGTTTTTCTCATCCCACCATAAAAAACACTCTTCCTTCATGCATTTCATCTTCACAAGCTCTAGCAATCTTCTACACAATCCTTCTTTCATTCTTAGCTCTCATTTTCACTCTCAAACAGCACTTTGGCACTCCATACCAGCAACAACAACACTCCATCAACTCCGTAGAGCAAGTGTGGAACAACACCATTGCAACAGGGGCTTGAGTCCTCTCTTTTTCTCCTCCATTATCTATTGAGCTCTTGGTGGAGGTGGAAATCATTTTCACTCCTCTTCTCTACAATTTGGTCGAGTAGAAAATCACTATTTTGTAGTGTTTATTGTGTTCTTTACTGCCTTTCCCCCTTTATCATACTTTTCTCTATCGTTGCTATCTTGGCTGTTCGTGGAGGTGGAAACACCAAAACAAGGGTCTGACTGAGGCAAACCCCTATACAACCCCCAAAAATTTTCCTCCTTGTGTGTAGGTGGACGTGCATTTTGGGCTAGCTAGTGAACATGCTCTTTTGTGAGATCATCTTTGTCACCTTAGCTTTAATATATTTTCTCTATCATATCCGTTTATACTTCTCTTACTTTATAGTTTTTTTTTGTTTCCTTAAACATCACTAGCTAGGTTGTCAACTCATTTTTTGGTAGTTCCCACTATATTTTTAGTCCTTTGGTCATACGAATGATAGCACACCTGAGAGATGCTAGTGCACCATGCTGTCATCCCAAAACCGCGGTTTTTTCCTCAAGCAGAGAGCTACCTGAGTCACAGTGTTTAACCCGAAAACTAGCCCGTGTAGCCCCATTCTGAGTTTTGGGTTTGGAAAGTGATTGGAGGACCTTATAGTCCTCATCATCCTCATCCCTCATTTTGAGACAACCCTTTAGAGTGAGGTAAGTTAAGGAATCCTTCCGCTCTTGACTCTTCACGACCTGGGGCCTTGAATTTGGTTGATCCCCCTCTCTTACATTTTTGGTGAACCTAACATGAACCAACATCTGCTCATTTGTTGGTGTTGAGACTTTTCCTTTATATCCTATGATTGTTGTGCCCCTGAGTGTTGTGAAGGTTTATGAGCATCAAAACCTAGTACACAACCTCTGGGTATATTATTAGGAGAAGTGTATGACACCTTCTGATGGAGAGCACGAAGGTCACTACTAGTTTCTCTATAGGCCTTTTTGCTGGATCTACCATTGGTCTCATTGCACAAGAGCAGTTGTCAAGGGGCGAGGTAGGATTCTCTGATGAGACCGACCACATCCCCACTCTCCCTACATCTCCCACACCATCATCAGCCGACGAGTATGAGGTTGTTCACATTCCTTCAGAATATGTCTCTGCCCTTAGCAAAGGGTTGGGTGACTTGGAATATCACTTGGAAAGAGACCCGAAGTTGGCTAGGGCCACCTAGGTTATCAAAAAACTAAAGTATATGGTGGGAAAAGACCAAACAGGCATACAAATCTTGGCTAGTCTCTCTAGTCTAATTGATGCATGTGCTCCTCCAAATAATCCTAACATTGTATGAGGAGCCACTGTTGAAGAGCATGAGAGATAGCTAGGAATGTCGATGCCTCCTACATCTATGTACATGGCTGATGTCGTACCTTCAATCAATATTCCCTCTGCCTCCGAGGGATCTGAAACTATCAAAGTGAACAAGATCCCCTTGGGTTTTAGCTTCTCCCCTCTTGTAACCTCTAGTAGTGGAGGTTTTGGCGGGATGATCAGTGGGGGCTTTGGTAGTGGCGGTGGCTTTGATAGCAGGGGTGGTGTTGGTGGAAGTGGTTCTAGTGGAGGTCATGGTGGTGGCTTTAGAAGCAGAGGTGGATTTGGCAGTGGTTTCAGTGGAGGTCACATAGGTGGGTCTGGTGGTGGCTCCAACGATGGTTCAAGAGGAGGTTCCTCTAGCCCTATATCTTCTAATGACCCTATTCTGAATACACTTCTTTAGAATATGGGTAAGATGCAAAGCCAGTTGGCGAGTCTCTCCCAAGCCTTTGCCTAACCTATCTTCCAATCCTTCTTCCAACATAGCTCATTGTCGGTCACAATTTTGAACATGCCCTTCCCTTAAGGAATGGAGATTCCTAAATTTGAAAAATATGGCAATAAAGGGGACCCACAAATGCATATTTCTGCCTTTAACACCCTGTGCACAGATTTCTTCCATCATGACCTGTTGATGGAAAAATTATTCCCTTGATCTCTCAAGGATACAACACTTGAGTGGTACTTTTTGTTGCCGAATAATTCCATTTTCTCATTTGACCAACTTGTAAACTAATTCTTATGACAATTCCAAGCCAACATCGGGCCGAAGATGACCTTTATGGATCTCGTTTGATGCAAACAAGGTGATAATGAAAATATTATTGACTTCATTGCACGGTATCAAGCACTCTTCTCACAAATCTTATATCCACTGCCCAATTATGACATGCAAAAGGTATTCATAGGGAACTTGTGAAGGCCTTGGAAGGAAAAGTTTTCCCTTGTAAAATACCCTTCTTTCGCATATTTGTGTGCAACCTTATGAGAGTACCAATAGATGGTAGTTCTATTTGGGGGATCCTCCTCGCACTCCCATTTTGAAGGAAATTCTATTGTATCAATCTCTAGGAAAGGTAAAGTTGTTGTGAATGTAGTAGCTGTTGTGGATGACAATAGCCTCAAATGCAACCAAAAGTTCACAAAGTTAGAAGAATCTTATTCTTCCATCTTGCAAAAGTTAGTGAAGGATAAGATCATGACCTTGTCGAACCCTAAACCCCTTAAGTAACCTTACCCTATTTGGTATGATGCAAATACATATTGCTAGTACCATTGAGTTAATGAACATGATTCCAAACACTGTATGTGCTTGCATCATGAGATACAAGATTGCATTGAGGACAGTACTATTCTTCTTGATGGAAGCAAGCAAAATATGAATAAATTGGTGGCAAAAGTGAATAGTGAATTGCAAATATACACGGACCCATTTTCATCGCATTTTGCTAGTATGATTATCGACCCCATTGATTCTATCACTCAGCTCAAGGCCTATGCTAACATGGTCACGGTTACCCCTATCACACAACCTACGACCAGTTCACCAGATGTGACATTCACTTCACAAGACTTACCCTTAAATAAAAATCCCTCTCCCCTCTATATTCCCGCTTGTCTTAATGGTAACATTATGACATGAGTCTTAGTAGACCCTGCAAGTCGAGTGAATGTTATTACAAAAGAGACGTGGTTTAACTCACTACATAGAAAAGAGTACAAAGAAACAAAATCCACCATTCGTACACACGATGGTTTTTGTATGAAGACATATGGCTGGATAACTTTGTTCATCCTAGTTAGACCTAGGGCTATTGACACTATTTTCGATGTCATTTCAGAGTCAAATTTGTTTAGGATGAAGCTAGGCATACCTTGGCTAGCTTCCATGAATGTAATTGCCTCTGTTATTCATAAATGTCTAAATTTCTCTCATGAAGGTGTAGTGCATGTAGTTCATGACACTGGATACCAACCTTTGGTGTCTTGTGGGGGATATTCATTAGACCATTTTTGGCCAGCCCTGGTTGGTCCGCTTCCTCCAAGGAAGAACCTAATTTACAAAAACTATGTGAAGTATAAGACTAGGGACAAGGGACAACCAAAATTGGCTCTTCTTGTAGCACAACAGTTGGTTGCCTCCTCTTCCCAAAAAGGGAAGGACAATCTTGCCTCCTCTCAGGATGACTCATCCACTCCCCTTTCTTGGGAGGAGTATTGGATGAGCAAGTCTGGCTTTTACCCATTAAGTCTGATGATCCCTCCTTGGTGTAGACCCAAGATTAGGATATTGAAACTCCCTACTAAACCACTTGGACCTTGGTACTATTTGTATGGTAGAGAAAAAGCTCCTCGTGGGGAATCCTCTATGTCTTGGACTTTGCGGCCTCCTACCGTTTCTGCTCCAAAAGCAGTAAATGGGAAGAGGTCCACTACCAAGGAACTTGAGCCGACTCCCCCCATTGATTCTCAACCTGCTCCCATTTAGGAGTCTATTCCTCCACTGGAGACAACTATAGTGGACACTCCCATGGATGAGCAGGAGCCTTCTGTTCCTTCACATCCTCTAGCCTCCAGTTCAAAGAGTCGTAGAAATTGCCTTGCGCATGAGCGCAAGTGCCAAAGAAAAAATCTCATGGTTGAGAAGGCCACCTTATAAAGGAAGGAAGAGGAGATGACCGCCCCTGTATTAGGGACTCTTTTCATGTCCTCCTCTCTCCTCCCCTTTTCTTTCGTTCAATCTTGCTCCATATTGCTTCTGGCTTCCAGTGTGAGTATGAATGTGCTTGACCCTAAAAAGGTGCAAGTTTTCATAGCTCCTTCAGTGGAGCCACCTTTTTTGATGTCCCTTTTGGATGTTCGACCTTTCCCGAAACCTGTAGATATGACAAACACTTCGGTGGTATCTATTGCGGTTTTATCTTCCTCCTCTTCCTTAACACCTCTCGCCTTGTCTATGGGGAGTTCACATCCCCCGAAGGAGTACAAGGTGGAGAGTAGTCCTTCCAGCAACAGAGGATCCAGAGGAACCCACCTTCTTTGAAAGGTGGTCCCACTTTGACTTGTTTTGTCCTAGTGATGGAACCAGTTCTGACTTCCCCTGAGTTCGTCACCGCTCCCAAAATCACTCAGTGAGCCTAGCGATGAATCTCAAGCGTAACCTTCTCTGTCCATTGAGGTGAAACTTGGAACCCTTGTAAAGTGCATGTTTAACTCTTTGGATGAAGTTCTAGCCTTTTAAGTGATCTTCGCGAAATCACTGACCTTAGCTCCACAAGAGCTTAGTGGAGGGGACCTTGTGGGGCCCTTGTTACAGGAGTTTCAGACTCTCCTCCACCACTATAGGCCCATCCTCCTTTACACTACAATGATCTAGAGTGTGAGGTGGATGACCTCTTGGTCGATCAGTGTTAGAGGGAGGCACCTTCTTTATCCTTAGAATAGATGTGTGTGTGTGTGTGTTGTAATGCATTCCCTCGTGATTGTGCTATGTGTGCCTGGATGACCCTTGTCACCCTTGTTGGTGCTTGGATACATGTATGGTTTTTGTGTTGTAAACCTTCTATTTTATCATAATTCTTCCATGTTTGTGATTGATTTTCAAAAAAATAGGGATGATGCAAAGTGTTGAGGGCATTTAGGCTTCCCTTTCATGTTGACCCAATTTTTTATTTTTACTTTTTCTTCTTGTGCATTCTTCACATGGTTTGATATAGTAGGGGGTTGATGATAGTTCATTTTATATACTAATATTATACTTACATATATATATATTTATGAGTAGTTCTGACCCTAAAATATCAGGCTACCTCTATGCCCTGTGTTTGTGTTCATTTCTATTTTGCTTTTTTCTTTATCTTTCTCTCTTCTCTGCTTGAGTTTTCCCTTTCATGTGTGGAAATTCCATTTCTATAACACTTCAATTTTTTAGAAAACACATTCATCACTAGCAAATCTTTTCTCGAGAATCTTCATAAAATTCTTTTCAAGAATCACATTCTTGAATTGAAACCATAACGAAATGTATTTCCTTCATCATGGGTTCACAAAGAAAGAAATTGAGAACCTTCCTCCAAGGTGGGAATGACTTCGACCTTCCCCTCACATGAGGGCATCTTCTTCCTTTTTAATTCCTTGATGAAGTGAACATATTTCAAAAGGATTCCTTGATGATGAATCAATTCAAGAAAGAAACATCTCTTTCATACTTTCGAATAGTGTGTCCCTTGAGTGGACCCCTTCCTTCATGCCAGGTTCCCAAGGGACCCCTTTGAAATCTTTCCAATCTATTGGCAGTTTGCACAACTGCCCACTTACTTGCTTGTGTGGTTGCTTTTTGACATGTTTTGTCTGCGGGTAAACATGTTGCTTTGCAGGTGTGCCTATAAAGATACTTTCTGACTCTACGGAGTCCCATTTCTTTGGGTTTCCTCCATGTGATAGATCTTGGGGGATACCTCCCTATAGGTATATGGGTTTGTAGAGTGCTTTCTTTGGGTTTCCTCCATGTGAGATATTTTGGGGGATACCTCCCTATAGGTCTATGGGTCTGTAGGGTGCTTTCCTGGGTTTCCTTCATGTGAAAGATATTGAATGACACCTTCCCTATAGGTCTGCGGGTCTGTAGGGATCTTTCTCAGCTTCCTCCATGTGAGAGATCTTGGGGGATGCTTCCTTGTAGGTTTGCGGGTTTGTAAGGTGATTTTATAAGATTCCTTCATGTGAGATATCTTGGAGGACACCTTCCTTGCACGAGTGTGGACTTGTGAGGCACTTTCTTCTTGGGGCTTCTTTCATGTGAGAGATCTTGGGGGTCGCCTCCTTGTAGGTCCACGAGCCTGTAAGATGCTTTCATTCTTCATCTTCATAGTTTTGCAGGGCTATGAAGTCCTTTACTTGTCCTGCACTCTCAAGTTTTCCAGATTGCAGTCTGCTTCCTTGACGGTCCAGGTATAGATTTCTAACCCTACTACCTTTCTGATCTACTTTACCAAAGCACTCATCAACATTCATGCTTGCTAAAGTGGGGGAAAAATGTATAGGTGTGAATTTGCACCCCTTATTAAAATTCCCCTTTTACACTTCCTCACCTTAGAAAACCAAATTCGAAGGCAAAATTCCACATCATCCCACTGCCTTTGTTCCACTTGGAATTTTTCTTACATGTCAGTAGAAGAATAACTATTGGGGACGCCCGTGTGGAGCACAAATGTCCATGTGACACATAGATGTCCGCTTGGAATGTTTACGTCCTTGACAGATTCTTGTGTCTAAAGCTGGTAGAGGCATTACACTTCCCATTAGGGTTGGTTTGTAGTGCCCCTCTTCGACCAACCAACTCGAATATGGCCATTTTTCTCATCCCACCTTCAAAAACACTCTTCCTTCATGCATTTCATCTTCTTCACAAGCTCTAGCAATCTTCTACACAATCCTTCTTCCATTCTTAGCTCTCATTTTCACTCTCAAGTAGCACTTTGGCACTCCATAGCAGCAACAACAACACTCCATCAACTCCGTGGAGCAAGTGTGGAACAACACCATTGCAGCAAGGGCTTGAGTCCTCTCTTTTTCTCCTCTATTAGCTAGTGAGCTCTTGGTGGAGGTGGTAAGCATTTTCACTCCTCGCCTTTATGATTTGGTTGAGTAGCACATCACTGTTTTGTAGTGTTTATTGTGTTCTTTACTGCCTTTCCTCCTTTATCATAATTTTCTCTATTGTTTCTATCTTAGTTGTCCGTGGAGGTGGAAACACCAAAAAGGTGGTCTGACTGAGGCATACCCCTATGCAACCCCCAACAATTTTCCTACTTCTTTTGTGTAGGTGGACGTGCATTTGGGGCTAGTTGGTGAACATGCTATTTTGTGAGATCATCTTTGTCACCCTAGCTTTAATATATTTTCTTTATCATATCCATTTATACTTATCTTACTTTATAGTTTTGTTTTTTTTTCTTAAACATCACTGGCTAGGCTATCAGCTCATTTTCTAGCAGTTCCCACTGTATTTTTGGTCCTCTGGTCGTACAAACAAAAATGCACTTGAGAGATGCTAGTGCGCTGTGCTATTGTCCCAAAACCACGCTTTCATCCTCAGGCAGAGAGCTACCTGAGGCATAGTGTTGAACCTAAAAACTAGCTCGCTTAGCTCCATCCTAAAGAGCCTCCTCTTGACATGATCCTTGGGTGGATGATAAATCATCAGTAAAAGACTCTTCACAATAGTTTGTGGGTATGGTGTAACAAGGGATATTCATGGCTTGTTTGGAACATATTCAACATGCCCAATCATTGAATCATATGTGGGAGAGATATCACAAGCTGATATCCACTTGATGTCATTACGATATAAAATAGTGCTAAACACTGTTGATGGGTTTGGATTTTGTTTTAAAATAATATCTTGATACATGTTTGATTCCTCATGTAGTGATAAATAAATATGTCCCACTTTGGTATCACGAGTATTTATGTCTGAATGCTTCTAATTACATTGATCACGAGTATTGTTTACATTTTTTTTAGGTTGATGCCTTTCCTAAAACTTTTTCTTTTGTATGGTCAAGCATAGGGTTTGTGTAAATTTTTAGATTTTTGATCAACATGAATGTCTCCCTGTTCAATAAGATCTTCTATTAGATGTTTGAGTCTAAAACAATTTTGTGTGTTATGACTTTTATATCGGTGGAATTCACAAAAATGATCTTCTCTATAGCTACGAGGTTTGAATTGTGGCTCTTGATAGTTTGAGAAATTTGGGAGTGTGATAAGATTACACTGTATCAACCTCTTCAACACATCTTCCATAGGTTCCCCTAAGGAAGTGAATGATCATTTTGGAGCACTGTTTGTTCTATCCATGTTGAGTGTTTATGGTTTGGATGTTTTCTTGTCTTGGATCAATTAAGACCACCTTGGCATCAACAACACCATCACTAGTAACATTCTTGTTCCTGGCCCAAAAGCAGGATTTGTCATTAGAACTAGTGGATGGGTGGTTGTCTCTATATACTTGTGTGTTTCCCTGTGAGATTAGGGCTCTCTTGATGTTAAGGGCTCTAGGGATAAGCTCATCATAAGAGGTAATGCATTGCATTTTCAATTGGAAGGATAGATCCAGATCTAGATTTTCTATGATAATGCCCACTTGTTGTTCGTCGGGAAGTGGCCACTTGCTTTTACTAGCTCTTTGTCTCCATCGTTGTAAGAAATTGGAAAAATATTCTCCTTTGTTTTGCTTGAGAGTATATAAATCTTCCAAGCTTACATCCATATCAAGATTAAAGGAGAAGTGATATATGAATTTATCAATGATTTCTTGAAAAAAATTGACACTTGGAGACAACTGAGAAAACCAATCCATGACAGGACCTGTTAAACTTCGTGGGAAGAGGCACATCAAATAGGACTCATTATAGGCAATCTCCATACACATGACATTAAATTCTTTGATATGGTCCATAATATTTCCTCTCCATTTTTATTTATCAAATTTTGGGATTTCAAATCTAGGAGGGAATGATACCATTACAATGTTTCGATTAAATGGATATGGACATAAATTTTGTGTATGAGGTTTCTTTGCCTTGCTCATCCAAAAATCCCGCATTTCTTGTGACAACGCCTTAAATTGTGATGCTAGATCATCTTGCGGGTTTGGTGGAGGAACATATGTGGGGATGACGGATGGATTGTATGTGGGATTCTAATAGGATAATGTGTTGTATGGGGTGTATGGTGGGGTGATCTTCTGTGAAGGTAATTTAGGGGTTGATGTGTATGTTCCTAGCACGTTTGTATTGACGATGTTACGTTGAGGGTTATAGTAGAAACCTTGTTGTTGTTGTTGGGCATATTGTTGAGCTATTAAGGCTTGTTGTTATTGTGCTTGTTATTGTGTGGCTAAGGCGGCTTGTTGGACTTGTTGTTGTTGCGCCACTAAGGTGGCTTGTTGGACTTCTTGTTGTTGCACTACTAAGGTGGCTTGTTGAGCTTGATGTTGTTGTTGCACTACTAAGGCAGCTTGTTGAGCTTGTTGTTGTTGTTGTTGCACTACTAAGGTTGCTTGATTTTGTTTTTGTGCTAATAAGGTTGTTTGATGTTGTTGTTGTGCTAATAAGGTTGCTTTATGTTGTTGTTGTGCTACTAAGGATGCTTGTTGTTGTTGTTGTGCTACTAAGGCTGCTTACTAGATTTTTTGTTGTTGGATGGCTTACTGATAAGCCTATTGTGCTTGTTGTAAAGCTAAGGCATGTGCTTGTAATGTAGGATCATTTGATTGTTGAGGTATCTGTGATGGGTTTTGGGTGTATGTTTTGCATGAGTTGTGGGTTGTTGATGAGAGGTTGGGGGTTCCCTTGGTTCAACATGTTGGACTCAAGGAACACTGAGAGGGGGGGTGAATCAGTGTTCAACAATATTTAAATTTCATTTCGATCTTAATCCATTTACAACATTTTAATAGAAGTAAAGATGCAATCACATGAAGGAAACAATCAAAACACCATAACACCAAGAATTTTTACATGGAAACCTTGTTAGGGGAAAAACCACGGTGGAGATTAATCCACAATTTATACTCTGTTAAAAGTATGAAGAAAAAGGGAATGCACATGCATTCAGGCACACTGCCTAGAGCTCACTACTCAAAATAAGGAAGGCTCATTGCCTTACAAAATGTTTGGAATACAACAAAAGGTTGAACTGAGAAAGTAGAATTTGCAAATGCTTGGTATTAGTTCCGGTGAATCTAATAGATCAAATTCTGGACCTTCTTTCTGATTCTGCACTTCGCTCTGCTTTGCCTTAATTCGCTTCACAAAAATCCTTTTCAGCACAATCAAAATTCGCTCAATTGATTTTCTAATATTCACACACACATCTGCTCTGCTCTTCACACCTATTCACACACCAAAATGAATTACTTGAACTCGCATATATATCTACTATCAAGGATTTCAATCACTTCAAATTGGCTTCAACAAAACATGAAATATTCTCCAATGGTTGGCTCAAATCACAAATTATATTTAATGCACACCCATCAAAGTCAGCTAATGAATAGCTAGGATCCAAAACAAAATGTCTAACACAAGAAACAAATAAACAATTACTCCTTATACATTTGCGACATGCTACTTTCACTAAGCCGACCACCATGAGCAAATAAATAGAAAAATCATCATGTTGGATCTCCTAACTCATACACCAATTAATGTGACAACACAAAACTTAACAATAAGATAAAATAGATGCTCAACAACCTTCCTTGAGATCCACAACCTAAAATGATAATCTGGTGAAGCATACAAATCGACATACTAACCGAATACCCTATTCTTCATTCTCACTTCCGATAAAACTTTGTTGTTCACTCTGCCTACTAGTAGGAACAAATTTTGATCTGCGGACCAAAATAATGACTTAGGTTGCCATCAATGAAAACACTATAAGCCATATGCCAACGCAAAATTCCTTGCAATATGGTGGATTGAGATGGAGGAATGTAAGTTTGAGGTACCATTTGATTTTGCATAGTGAGAGGGATTGTGGGGAAAGATGATGCCATTAAATATTGTGATGGTAATGGAACATTCAGACCTTGTAACTAATTGAAAGTGTTCCCTTAATCGATGGGTAGGGGGTTCCCTTGTTGTATTTGAGGTGTGATCAAGGTATTACCTTGGTTGATGGGATTTGTAACCAAGGTGTTGTTTTAATTTGGATCAATGGTAGATGGGTTTGATGTGGATGGTGGATTGAATTGAGTAGCTTGGGTAACCACTTGATTTGATGTGTCAATGGAGTTGTTGGAACCACTTGTCAAAGGTTGACTTTGCGTGAGAGTGTTAACTTGCCCTTGTTTTCCTACTTGAGGCACTTGGTCCACATTACCTTGTGTAACATTAGGCACACTTGGGGTATTTGTGGTGATGGATGAAGATGGTTGTGCTCGAAATGTCAAGGTTGTTGTGGCATTGTGGAATGAAATTCGTTTACCAAATGTTGGCGTCCATCTTGTGTTTTGGGGAAGGTTGGAAGTTAATGGAATGGTCGTGTTGTGAATACCCACAATTGTATTTGTTCCTAGACATGAAGTGAGACCAAGGTTGGTTCCTAGCCTAGTTGTAAGACTAGATGTTAAGGGTTGAATTGGCACAAGGGGTGGAGTTAGTTGAATCGTAGATGAAGTCAAGCGTTCTATCAATGATTGTGTAAAAAAAGTGGGGAAATTGGAGCCACGTTTTCTAAGGCTTGATGTTCCATGATTTCTTTTCTAGTAAGTCCAAATGGATTGTCCATGACATCTTCTATTTCATACAACCTTGATGGAGATGAGGGTTGTTGTGACGAGATAACTTCACTTTTTAGATCAAAATATTGAGGATTGGGATCACTTGAGGTGAATGTGACTTTGGTTTTATCCATGATTCTCTTGTGTTGTGATCTTGTTTTTACCATAAATTTTGGGTCACCTATGGGAGAATTATGTTGAGATCTATAATGTTTGAACTCTCTAGTTGACTCAAATCTAGGTAAAGGGACGCTCTAAGTATTTTTGGAGCAATGGTGCTAATGGAAGATGAAAAGGTGAATGATGTGGGAAGCGATCTTTGCAAAAGTTTTGGGACAACACTTTTGACTTAAGTTTGATGTTTTGATGTTTGGATAAAGGATGTTTATGAACTTGGAAATATTTAGGGTAGACTCGTGACCTTCAAGATAAGCTAGTTCAAAGATGATAACTATCTTAACCAAATGCATGGAAAATGATTCATTTCACATACAAAGTAGCTAAGTTATTGTTTAGTTGATTGATGTTTAATTCACAAAGTGTTGGTGTGTTCAAAAGTTTGATGAAGTGAAGGATGAAAATATGATGAAGGATGGATGAAATGTTTGACCCAATTTTACCTAGAGTAAGCCTTTATTTTGCAAGACCAAGGTGATGAGAAACATGTTATACCTCTAAGGTGATAATACTCCAAGAACTCGATGATTTTGGTAAAATAGGACTCAAATGATTTTGGTAGAGTGAAACTCAATGATTTTGGATAATGGAACTTGGACTCAATGTTTTACAATGTTTTCCTTGTCTCAATTTGCTTGTTTTGGGGAGTCAAAGTTTGAACATACATCAATGTGGGGTGTTCATTTGATTTAATCTTGGTTTAATGAGGTTATTTTTACCACATGCACTTGTCTTGATTATGTTTTCAAACTAGATGTCTATGTCAAACACACCATAAATTTCACAATGTCCATTTTGTGAAAAAGGATGAAGTTCAAACCATAGTTGATTATGTTAACTTTGGAAAATATGGATTGAGATATAAGTCAAGATATTTAGAAATCTCTAAGGATAGAAATCCTTAGGACAAGTAGTAATATCAAAACTATTTCAAAAGGTGTCCATATTTAAGCCAAAGTGTTTGAAATTTTGAGGAAGATAGTGAATGTTTGTAACATTTTGGAACCAAGCAATGTATCAAACTGAATCACAATCATTTACAATCCTAGGTCAAAATGGCCATACTTGTTGAGTCCCCACTCATATTTCTCCAAACACTAAGACGTGAATAATTAGAGATTTGGCGACACTAGCTCCCCTCCACGACACACACTTCTCGAGACCACCAAATCTCAAAATCTTGAAGATCCTAAGATCCTAAGGATTTTTTTGTTTCAACAATGAATAGAAAAAATATGGGCGGCTTTAGAACGACCGTTCTTGCACCAACAAGTATTAAGGATTTTGGATTCTAAACAATGGTTTGTAATAAGGGCTTTTGGTTCAAGGGATACTATGATAAACTCCTTCGAGAGGTCTCCCAACCCTTAGAACAAGGGATTTTTGCATCATAAAGATACTAGGGGAGAGCTATCACATATCACTTCCTGTTAATCACAATTTTCATCACAACCACACATTTATATAGCGGTTCAGAAGAGCTTGGCTTTAGCTCTTTATCGCTTGGGTCGTGTTGTGCAGTTTTCACACACACGCCCCATTGAAGGCAGGGACCCTCTTCTTTATTTTGCATCTCTGCATCTTGGCTTGGTCAAATTTTAAAATTTTCTCTTGTTGGGAGGTTATTTTGGGATTAGGTCTAGACTTGGTTTGATGAGGACAATATTTTGAGGCTCTGGGGAAAATTCGCCTACCTTGGAGATGGAAAATGGGGATTTTGAAGTTAATTTTTAATGTTATATGTAAATCTTTTTTGCATCCATGGATAGAGGACGAAAAATTAGGCAGGGTTGCTTTTTGAATTTTTTGAGAATTCCTTCTAGAAAAAAAATTGAGGTTTAGGGGATTTTGACCTTGCTTGGAATTCAAGATTTCCATCCCTGTGCGGAAATCCCCAATTTCTGTCAATCTCTTGAATTTCCATAATTGTTGCATTATGAATTTTCAATGTTATATATAAATTTTTTTTGCACCCATGGATAGAGGACGAAAAATTAGGTAGGGTTGCTTTTTGAATTTTTTGAAAATTCCTTTTAGGAAAAAAGTTACGAGGTTTTAGGGATTTTGACTTCACTTGGAATTCGGGATTTCCATCCCTATGTGGAAATCCCTGATTTCCGTTAGCCTCTTGAATTTCCATAATTGTTGCATTTCAGAGATTTTAGCATCCCGCGGAATTCCCTCACCCTACGAAATCTTCGAATTTTCCATCTCCCTGTTGTTTTCCCTAGAATGCATGTAAATGAGAAGGTTGTGTTATCATCGCTAATTTTCGTCCTTGATGGAAATCCTCGAATTTCCTTTTGGACTTGATTTCCGTGATTCCGTGAAGGGGTGAAAATCCCAAAATTTACTGAAATTTCCAAGCCCCCCTCAAAATCCTGAAATTTTCCAAAAATGGAAATTTTTTCCAAAATGATTTTTTCCCAAAATGCATTTTTCGAAATGAAAAATTTCCAAAAATGGAATTTTTTCCTTGAAATTTTAAAATGTTCTGAAAATGAAAAATTATTGAAATGGAAAAATTCGTAAATTTTCAAAAATAGAAAATTTCCAAAAACAGAAAGTTTCCAAAAATGGAATATTTTTTTAAAGGGCCAAATTTTATTCGAATTTAATTTGAATATTTTATGGATGGGATTTTCTCACGTGAGCTACTAATGATTGTATTTATTTTTTAGGATTGAATAAATTAAGAGGGGGACATGCATATGGATTCGTGTCAGGAAGAAAATATGGAAAAGATTACAAATGAATATTAAATGTGGGGCTTGCATAAAAATCTATGCCACCAGTTGTATACCAATTGGGGAGGTGCCTTTAACAAGGAGACATGTGAAGCTATATTTATTCTCCAATGAGGATTTTCTAAAAATTGATGTCATTGGGTCATAATGTAACTAAATGTAATTGATTGGATGATGATGTACCATGAGCTCCCAAATTAAATGTAACAACTTGATGCTTCTAGAAGTGCAATTGCAGCCATTGGATGAATTAAATCTTGGCAATTGGTTCAAACTGTAATTTTCTATAAAAGGCTAGTGCCTCCTCATTTGTAAGGGTTAGACTAGGTTAGAGAATCATTTTTAGAAGTTGTAGAAAGCCATAATTGGCAAGTTAGGAGAAATTTGTAGTTGTATGAGAGGAGAGACTTGAAATTGTTATGTAATACTGGAGAAGTAATGCAATTGGGTTGTTGATTTGGCAAACTTTATATTTATTTTCAACAGTTTTATGGTTTCTTGTTCTCAATTCTCAATGTTAAAAGTTAGATTTTAGTTCTTTCATGATAATGGTGAGATGTGAATCATGTTGATCGATCTCTGGTCCATAATTTTAGCAATTTTATGATTGTAGATTGATGTGTAAAGTTGGTCTGGACCTCATATTGTGTTGAGTTCAACTGTGGATACTTGTTCATGCTCAAGGTATTCATGGTCTGAAAATCTTTTAGTTTCCTTAGATGATTGCACCATTTCTGTGTAGTTGTTGGCTTGTCCTTGATCAAAAAAAGATTGGTTTCATTGGGGGATCTATCCATTTGTAGCATTCATCATTGTTGTGATTGATTTTAGGTGTTAGCATTAGGATCTCTCTATAACCCTTATCCCTTTTGATTATTTTGAATTTGGGTTAGTTTTAGGAATGAAAGCATCACCATATTGTTACATATGATGAAAGTATATTTCCAACATTTGTTTTGTAAGGCCCCTTGTGATTACCAACATTTTCACATATTATCTGAGCTGTTTATGCATTGTCAAGACTTGACATTAGAGACCTTGGGGTTATCTCTTAAGGATTGCTAATAAAGATTTACCTTTCAAGAGAGATAGGATACTTGTATCTTGTCTGAGTTGTTGCTGTGCAGAAAACACCATCAACAGATCGTTCCCTCCTTTCAAAGCGGGGAGGTAGGCCCTCTAAAGATAAACAATAGCAAGGAAGTACGTTTGTAGTTCGATCATCCCAGTTTGCATGAAACAAGGAGAGAACACACACCAAGCCTTTTCCCTACACTAGCAAGGGGTTTATTTTTAATCCAAATTGAAAGATGTAGGTGATTTTGCAAAGTGTTAAGGAATGTTTTTGTTTCTCAAGATCGCCGAGTGGTGCGAGAGAATTATTTACACATTTGTAAATCAAAACATAACAAACACTCATAAATTTTAACCTCTAAAGCAAAGATGAATTCATTTTATGCACCAAACAAAATGTTAAGTTCTCTTGTTCAATTTTAGATCCAAAATACAATAATGAAATGAGGGTTCAATTTTAGTTTTGTTTGAGCATTCTTTTTAAGACCCAATTGAAAACTAGTGTGGTCTTAAAGTGTGAAATTAAAAAGCATTACAAATTGGTTATAACTACCCCAAAAGTGTCGAAACACTTGTTACAATTATAGTTCAAATGATAATAGTATGCTTCTTTTCT
Organism: Sequoia sempervirens; assembly: GCA_007258455.2. Classification (NCBI taxonomy): domain Eukaryota; kingdom Viridiplantae; phylum Streptophyta; class Pinopsida; order Cupressales; family Cupressaceae; genus Sequoia; species Sequoia sempervirens. The sequence continues at coordinate 327,385,905 of VDFB02271358.1, read as the reverse complement.
TCAAGTTGTATTGTCCAAACTTGCAGAAACCAAAAAACCAAAACAAGAAGTTAGAGACATGTTAGAAATCAGATGAAATAAAAAATTTAAAGCACATGTCAAAATTTAAAGCAAATGTGAGGTTGTTTGGTTCAATTTTTTCTAACTTTGAAAGCTAATTCATTTTATCCTTTTAAGTGTGAGAAATATTTTTTGTAGTACCCCTCCATTTATGCTTATGTTTTTTGTTGCATGTTTTCACACTGTTAGACTTTGGTACTTTGGTTTGGATATTTTGTTCGTTGATTTTGAGCGACAGTGGATTCACTTTGTGATATGATGATACAATGTATGGTGATTACTGATTTCTGACATGCTTTGATATAGCATAGATGTTTTCCTTCAGATGTTATTGCTATATATATGTTTATGATGGACTAACTGTTATTTAATTCATCAGTCTGATGTGACGTGTATTGGTGTGGAGAACGAAATTGCATCACTCGCTTGCGAGTGCCCTGTGATGTCCGTGATTTTCTCTGCACGGTGTGCTTGTATTATGGATTATATGTATATGCATGTTATTTGTTTGGTTGCAGGATTGCAAGTATATGACACTGACTCCCCCTGGTTACTCAGGTCTGAGCGTGTCAAAACTCAATGGATATGTTGATTGGGAGGTAGTAGCATGGTTCATCCTAGTCTAGTCTTAAACCCAGTCATAGTACATCGTCAGTTTAGTTTGAGTCTTGGCTGTCTTGTTTGTTTCTGTTTGGATTTATTGCTTGAAAGGAAAATTTTGTCAATTTTAATGATAGTTAGTATTCTTTAATTTACTGTTATTTAAATTAATCTTTAAATGTTTAAGAAATAAGTTTTACATGTTATTTAATAAATTAATTAGTTTGTTTGGTTAAATAATTTGATCTTAGAGATTAAATTTATTTAATTAAATAAATAAATTAATTAAATTAAAATTGTTTTAAATTGTGTGTGAATAGATTTAATTTTTAAATTATTTATTATTATTGTGGAAATGGCATTTTGAATTGTTAAATAAAATTGTATTTTTGAAAATTGAAATTTTAAATTTTAAAGAAATTAAATGCATGCAAATCTTGAAAGGCAAGATTGTCGAGAAGTGGTTAAAGATATTTTCTTCTTCTCGACAAGTGTGCCAATGGAATTTATTGTTTTTGTTGAGGAATTTCTCGGAGGTTATTTGGGGATCTGGGAAAATATAGAAGGAAATTCTATTCTTCACGAAAAAATATTAAAGCTCTGTTAAAAATTTTGTTTATGCTTTTTGGTATTATTGTATACTTGTGGAAGTTCTCTGGTTTGTATTTTGGGTATTGGTTCTCGGGAAAAGATTTGGAAGCTACAGGCAACAGAGGCTCTCATCACCAAACAGATTTCTAAAGCAAAGGAAACAGGTATTTTCCTTGTGTTTAAATTTGTTGTTTTTGAAAAAGAATGTCTGAGAAAAGAAAGTTTTAGGTTTTATTAAAAATTTTGTATTTCTTGGGAAAGTTATTTACTGTATATTTTCTGAAAGGATTTGTAGATTTCTTTTAAATTTTTGAAAACTTTCTTCTCTGTAGAATTAAATTAGTGAAGGGAAATTATTTAAATGGGAAAATGAATTTTGAAATCATTGGGGTAAATTAAATTTTGAATGGAAATTTCTGTGCGTGTTTTCTTTTGAAACCCTGAAGAAATTTGTTAATTTCCCCAATTTCCCCATTGTAACCTGTAGAAATTTATTTTACTTCTCTGTTAAAAAAAAAAACCCCTGATGAAATTATATATATATATATATATGTATTTTTATCTTTATTCATTTTCATATATTAAATTGGATTGTGAAATGTCTTTGATTTTAAATATATGAATTTTTGGTTTGGAAATCACCGTACAGGCGTATAATATAAAAAATGGATTAAGATTTTCGTATACGCGAAATCGAAATTTTGTAGGTTTAAAAATCCGTTTCTATTTTATAAGAATAAAATGTTTCTACTTTGTTTATTTATAGTATGCAAGGGAGGGAAGCGCAGGGGCCACCCCACAACCACCCTTGAAGGGTAGCAGCTGTGGAGGAAGCCCGGTGCTGCCCTCACAGGCAGCGCACAGGCTGCCGCCACAGCCGTGGCCCATAAGGGCCGGCTGCGGATGTGGCCAAAACCCTAGTTTGATTCATATGAAATGTAAAACAAAATTTTGAATGGAGTGCGTATAGATTTAATAAACATATGTCATTCGAAATTTTAACATAAATAATTTATATTAAATAAGAATATATATATATATATATGTATATATATATATATATTTGATTTTAATATTATATAGGAAATTGTATATTTAAATATTTGTTTTAAAATTTAAATGATTATATATTAAATAAGATGTATGTGGATATATGTGAAGTATGAGATCGATTAGTTCTAAATGTTATGAATAAAAGAGAAAATTTAGTCTTTAAAATTATGTGAAATTGAGGAAATTAAAATTAGAATAATTTGATGCAATTTCCTTTAATGTTTGAGAGAAGAATTACAATTAAGATGCTATAATTTCTTGTTGATTCTATTGAATGATTGGATTTAGTAAATCCTAAAGTAGATTTCCAATGTTTTTTTTTAATTTTCTTTAAAATTATGTTTCTTTATTGGGTAAATTGGGAATGTCGTAGATGTATAAGTCTTCCAGAATGATTTGTATAGAAAGGGTGATGTTATTGTTCAAATGTATTTCTTGAGTTGACTAGGGTTGTGCACGTGTTAGAATATGGTGTATTGATACCTGGTTTATGAATAAAAGATTTAATGACCGTTGTGTGTCATTTGTTATTATGTGATTGAAATTTGTGCACCTTGTCTACCTTAGTCAAGAAAACTTAGTATACCTTTGTTATGTTTAGGGGAGTGGCTCTGTGTGAGGGCCGACACACAAAGCGGTGTCAGGGTAACTTACAGAGAGTTAGTAAGTCAGTGATAACTAAATAACACAGTAGTTAGATTAAAATTTTAACAAGATTAATATGCCTCACTTATGGACTCTTGAGCTAGTTCAATCTTGAGTATAAGATGAGAAGGCCTGGAATGGAAAATCGATATCTTGTTACCTTAAAAGATATTCGATTCCGCAATAGTTTGCAAATGGGGCCGGGTTTCGTAAGAGGTTGCCAGGGTAACCCAAGTTGGGGGCCAGAACCTAGGAAGAAACACCAGGGTAACCTTTGCAACATTGTGATGACACTCCACCTAAAATAACAGTTAACATTTTGTTCTTAGTACATTTGATTGTCTTTAATCTAGAAGCAATGTAACCATCAGTTAGTTATGTACTTGTGTCTAGGGTGAATAGGTTATGTCTAGGTAACCATATTACTATCTCCTAGCACGGGGGGTGGACCCACGGGTACCACATGGTTGGGTGGAACGTACACCTTACTCCATTGGGTCCCCAGTTTATGAACATGGCAGCGAGAGCTTCATGGATGGAAAGATCGTACTTGGATACATATGTGTACTTTCTTTATTGCATTATTTGAAATCTTGTATTGTAACTTCCCTCAATTGTTTATGAGGTGAACACTTGTAAAATTTAATTGTAACTATTATTGATCTACCTCATCAGATGAATGAGTATTGTAATATCTTATCAAATGCAATGTAAGAAAACATATTTGTACTTTGAATTATCTTGTATGGAATTTCAAATGATGTGCAATGTTTACCTTTTTAATGTTTATGTTAATGAAATATAAGCAATGCGAAATACTAAAGTCATCTATGGAAACTCAAGTAGTGTAACGTCGCATAACTTAGTGAATGTATGCAACTAATTAAGTTAATATTACCATTATAAAAAAAAAATTATTTCACTTTTATACACAATTGCAACATTCCTTAGGTTATAAGACGGGGCATTACAATGATGATACCATCGAGGACACTCGTAAGTAAGTCACTGACCTATTTAGAAATGCATCCATTAATACCATCACTACCTCGCCATTTGACCAACCTCCTTAAACTAATGAAATCCAACTCATATAACCTCAGTTGATTGATTGGGACCAAAAAAGAGAATCATTTTTATTTATATTTGAAAGTGATGAAGTAATCATTGAGTTTATGGGATTGAGAGATGGCATATCACCTAGCAACCATAAAGTTGGATTTGACATTGAGGTAAATGAAAAAGCATACTTTGGTGAGCAAATAGGATCCCTTAGTCACAAAAATAAAAATTTAAAAATAAAAAAGAGACTATTTAGTGAAACCCGCAATGTGGTATTATTGAGTCAAGAAAATGAAAAATAAAGGACGTATCCAAGGGTAATATTCTCTCTGAGGCAACCGATAAAGGTTCCAATCTCCCAAGTATAACTAATCATCAAGAAAAATCTATAGCATTGGTAGAAGACTCAAAACAAGTAAATGTAGGAACTCCTAACTCACCAAAGATCATGTATTATGCAACATCCTTGGATCTTGAAGAAAAATAGAATTTTGCATGTCCTAGAAGCATTCATGGCCAATTTCAATTGGTCATATGCTGACATGCCAGGGATAGACATATCATTATTTTTGCACCATATAACAATGTTTTTGAATGTGAAGATAGTAAAACAAAATCTCAACAAAATTCATCTACAAATAGCATTGTTGGTTAAGGTAGAAATAAATAAACTCTTGGATGTGGGATTTATTAGACCCATTGATTATACTAAATGGGTATCCAACTTGGTAATAGTCTTTAAGCCCACTAGGTGTTGGAAAATGTTTGGATAGTGTGTTGTCATTGATTTCAACCTCTGTTGGTGTTGTCATCGATATCATCCTTTGTTGATACCTTATACACTTATGTTGAATGATAGTTCATGATTGGAAAAATACTCACTAATACACTATTGTACACCATCAATTGAATTTCATAGTTGGATTTTAAAATTCCTTAGTTTGATAAGGTTCAAATTTGTCTAAGGTAGAAGATTAGTTACAAAGGATCTTTGTTTGTTGCTTTGTATTCCTCTCAGTAGATAAATTTTTAATCTTGCAGTTTGAGGAGTATCTCTACATAGTTTTGAGGTATGCATATTCCAATTTTTCATGCATACATTCTACCATAAAGTGTTCTTGTGTTGTCATAGTATGAAATTGTTAAGTTTGAGAGAATGAATGATAAGGAAGAATTGTATGTCTTTGAATTTCATTGCAACATATTGCTTTAGCTTGTGGTTCTGAGTTATGTTGTTAAGGTGATATGCCTACTCAATCCAAGTTTCAGATGATTTGGTTCACCATTGGTGGTTCTGTAGATGACAGTGTGTTGTCTATGTTTCAACAACCTGGTAGGTTTGTCTGTTGGTGTCTAATCAATCTAAATCAACACATATTGGATCAATTTTATGTACAAAGGATTTTTAATGCAGGATGGAATCTTTTTAGGCTCTCTGAGTGCTCCATAAAATGGTATATGATCTTCTCCTATTAAGAATTTTTTGATTATGAAGTTTTTGTGCCAGCATGAAGCATTTGCTACATGTTATATTCGTTTATTGAAGTGGTCCACACAGTGATTTTTGGTCTCTTCGATATCACCTTGGTTTGGAGTTGATGTTTGAAAGTTTTCTTATTTGTCGGGCTGACATGTCAAGTTGAGTTTCTTGTGGCAATTAGTTAGATGTGTGCGCTAATTTTTAAGGTTTGTTTCAAGAAGAATAGGTGTTGGATATATTTTAGTTTGTACCACATGCGTTTTCTTTCTTCTACAAGTGTGGTTGAAGATGACTTGATTGTAAATATTGTATATCTTATATTTTATGTTTATAGCTAACTTGGAGAACCTTTTTGAGGGATATTAATGGTATAAATAGAAGATCAAAGTATTTGAGAAGGTATGTGAGTATGTTGTGAAATTTTTGAGCAGACAATGTACAAATATATTTCTATAGAATAACTTTTGATGATGAAATGTGCAAAAGATTAGTTTTGAAAAATCAACAATGAATGTGAAGAATACGAAGAGGAATATGAGCCAATAAATGAGAAATTTTGCTAAAGGAAATTAGATGTAGGAAACATATATTATTGAAGCTGATGTATGTTCTAAAGGCAATGAGTTGGAGGTAAAAAATTTACTAAAATATTCCAATTGTATGTTGAGGTAGTGAACCTCGATTGTGAAAATTGTATTGAGCAAGTAGTAATGAAATTTCTTTGGTTAAAGACCATAAATACTTGTTATAAAAGTTGTTTTATTTGTGAGGTTGAATTTGGATAGTAGATCCAAGTAGCTTACTCACTGCGTGTTTTCCCTTGTAGGGTTTTCCACATAAATTTGGTGTTATGGTTGTGTGTATTTGTTTTCTTCTTCTTATCATGGTTTAATTGGTTTATTTTTAATGAATGAAAAAAATCAATTAAGTATTGATTCACCTGCCCCTCTCAATAATTATATATGTTCAAAAATTGGTATTAGATCCAGGAGCCTTGGCATAGCCTAACAGCTGAGCTAGATCCTAAATAGAATACATGGGAACAAAATCTATGTCAAATGAGAAGAATCCTTTGAAATTCAAGAAGCATGAGAATATGGAAAATATTAATGTAGAAGATTGAGAACTGGACTTTAAATGAGAACTTGTTTCAACTCTTAAAGATCTAGATATTGCAGAAAAGAAAGTGGAGAATTGAATATCAAACTCAAAGAATCAAAATGAAAAATAATCAATTTGAAAGTTCAGTTTGAAGAAGTAAAGATAATTGCAAATTGTTTGAACAATAAGTTGAATGAAAAATTAGCGGCATGCGCCAAACTTGAAGAATAATTTTTTTCCCTAAGGAAAGAACTGGAGAAATCAAAATATTAGATAGATAAAGGCCTAAAGCTTAAGAAAAGATCTAATATTCTTGATGATATAATAAGTACTCAAAGCTCTATAAAAGATAAGGGTGGTCTTGGTTTTGAAAAAGGTCATAATTCAAAGGCTAATATTATTGAAAAGAAAAAGGAAAAGGAATATTCTTAAGATTCTAAAGAGGTCAAAGAAGAAATAAATAATATGGATGATGGCTTCATAAAGGTCGGGAATTAGAAGAAAATCTTCAAGAGATCATTTTCTAAACAGTCTACTACTTTTAGGTTCTCTCAATCCTTTCATGGTTATTGTTATTCTTGCAACAAGTTTGGTCATAAGGCTAATGATTATAGAAGTACAAAAAGAAGGAATGATTATATGAGAAAGAAATATTTTGTGCATTAAATACATAATGATATAGTCTCTCATTCATTACTACTATGCATGCAATAAGTTTGGTCATAGGGATACTAACTGTAAAACTAAAACAAGGAGAAATGGTTTAGCCCCCAAATATAACATTTTTTGTTATAAGTGCAATAAATTTGGGCATAAAGAAAAATTCTAAAAAAGTGATTAGATGAAGCCACAATCTCAACATAAGAAGATATAAAAAAATAAGGAAGTTACAAAGGTGTGGAGAAAGAAACAAGAGCAAGATGAAGCGAGGAATGACACAACACTTGTGTGATATTGTGCATAAGATTTCATACGTTATTGATATAGAGCATTATCTCGGAAGGAGATTTCATTCATAAAGTCTCTTTGTCCACTAAAGAGAGTAAGATGTTAATTGTAGCATGAAAGGTGATCTAAAATAAGGGGGTCTAAAGAATTTTATTGATAAGCAAGATGGAGTCTACAAAAAATTGTCTAAAGAAAAATCCTTGCTTGTGGATGTAGACACTGAAATCTGGTTTAGGCCTGCGACTTCAATATTCTTCATAATTCCTATTCTTCATGGTCATGATTAAATAATCTTAATTATTTAATTAATTCATCTTAACATTAATTCTTCTATTAATTAAATAATCTTAATTATTTAATTAATTCACACTACTTCTTTATTCTATCGATTAATTAAATAAGCGCTTTATTTAGTATATTTACTCATCCTTATCCTTCTTGTCAAATTAAATAAATTCTTATTTAATTTACTCTTTATCATACTTCAACTATAATTAAATAAATTCTTTATTTATTTAATTATTCATTTAAATCCCTTTATCATTTAATTAAATAAATCTTATTTATTTAATTATTCTTCAAATATCAAATCTTGAATTAAATGAATTATTTAATTCATAAATCCTATTTTAACGCATTCCTCTATGTTTAGATAATTATGTGAGTTATCTAAGTATTCACTTTTACTCGACTCGACATCTATTTTAGTCGCTCAGTTAACTCTCAATTTAATGTCTGAGTGGCTTTCTCGAGTAATCTCTTTGTCAAATCATTCAATTGTTCAGTGCTAACTCAATTGTGTGTACATGCAAATTAATTAAATATTCCTATTTAATTTATTAAATCTTGTGCGTGCATTCGAACAAGAGTTGCTTTAATCAATCTTTATCTTTGTCATGCAAAGATATTTCTTCTATTTTTGAATACCAAACTGAAGATTAAATCATTTATTTAATCTTTAATTCTATTTCTAATTTGTATCACTCATGTCACTACTGACACTTATCAGAATGCATGTCTAATCAGTCAATCTCAACCGTCTTTTAATCTTTCAATCCTGGCATGTCGTTCGAATGATCAATTTTCTATAAATTGATCTGTCATTCTTCATTCCAATCGCTCCTGAAATCTTATGACTTTTGAGAGCACTTAATCTTGAATCTTCGATGTTTTTCCAATCATTATCATAGACTATACTTGCATGAACTTACGAGAAATTTGAGGGAAATTATACTACACAAGCAAAATGGAGAAGGGAAATTGAGATGAATCATGGAAATACGTTTGAAATTGGTGAGATTGTTTCAATTTTTTTACGTTTTACTTTCCTTTGTTCTTTGTTGCTTAGCATTTAGATTTTCATTTTAGATTTAGTTCGAGTACTAAGACCAATATGTCAGCCAACTATGCCAGTGTCAAGCATGATTATAATAGTGGAAAAATCATCCACTGCCTTTGCGCCACCGATGAGAATATCAATACCATTATTATCAATACTAATCCTGAGTGTGGGGTCAATACTCATCGTACTAAGTTCACTATCCAAGGCCCTCCATCACAGCAAACACCCCAACCTTCCAAGTTACAATATAACCTTCTTGACCAGTTGGGGAAGACCCCAGCCCAAATCTTAATCTTGGAATTGTTGTGTATTTCCCCTAAGCATCGATCTATCCTTGATAAGGCTTTACAGAACACCACGGTCCCTAATGATCTTGATGTCAATCGTTTCCAGGAAATGGTGGGCTACTTGACCAATAATCACAATGCCACATTTTCTGAACAAGACTATGCAACTAAAAAGACAAACCACAGCGACCCTTTACATCTAGAAGTCCTTGTTGATGACACCAAAGTTAGACGAGTTTTCATAGACGGAGGAGCAAGGTTAAATCTGTGCACTTTAAAACTAATTAAGGCTTTAGGTATTTTAGAAGCATGCATAGACATGACCAAAAGTATTGTCATAAAAGCTTATGATGATGAGGAACGAAAATCAAAGGGGGTGGTAACACTTCCTATCAGAATTGGTCCTGTAGTAATGGAGACAAAGTTCCAGGTCTTGGATCTCACCCTCCCTTATAACCTTCTGTTAGGTAGACCATGGATTCATGCCATGAAGGCATTCCCTTCCACATATCATCAGTGTCTTAAATTCCCTTACAATGGCACATAAATAACTATAGATGGTGATTCGGATCCCTTCTAGTATTGCACCAATCTAAAAGAGATCCCCCAATGCCAAGTGCCAGTAAACTAAGAGGCCTCATCATCCAATTCATCCTCCTATGTTGATCCAGCCACACTCACTCAAACATCTATTTCACCCTCAATTCCTACTATTCCTAGGGTTGAGATCCAAGACAAGGGTTGTGGAGAGTATTACATGACGACATCTTATTGTGTTAGCCATTTGATTCCTCCTAAGTCATACGGTTTACCTACATCAGATAGAGGACAGTCTAAGGTCACTATACACATTCCTCCCACAACAACTTTTACTAAATGGGGTGAATTAAGCAAAGAGGTCGTAGATGCAAAAGATGTCACTTCCTGGCTGTATAGGGAAGATGATGAGGAACCCCTCTTACTTGCTCATATTCCTACAAATCTATATGGAAAGGGTTTAAAAATCATGCAAAGCAAAGGATATGATGGATAGAGTGGTTAGGCTTAAACCAAGATGGGAGGATTGAACCAATATTTGTTTCTCAGTGGCCAAAAGGAGTAGGGCTAGGGTTTCAACCGATTCAGATTGGTGTTCCTAGTACCCCATTACCTTTACTTGAGGAAGTAAGTGCTTCAGAAGATATTAGGACATCTCACAAACCAGTAGACCAATATCATTGTGACTCCCTCGACTCTAACGATTATGAGTGGGATTCCCTATCCTCTACTTCTTCCATGGACCTTGACAGGTTATTTGGAGAACTTGACTTGATGCTAAGTTCCTCACCCAATCCCTTGAATTCCTATCCACCAAAGAAAATGACAAAAGAGGAATGGTTTAAACACTACTATTGGGAATCCATTGATCCTACCTCTTGGCAACCTAAGCCACCTATTTCTGATAGTCAAACCTTGGCATTAGGCCCACCTATCCATCCACCTAGACCCAAACCTAAGAGCAAAAGGGACCTACTACAAGATTTTGTAACCACATGAATAATTCAATCTTTACCTTGACCCCATTAAACTTTGATAACTCCGATGATGGCATGCCCTTAGTCTACCCCAACTCATTGATTGGGACCAACAAGACACACCCATCTTAGACATTTTTGAGAATGACGAAGCAATTGTTGAGTTCCTGGGATTACGAGAAGGCATACCAAACGGTGATCATAAGGTTGGTTTTACTATTGACTTGGACAAAAAAGCATATTTTGGGGAATTTTTTCAACCCTCCAGTCGCAAAAATGAGAAAAAGAATGAACAAAATAAAAAGGATGAGTCTCTAGGTGAAAACCAAAAGGCACCTTTAGACAATGAAAAAGTAAAAAGAAAGGATGCATCCGAAGGTGAAAACCTCTCTGAGGCACCTAAGGATGGAGGTTTGAACATTCTCCCCATTGCACAGGAAAATTCACCCATGCTCATTGAAGAATCAGTAGAAGTCAACATAGGTACCAAAGAGAATCCTCGACTGGTTTATTTTGCAGTGTCATTGACAACAAAAGAGCAGCCAGAGTTCCATAACTTCTTTGCACAGAGATAGATAAATTTTGCTTGGCCATATGCCGACATGTCGGGGTTGGATCCTGAACTTGTTCTGCATCATTTACCCTTACAACCAGGTGCCAAACCAGTGAAACAAAAATTGAGAAAAATGCACCCACATATTGCTTTGTTAGTCAAGGCAGAACTCAAGATACTCTTAGATGTTGGTTTCATCAGATCTATCGACTATGCAGATTGGATTTCTAATCTTGTACCAGTCACTAAACCAACTAGGGGCATCCACATCTGCACTGATTTTAGAGATATCAACAAATCTTGTCCTAAGGATGACTTCCCTTTGCCTAACATAGACATGATAGCTGACATGACAGCAGGATATGAGATGTTGTCCCTTATGGATGGATTTTCAGGATATAACCATATCAGAATTGCAACTGAAGACCAACCTAAAACATCTTTCACTTGTCCTTGGGTAATGTATTGTTGGAATGTTATGCCCTTCGGACTCAAGAATTTTGGAGCAACCTATCAACGTGCCATGACTACTATCTTTCACGATCTAGTACACACTCTTATGGAGGATAATGTCGATGACCTTATTGTAAAATCCAAGACAAGGGCGGAACATTTACAGGTTTTAGACAAGATATTTCAGAGGATGGAGAAGTATAAAGTGAGACTCAATCCAAAGAAATGTGTGTTTGGAGTCAAGTCAGGAAAGTTGTTAGGTTATATCATTTCTAGGCGAGGCATTGAAGTGGACCTGGCTAAGGTAAAAGCAATCATGGACATGCCTCCACCCACTAATCTTAGTCAACTAAGGACATTACAGGGAAGGTTGCAATCTATCAGAAGATTTATAGTGCAGTTAGCAGATAAGACACATCCTTTTCAACATCTACTTAAGAAAGGAGTACCCTTTGCATGGACAGCCAAGTGTGGAGAGGCTTTTCAACTAATTAAAGAATATTTACTTACACCACCTGTCTTAATGCCACCTGTTGAAGGAAGACCATTGATTGATTCTTTATATTACGACAACCCATTCATCACTCGGAGAATTGCTTGCACAAAATGATGATGAAGGTCATGAAAGGGCAGTCTATTATATCAGTCAGAATTTGGTAGATTATGAGCTCAACTATAGTACCATTGAACATGCATGTCTTGCGGTAGTATTTGCTACACAAAAACCAAGGCATTATATGTTGAACCACAAAACAATGTTGATTGCTAAAATAGATCCTCTAAAATATCTTCCCAGCAAGGCGACATTAACGAGGCGACTAGCCAAATGGGTTATGATACTTAGTGAGTATGATATCGGTGTAGAAAGAAAGGCCATTAAAGGACAGGTCATTGTTGATCAATTATTTGACGCACCCATACAGGAAGATCACCCATTAGTTCCAAACTTTCCTAATGAGTTCATATTCGTAATTGACACAAACATAACATGGAAACTGTACTTTGATGGCTCACATACAAATCATGGTTCAGGGGCTGGGATATTGTTTATCACACCACAGCGTGATTTCATCCCTAAGTCATTCAGAATTGCATTCCCATCCACTAACAACATGGAAAAGTATGAAGCTCTAGTGACAGGGTTACGTATGGCAGTCAAGTGGAAAATTAAGATTTTACAAGTATATGGGGATTCTCAACTAGTAATCAGACAGGTAAATGATGATTATGAGACTAAGGACGAGAAGCTTGCTCCATACAAGCGCATGGCTGATAGCTTTAAAGAGTACTTTGACAAAGTTGAATTTCATCAAATACCTCATGTTCTAAACAGGGCAGCAGACGCTATGGCTACAATTGCATCCCTTCTTGACATTCCTAACAACGTGCCTAAGTTTGAGTTCTTGGTAAAACAACTTTTGGTCCTAGCCTATGATATCCCAAATTTTGAAATGGTGTGTGACATTGTTGGTCCTGATTCCCCATGGTACAAAGAAATCTATGATTACCTTCATGCCGAAGTCATACCCACTAGCCTATCAAATAACCAACGTAGGACATTCCTCTGCAAGTCAGCCAAATACACCATCGTCGGACACACCCTATATAGACGTGCCTTAGATAATACCCTACTAAGATGTCTTGATTCTACTGAAGCACAAGCAACTTTGCGTGGGGTGCATGAGGGTATATGTGGTTCCCATTCTAGCGGTCCTGCCTTAGCCAAAAATATTATGAGACTAGGTTATTACTGGACTACTATGGAAAAAGACTCATATGTCTTTGTAACAAAATTATGCCAATGCCAGGTTCATGGAGACTTGATACATGCGCCAGCATAGGAGCTTTGTGCTATAATGTCACCATGGCCCTTTTCCCAATGGGGACTCGACCTCATAAGTAAGATCTACCCCACATCTTCTAATGGACACAAATTCATTATCACTACCACTGAGTATTTTACGAAGTGGATTGAAGCCATTCCTATGACATACATTACTAGCACACAGATTTCAAAATTTATCCTGAACCATATCATCTGTCAGTATGGTATCCCTCAGTCCATAATCACTAATAATGGCTACCCATTTAAGAACCAAGAATTCTGCCACCTATGTGATGAATTTCATATCCAACATCACTTTTCCACTCCATACTACCCACAAGGTAACCGCCAAGCAGAGGAATCTAACAAGACCATCATTAGAATCCTCAAGAAGATTGTCAATGACGCTGGTCATGACTGGCATTTACTGGCCTACTATCCAAATACACCATCATCGGAGACACCCTATATAGACGCGCCTTAGATAATACCCTACTAAGATGTCTTGATTCTACTGAAGCACAAGCAACTTTGCGTGGGGTGCATGAGGGTATATGTGGTTCCCATTCTAGCGGTCCTATCTTAGCCAAAAATATTATGAGACTGGGTTATTACTGGCCTACTATGGAAAAAGACTCATATGTCTTTGTAACAAAATTCCACCAATGCCAAGTTCATGGAGACTTGATACATGCACCAGCACAGGAGCTTCGTGCTATAATGTCACCATGGCCCTTTGCCCAATGGGGACTCGACCTCATAGGTAAGATCTACCCCACATCTTCTAATGGACACAAATTCATTATCACTACCACTGAGTATTTTACGAAGTGGATTGAAGCCATTCCTATGACATACATTACTGGCACACAGATTTCAAAATTTATCCTAAACTATATCATCTGTCGGTATGGTATCCCTCAGTCCAAAATCACTGATAATGGCCGCCCATTTAAGAACCAAGAAGTCTGCCACCTATGTGATGAATTTCATATCCAACATCACTTTTCCACTCCATACTACCCACAAGGTAATGGCCAAGCAGAGGCATCTAACAAGACCATCATTAGAATCCTCAAGAAGATTGTCAATGATGCTGGTCGTGACTGGCATTTATAGCTTAACCCTACCTTATGGGCTTATCACACAAGTATCCGTACTCCCACTGGTGCTACTCCATATTCATTTGTATTTGGTTCTAAAGCTATTCTACCTATTGAGGTCAAGATTCCTTCCCTAAGGGTATCCCTAAAAGGCCACATTGATGATGAAGAGTATCGAGTATTGAGACTCCATGAGCTAGAATTCCTGGATGAGCGAAGACAGAAGGCACTAGACCATCTTCAAGCATATCAAAATCGCCTTCATCGTAGCTATAACAGGAAAGTATTGAACATAAACTTTGACATTGGTGACCTAGTTTTAATGGAGAACCCAAAGAATCAAGCAGAAAGAGAAAAACCAGAAAAGTTTGAACCAAATTGGTTAGGACCTTATGTTGTTACAGAAGCTTTTAGATCAAGAGCGTACCAACTCTCTACTCCTGAAGGGGAACCATTGTCCTCACCAACCAATAGTCTGCATCTGAAGAAGTTCTACACATACCTTCTAGGAGCCTTTGTCTTAATTAGCAAAAATACAAAAAAAATTAGAAAATCAAAAAAAATCATTATCAAGGTGAAAACCTGGCAAACAGGCGTCTTGGTAACACCAAAAAAATTAGATAATCTAGAAAATAGTAAAGAAAAATCATTCGTCCAATAGTGAAAACCACTTCGGTGGTGCTTTGCATAAGTACCATGGTGAAAACATGGCAAACAGGTGCCATGTGTAGTTAACTCTGCTCCTTTGTCTACTATTATTCTAATCTAGTCCTTATCCTTGTACATAGTCCTTATCATTGTACATAGTCCTTATCATTGTATATAGTCCACAGTCTTGTACATAGTCCACTTCCCTATACATAGTCCACTACCCTGTATATACTACCTATCCCTATACATATCCCTTATCTTTCATATCCATCGTTTGTATATACCATTCGCAATAGGTGGTAGTTTTTCCCATAACTTGGAACGATTGACATCGAGTGTAGTTCATATCCCCCATTTTATCCTATTCATAGTCAATTGGTCTTGTACTCGACTGGGGGCAAACACTTGGCATGTGTCATATTGGTTCTTACATTGGTTGTGTTGAAGACGTAAAACCATGGAAAATCCACGAACATTGCAAAATGACCTGAGAAAACACAAAAACATCAAAAAACTTCAAAAAGACAAAAAAATCAAAACATTTCAAAAATCCAAAAATAGAGTCAAAGTCAGTCGCACTTGTCAGTCTTTGTCCTTTGTCGAACTACGTTGCCTCTGTGACTGGACGTAGGCAAGGCCATTTTCCGATGTGCCCCCGAGGGATTAGGTCAATCCATTTAGGTTTGTCTGTATAAAATCATGATTCAATCCATATGTCTATATGACAAGGTCATTGGTCGTGTCGAACTACGAGGTCTCTGTGTGTATAACATAGGCAAGGCCATCAATCGATGAGCCCCCAAGGCCACACTAGGTCAGTCCATTAGGGTTCGTCACATTCATTATCACACACATCTTCTATTTTTAGTTAGTCTTGTCAGTCAAATCAAGTCAAACTACGAGGTCTCTACGTGTATAACATAGGCAAGGCCATCAATCGATGAGCCCCCGAGGCCGCACTAGGTTAGTCCTTTAGGGTTTTGTCATCACACATAGTCAATTTTCAACATATCATCTCAAGTCATGCATCAATCTGGTGAACAAGTCAGCAATGTCTCTAAGTCAAATCAAACAAATTGCCAAGGAAACAATCAAAACGAAAACAGACATTATCAAAATAATCAGCCTCTGTCTTATTCAGGATGAGTCCTTCCTGGATACTGATATTAACAAAATATTCTATGTCTTATATAGGATGAGTCCTTCCTGTATAATCGACACTGTCAAACAATCAAATATAGCCTTACACAGGTTATCACATCAACGGTATCTGACTCAACATCTTATACAATACATGTCTATTTGAAACCAAGCTTTGTCATGCCTTATACAGATAGTCATAACATTGAAACAAGACTCACAGTCTTATCCGGTATGTGTATCTCCTGACATCAAGCTCTATCAATCAATCCTTTTATCAATCAAAACAAATCAAACAAACAGATCAAGTTTTGGCAAATATTTTATTGGCTTATTGACTTTATGGCTTATTTAACTCATCATTTATCTTGAATTGATGACTAGGAATTATGTTACTAGCTTTCTCAAGGATGTCCCATGAAGTATTTAGAGAAGCAATGATGTATCATCATTCTATTTTCTTTGACTGTTGTCTATCGACTGTCTTTTCAATTTGATTTTGAGTCATGTTACTAGTTTCCTCAAGGATGTCCCATGAAGGATTTAGAGGAGAAATGATGTCTCATGACCCGTCTTTTACTTTGTTTGTTGTCTGTGGTTTGTCCTGACAAAAAGACTGGGGCAACTTGTGCCCTTAGTATGAGTTAACAGCACTCCTTGTTTGCGACTGTATGTCGTTAGCAAGTGGATGACCTTGCACACCTTGATCTATGTCATATCAAGGTGTTTTTCTCCATTTGTATTAGTCCTACCCAATGATGATAAAGTGCAATACCTTTTGTGATATAGCGAAACATCGAAGATTGCTAATACTAACATCTATCTCTTGCCTTTCATTCTTTCTCGATCTTTCTTTCTGCACTAACAGCTCTTCTTTCTTGCATTATGACGAAGTCCTGCGACACAAAACATTATACATCATCCTGCATCAACATGCATGTTAGAAAAATACATGCATATGGGAATATTTCATATCTAGATCATCATGGCATAATAGACATTCATCATCAAACAATACATATCATAAGCATTCCATGTACAAAGAAACTGTAAATATATGCATCATATTACATTTGTATAAGTATCACATGTAGCCAACATTATACATATAACATCATACTGCATCTCATAATTATAAATTGCATACATCATATAGAATCATACATCACATAGAATCAACATTATCTCATTAGCTGCATAAACATCATAAAATACATCTACTCATCCATCACATAGGCATATCATATAAACATCACATGTATAAATAAAGACTGCATAATCAATACATAAAAATGCATATCATGAGAATCACCGCCAAAATCATATATATATATATATATCTCACTCAACCATGTCACATCACAATGTCATAATGTATCAATAATACATGGAAGCCCGTACGCTATAAGATCATAATACAATGTATCGATGCATCTCAAGAAGTATCCCTATCCTGAACTGCCACTGCTATCATGCCTGGAGTGTGTGGAGGAATGATGATGGGAACCTGATGACCTGTGCGCTGAAGGAGGTCTGTCATACGGACCTGCTCTGCATGGCTGCTCTACCCCCTCTGTGTTAACTATCCTAGTGTGGGTCCTAGTCTGGGACCTACTACTATGTGCCTCTGAGAAACTGGGAGCCCGTCTCTCTGGCAGAACCTCTGCCTCATATAGATCCTGATAATATCTCTCTCTCTCCCCAACTCTGAATAGCTCTTTGGAAAAAGCAGTTGATGGTCTCGTGCACAATGCCCTGAGCTCTGTAAATCTCTGCTCAGTCTCCTGTCTTCGAGCTATGGCCTGATCCCTATCCATCACTACCCTGTCCCTCTCCATCTGATATGCATCCCTCTCAGACATGAGAACTCTCATCTGCTTCTCCAAGGATGCAACCTAAGCACACAATGTATATGTATCTGGATCCACTACCCCTGTCTCATCCTGTCTGTCCCTCGCTCTCCCATCCTCCTCCTCATCTAACTCCTCCAGGATCTGATCCTAAATCTCTCTCTCATGATCATCATCCTCCTGGTAGGAACCCAACAAACCCAAGGCATCAATCTCTACCTCCTCTCTGCCTTCCTCCTCTCTACCTGCCTCCTCTACTGGGATGTCTGGAATAGCCGCCTCTGTAGGTTGCACCTCCTCTCCACCTATCATAGTAT
Organism: Sequoia sempervirens; assembly: GCA_007258455.2. NCBI lineage: Eukaryota > Viridiplantae > Streptophyta > Pinopsida > Cupressales > Cupressaceae > Sequoia > Sequoia sempervirens. Next base: position 327,367,330 of record VDFB02271358.1, on the reverse strand, counting down.
CCACCTCCTCCCCTCCTCTCCCAATTTCTGGCATGGCCACATCCTCCTCTCCTCATCCCTCCTCACGGATCGGTGACAATGGTGGCCATCGTCCCCTCCGACCACGTCTCCCTCTCCTGCCCCCACGCCATCCACCTTGGCCATCGTCTCCTCCATCACCACGGCCTCCTCTACCTCCTCGACCTCTACCTCTACCGCGCCTACCTCGTGGGCCTGTCCCTCGCCGCTCTACCGGAACTGGCTACTCTGGATCTGTCAGTGGAATCGGTCTATGAATGGCCCACCACTGATCATACTCCTCTGTCATCCTTGGATCTACTGGACCATCCCTCCATCCCCATGGAACTACCTGTAGGGCATCAATGTCTTCCTCTGTTATGGCCACTAGAATCTCTGGACCCCATAGCGGGACCTCTCACGAGGATCTCGCAAACTCTGCCTATCCTCTAGGCACATCCTGTACCTCTCCAAACTGCCGCAGAACACGATCTGGCAACTGACACTCTATGATGTGGACATGTGACACTGTCTGCCAACCAAGAACTATGTCTGTCTGCAAAATGGAAAATGCTCATCCTCATCTGACCACTCGTCACAGCCTAGGTATGGTCTCCATGTAAACTGCTCCATAGTGTCTATGGCATGTCTGAAATAACCAATATCTCCTATGTGGTGTTGAGTATTTGCCCCTGCATAACGGAAGGCGTAAGGAGCTCCATGTGGTAGATCAACTATCACAGGTGGCCAGAAGATCGCAATGTGTTCCCACGCCCATACCATCAAGAGCGTGGTACCACAACTCATCGACTGTGCCTCTCGGTAGGCAATATCATGCAAGTGAAAGTATAACATCCTGAGCACACATGAACCCCAAGCATATACCACTCGCCACTCTAGCATGCCTACTAGCATCTCCCCCCACCCCACGGGAAAACCATGACCTCGACGGTTAGGAAGTATTATGCCACCTATCAATGTACAAAATAGATAGTCCAGCTGCCTATACCTCTGTGCCAACACACGCCACCTAATCTCATAATTATCAAATCTTAACTGCCTAATGTCAGCATGTGGGTAGTATCTGCACATCTCAGCTGCACCCCTCTAGGTATCATACGTCACCTGTGTGCCTCTAATAGGAAGTCTGAGGATCCTGTAGACATCCTCTAAGGTAACTGTGGCCTCTCCAGTCGGTAGGTGGAAAGACGATGTCTTTGAGTGCCACCGCTCACACAAAGCTGTCAATAATCCCCGATTCACCCAAATTTGGGGCATGTCTGTCACATGCAATAGACCTAAGTGCCATAGGATCCGTCGCTCTACTGGCCACAGGGTATCTCTGAATTAAAACGTCATCGGTCTCGACTCCCATGTGTATATCGTATCTAGTACAACTTGCAATGGCATTATACATGCCTCATGTCAGCCTCAATCATCTATTCTAGTGCAAACTGACTATACTAAACAAAATTCAAATGCGTCGTTATTTTGCACATGCGTCATTATTTTGCACATGCGTCATTATTTTTCACATGTGTCGCTATTTTAACATATGTGGTGCATAAAATTCATATGCGTCGTTATTTATCAAATGCGGCTAATTCTATCACATGTGTTACACTAAATACATATGCGTTGAAAAATAAAAATTGCGTTGAAAATTTTTCAAATGCGTTTCAAAATAAACACATGTGGCTATTCTAAATGCAAATGTGATGCAAAATGTCAAATGTGTTTCATAAAAATACTGATGCGTTCAACCGCAGACTAACTATGCCAAATGGCTAACGTGAAATTACAAATGCGGCTTTCCGTAGACAAATGCGTCGTTCGTGCAAACAAATGCGGTGATTTATTAAAATGACGCACAACTAAAACTAACATTAAATGCATCAAAACACGTGCAAATGAAAAATTTTAAAAGCCAAGTTTTAGGTACATACCGGGGGGTCCGCGTCGGCTGGCCTCTGGAAGGTCTGGATCCTATAGGCGCGATGATGAGTGTTCAGAACAGGTGACATCCTCGCTGTGGGTGCAAAGCAAATTCTCAATTTTAGGGCTAAGTGGGTGAAAATGAATTGATTTTTACCCCTATTCCTATATATACCTAGGGCTTAGGTGGCATTTATGTCCTACTGGCCATGTTAGCTTCCCATTTCGATCAGCCCATACCCGTTCTTGACATTTCCAACCTCAATTCTGCAAACTCCATTGCATTTCTGGCCATCCAATGGACTAAGCGGGATCATTTCCAAATATTTCTGAATTTTTATTAACTTTTTGAAAAATTGTCAATTTTCCCGAGGGGGCATACCTTCACCTGTTTTACACTGGGGCATTATTGGGGCATATTATTTTTATTGATTTTCTTTGACACAACGCCGAAATGACATTGTATCAAAGAGGGGCAAATGTAGACACCGAAATCTGGTTTAGGCCTGCGACTTCAATATTCTTCATAATTCCTATTCTTCATGGTCATGATTAAATAATCTTAATTATTTAATTAATTCATCTTAACATTAATTCTTCTATTAATTAAATAATCTTAATTATTTAATTAATTCACACTCTTTATTCTATCTAATTAATTAAATAAACGCTTTATTTAATTATGTTACTAATTAACCTTATCCTTCTTGTCAAATTAAATAAATTCTTATTTAATTTACTCTTTATCATACTTCAACTATAATTAAATAAATTCTTTTATTTATTTAATTATTCATTTAAATCCTTTATCATTTAATTAAATAAATCTTATTTATTTAATTATTCTTCAAATATCAAATCTTGAATTAAATGAATTATTTAATTCATAAATCCTATTTTAACGCATTCCTCTATGTTTAGATAATTATGTGAGTTATCTAAGTATTCACTTTTACTCGACTCGACATCTATTTTAATCACTCAGTTAACTCTCGATTTAATGTCTGAGTGGCTTTCTCAGTAATCTCTTCATCAAATCTTTCAATCGCTCAGTGCTAACTCAATTGTGTTATGATTAATTAAATATTCCTATTTAATTAATTAAATCTTGTGCATTCAAACAAGAGTTGCTTTAATCAATCTTTATCTTTGTCATGCAAAGATATTTCTTTTGTTTTTGAATACCAAACTAAAGATTAAATCATTTATTTAATCTTTAATTTTATTTCTAATTTGTATCACTCATGTCACTACTGACAGTTATCAGAATGCATGTCTAATCAGTCAATCTCAACCGTCTTTTGATCTTTCAATCCTGGCCTGTCGTTCGAATGATTCAAGTGTTAAGTATGCTTCCATGGGAATAATATGTATAAATTGTATTTCAATAATAGAGAGGGATCCACAACTACCATTGTTATTCATACTGCATACTAGATGGTTAAGGAAGTAAAGGAATTTGAACTATGTGAGCTGACGAGAAAGAAATTTTTTGATAATATGAAGAGAACCAAGGAGACCGAATACAAATTCAAGTTTAGGACTCTAATTATTTTTCTTGTATTTTATTTTTTGAATTAATTTCTTGGTTTCAAAGGAAATATCTAGCAACAAATCCTTTTATTTTATGCACAGATCAAGAATCACATGAGATGGTTCAATGACACTTAAGATTGCACTACTACTTATTGGGGTTTCTTTAAAATCTTGCAAGCAATAATGTAGGATAGGGAAATAATTCCCTTTGATCTGGTGAGAAAATAAAGGGATGAGATAACTTTTTTGGTTGATAAATATTATTGTTACATTAAAGTTGTCAAACCTAGGACATCCTAGATTCCTAAATTACCTTATGAGGTCTCCCCTGCTGAAGTAAAAGCATATGTTGAAAACTTGTTGAACAAGCCTAAGGATCCTACAACATAAATATTTGGTACCTATAAAGATATTATGGATAAGATAATTCAGAAGAAGATGGAAGAGACCAATGAGAAATGGCTTGATAAGTTGCTTCAGAAAATGGGAATTCTGGTACTCCAAGATGACACCTCAAACATCTGCCCAAGATCCATGGAATATTCCCTCAAACCCTGAGGAAAATATTGCAAATAAATTCCCAGAAGATCAAGAAGATCATCCTCTACTATTACTGCTCCTATGCAACCTACTAAATCCACACAAGCTACTGCTAAGAAAAGAGCTACATCTGAAACAAGCTACTATGGAGAAAAGAGCTACATTTGAAACCAAAGTTGTTGAAAATAATCATCATAGGTCTAAGAAGAATTCCAAGAGAAAGAAGGTAGAGACAAAAGAGATAGAGGAAGAAGAAAAAAAGGGTGAGGAAGGAACTTCTAAACCTAAATGGAAAGGTAAGGAGAAGAAAAGAAAGAAAACTCCTCTAGTGGCTCATCCACATAAGCCTCTCCAATTGGATATCCTTAATGGGACCATGAGTCATTTCCTATTAGAAGAAATAGTTTCAATGCATTTGGATGTCCCTCCCAAGGACCAAAGGACAATTAAAAGGGAAATAATAATGTACATCATCAAATACAATGTGGGTCTCAGCAAGATCCTAGAAAATGCTCTAGAGAGTCTAGTTCAATCCTTGAGGGAGAAAAGAGAATGAAATTGAAATAGATGATGAGATGAAGAATGAAATAATTGACAAAGCTAAATCCTCCAATTCTCAAGAAAAAAAAAAAGATAAACTACTTTAGAAACAAGCTCAAGAATTGAGGTTGAAGCAAAGATTAGACATCCTCATGAGTATGGAAAAAGAGGATAGAGACAAGATATAGAGGGAAACTAAGGACATAACCAATAAAATCATTAAAGAAATAATTTTTTTGAAGATGTGGAACAACCACATATGTCCCCTTAGCATGATACTACTCAGCATGAAGCTAAAGAGGAGAGAGAAGAGTAGGTAACACATGAAAAAGAGCATACTTTTCCTAAGCATGTTGTGCATGATAGACCTCATCCAAAGAACACTAGTCAATAGGACCAGCTATATAGGAGTGAATTTGTACCCCTAGTGTAAATTCCCCTTTCACATACCCTCACCTTAGAAAATAAAATTCGAAGGTGAAATTCCACCCACCTTCCTCCATCCACTTGGCATTTATCTTGTGTGTCAGTGAGAGAATATTTGTCAATGACGCAGGCACAACATACAGATGTTTGCATGACACGTTGTCATCGCTAATGGATTCCTACATCTGTGTAAGGGAAAATACAGGGCATCTCAGAGAAACCTCCAAGAACAATAGTTCCTTCAGTACCTTTAATTTTGATTAAATTGCCTCAAAGACACATACAACTATGTCCTGAAGCGGAAACAGACACAGTTCATTTCCCACATTAATCCTTCTGAGAGAAGCACGTGTAAAATTCAACAGCAAGCAATAATAGATTCTCGAAACAGAACCAACACAGATGAAAGATAATATAGAAAACCAAAACACACAGATTTATGTGGGGAAAACCCTTTCAGGCAAAAAACCCCACACTCCAAAGATTGAGCCATTGTATTATTCAGCAACAAAAGGTTACAATACAATTTCAGGCTCATAGCCTTTTTAGAGATTACATCTTGTTCATTCTAGAAACAACTTGGTAGAAAACTCTCCCCTTTACATTTCTTGATCAACCTCTCAAACCAAACAATCTTCGTACTGTTACAATACCCTCACATAGTATACAGTATAGATCAACATGAGAGATCAACCATGGCATTCAATCCTTGATTAGGAGAGAATTACGATAGCATAACCCTACCTCTCACTTCCTCTGTTTCAACCTCAAGGCCATGGCCACCTAGCCAGCCTCTCATCCATCTCTGTATTGCTCTCACTTTTTACAGAATGTCCAATGCATACATATATACATTTGTTCTCAACTACCTCTGTGAATCGGTTCATTTTCAACTATCAGATCACAATTGTCGAACATCTAGCTGAGCATCACTGTTGTCCATTGCCTAAACGTAGATGTTTCCATTTCCTTGTATAGAAGTTTCCAAACACACTGTTAGCCTTCCACACAGAAACGGTTGCATCAATCTCACAGTAAAATGGTTCACATTCTACTCTCTCTGATAGGTCCAAGTCGCACCACGTAGGACAGTATTCCAATCGGTCAACAATGCTCAACTTGTGTCACATGTCGGTGAGACACTAACCGTGTCTCCCTGATGCCACAAGACTCGACAAAAGTTATCGCCAAGAGACCTTACTATCAGCAAGAGGTTACACTAAGTTCACATGTTGTTGCTCAGACTTCCCCTTGTCACCAAGACATCTTATCGATATCCATCACATGTATCGCTATTCAGCAAGACCATCATTATTTGATGAGACATCATACCGATGTTCCAAGTCATATGGATGTGAACACTGTCAGAAAGACTTACCGCTATCACCAAGAGGTTACACTAAGCCTTCAAGTCATACCAAGCACCAAACAACCGTCGGCAGGACTTACCGCTATCGCCAAGAGGTTATAGCGAGCCCAACATGTCACCCCGAAGACCATATACTATTGGCGAGACCAACACCTGTCGCCAAGAGTTCACACCGAAGTCTTTGTGTTACCGTGAAGACTCCAAATGTATACCTGTCGCAAAGACTTTCCATATCGATAAGACTTCATACCGAAGCATACGAGTTACTCTGATATCTGCTAGGAACCACACTGTCGGCAAGAGATCTCCACTCAGAAGAGGGTTACACCAAGCACCACAAGTCACACCAATGACATCCCTCGCCAAGAGTCTTCCCGACATCCAATAAGAGTATCCTGTCAACCAGACATCTCCCATCACTAGGACACATTCTGATAGGAACAAGTCATACCGATTACTGCATCGACCAGACAAACCAAAGGTCATGCCGATATCGGCCAGAATTTCTACCATCACCAAAACATCATTCTGATTGTCCAAGGTTACATAGAAGATTTAGTTTATACCGATCCCCAAGACATTCCAAAGGTCACAGTGATAGTTTGGGATCAACTAGCAGATTGGCAAGACATCTCAACAGTCACAGCGACCATGCTTACTCAGAGGTTTCAACCCGTGAGATTGAGGCACGCAATTCCAACAATCTGAAGTTGGAAGAGGCATTACACTCCTCATTGGGGATGAATTGTAACATCCTTCTGTCAACCAACTGACCCAAAAATGGTTGATTCCTTCTCATCCCACCTTCAAAAGCATCCATTTCACATTCACTTGATCTCTCTTAGCAATTCATTCAACTTCATATTCTTGAGAAAATTATCAATCTCTTTAGCATTCTAGCACTCCATTTTCACCACTCAGCTTGAGCATTGCAGCAACTTGACACTCCATCAACTCGACATTGTACATCTAAGGAAGCCACTGAAGTTGCAAACTTGGAGTCTTATGAGACCTCCCTTCGCCACAATTGTGGTGGTGGTGAATTTTCTAAGTTTGTTTCTTGCATTCTCCCTTCATTGGCCTTGAGATCCTTTGGGTGGAGGTGGTAACACTTCATTCCTCTCCTTTGTGATTTGATAGAGTATAATTTGTCTTTTTTAGTGTTCATTTCACTTCTTCCAGCCTTCTTTATGATATTTTTCTACTTTGTTTCTTTTTGGTTGTCTGTAGAGGTGGAAACACCAAAGCGGGGGTCCGACTGAGGCACGCCCCTATACAGCCCCAACAATTTTCCCCTTCTTGTTTGTGTGTAGGTGAATGTGTGTGGGAAGCTAGATGGTGAACTATCACTTTTGTGAGATAATATTTGCCACCCTAGCTTTTATTTACTTGCTTTATCATCTCCGCCTTTATTGTTCATACCATATCATTTTGTTTACTTCATTAAAATCAACTAGCTAGGTTGTCAATAGGCTTCTCAGCTTCTCTTCACTGTACTTCTCATTTTATGGCTATACAAATTCTAGCATAATAGAGGGATTCCAGCACACTGGGCTATCGTCCTAGACCTGCACTGCCATACTCTGATAGAGATTTTTCTGAGATATAGTTCAAACTCTAGAAACTAACGCATCTAGCCTCAAATAGAATTTTGGGTCTGTAAAGTGACAAAATTACTACATAGTGCTCTTCATTCTCAATCCTCACCCCAAAACATCCCTTTAGAGTGAGGTAAGTTAGGGCAGCCCTTCGCTCTTAGCTCTCTATGACCTAGAGCCTTGACGTGGTTGGTCTCACTCTCTTACATTTTTGGTGAACCTAATGTGAACAATGTCTTTTGTTGTGCAGTTTTTGCACACACGCCCCACTTGGAGTAGGGACCCTCTTTTCGGATGTCTTTTAACCTTTGGTTTCATTGGATTTATCATTTTAAGGTTTTGACATGTTGGTCTTGCTAGCCTTGACCTTGCCCTGAGGCTTGAATTGATTGAAATTGAGTTTTTAAGCCAGGTCTGGGTTTTCAACTGGATCCGGGATTTTCCAGCTCCGGCGGATTTTCCCGGACCCTGGTTCCTTGTCCGTTTCTGGCAGGATTCTCCGATTCCGGGTTTCTGCCTAACTTCGGGATTTTCCGGTCCTAGCGGATTTTCCCAGTCTGCTCTAAAATCCCGATCTTCCTCATTTCCTCGGTTTCTGCATTTCTGCGAAATCTATGTTTCCGCGCATCCTGGGATTTTCCGAAATTCCGTTCTGGGCTCGGGTTCCTGGACTTGTCAGAAATGTCTTCTCGCGCATTAATGGTTGACGTACCTTTGTTCAGACGGGTATAGGGGTGAATTTAGGGCATTTTCAGTGCCATTCTAACTTCATTGCTCCCTTACTGATTGCTCTGGCGATTAAGTTTTCCATTTGAGCTTTGAGAATCGATCTTGATTCGTTTGTGTGAGGATTGCTTGAGCGCCGGTGTCAGTGGTTTTCATCGCTTGGACGTGTTTGCTGCATGGTCAACTTTTCGGGCTCGAATTTCTTCCGCATCGATCCATGGTATGTTATCATTGCCCTTCCGTTTGCTTGCGTGGTGATTGAAGGTTTCTGCATTGGATATTGTTAATTTCAGGTCAGCCCTTGCTTGATTTTGATTTCATATTTGTAGAGTCGGGGTTTGACCCGTCTTTTGTTATAGAACCCTGTTTCACGTGCCCTATGAGCTCTATTTATCCATGAGACGGTGTGTGCATCCATTAGACGGGGTCCTGGGTTAGATTGCTTACTTTTTAGTGCAAAATTTGCTATGGTGCGAAGTTAGGGTTTTCCTCGGTGTTCGGCCCAGAACGAAGGTTTCATCTTGCTTGAGCGATTTTGTCCCTGTATCACGTTGACTTCCCGTCTTGTGATGATTCGAGTGCTTTAGGTAAATATTTAGTTGATACTTTAAACCTTAAAGCTTGCTCTGGTTTTAATGGCAGAGGTCGGGTTATTCAGATTAGGGCATCATTATTTTGATATAGGGATTCATCCTTTGAGAGTTTTGAGGGTCGGAAATCCTTTGCGTCCTGAGTTTTGTTGATTATTGTCAGTTTCGAAACCATTAGAACTCAGGAAGGGAAGATCCCGTGGTCGTTTGAATTTTGGGTCGCGTTTCGCCGTTTTTCGGGTTTCCGAGGTCATCGCGGAATTCCGCTGCTTCCGGATTTTCCCGGTTTGGGCTTATTCTGCGGACTGGGGTTATTGCCGGAACATTCTAAGCTGTCCGCAAAAATCCGTTCCATCCGGATTTTTCCAGATTTCCTGTCTGGTGGTGTCCTTTTTAATGTTTCGATGATAGGATTAATGGAACGATTGTTTAATGTCTATTTCTTGTTGCCAATGAGTGAATTCCATGATTATCTTCTAATTTTTCATTTGCACTAACGATTTATCTGACTAATAATGCTTTGGCAGCAGGAATCCGTCTGGGTCGGATTTCTCTGAAATTTTGCCCCGACTGTATTTTCCCGGTTTGCATGGTTTTCCCGGACTATCTTATTTCTCCGGATCTCAAAGGATTAGCAGTTGGCAGTGGATTTTGATGGATTTATGTGATTCATGCTAACTTTTTGGATTGAAATATGAGCAACAATTGAATACTAATGATGATTTTTGGATGTGCAGGCCGAATCAAGCAAGGCAGCTGCTGGAAAGTCTAAGGGTGGTGCAAGGGCGTCGTCCATTTCTGAGACTGAACGATTGAGACTACACATGAAGAACCAGCTCCCCGAAAGCAAAGTTTCTTCTCTGTGGTCCGAAGTATCTAATACCAATGTTGGGGCCTGGAGATATGAGGAGTTCAAGCAGCGGACGGCTGAGAAGGATCTGTCAGCCTTGAGGCAGGGAGTGATGAACTCCGGACTGGTGCATGTGGCAAGTTTCCCTCCGGCGGTCCAGTGTTACGAGTTAATCTTGGAATGTGCTAGACAATATGATTTTGATACACAGGGGGTGGTTAGCACCGAGGGAAGGGTCTTGGCCAACTTCAGTCTGACCTCTATTGCACAAGCTTTCAGCATGCCTGACTTGCCTTCTGTGTGTGCTCTGAACATAGAAACAATGAAGACATATTATGAGAATGAGCCCATCAAGGCTCAACAGATAGTCAACTCGTGGCTGGAGAAGCCAAAATCCCATCATTCGAAGTTTCCCAAGCAGCTGCACAGGGTTAAGTTTAGATCAGATGTATATGATGCTATCACCTTTCTGAGCAGAGTGGCCGGATTGAAAAGTGCAGGTGTATTGGAGAGTTGGATGGTCCATGTGATTACCAAAATTGGGAAAGGGACTAACTATCACTGGGCAGGACTCATCAGTGCTGAGATTGATAGACAATTGAGGAATGTCCTGGAGGCAAAGAAATTCACTATGTCCTCGTATGTAATGTATGTGTTGGCCATCTCCTACCCATACAAAGGTCTGAATCCGAGGGGAACAGTAGGACAGGATATAATCTATGAGGTTTATCCGGAGTTGCATCTGGGGCACAAAGATTACAGAAGGGCCAATGATGCATTCACGATGCATATCACCCGGACACTCCAGAATGCTGAGCACCTTAGATTGTCCGATGGAGCCAAAGGGCTAATAAAGAATTATGGAGCCTGGTTCATCCAGTTCCCTACCTTCACCTACCTCAGGATTGATGGATGCTCGGTTGCCCCTTACAGGTTACCCCGGTATCCTACTGACCACATTGTGCTATTGGAAGTTGTGAGACAAATCTGTGAATTTGATGCTATGGTGAAGAGGGAGAAGCACAAGACAGGCTTCGGAGGAGACTTCTCTCTCGGGATTGGTGTGGCAGAGATGTGCCCCTCTATTCAATCAGCCCATACTGCAGGGGAAGAGCTGGCAGCATATGGTTTCAACTTCCATTCTAAAAGGATGAATTTTGATATAACAGGAGAAGCGCAGAAGAAAGCCACCAGGGAGTATAGGCACAAAGATGACTTGGAAGATTATTGGGTCAATATCAAGGATGACCTTGATGCGAGAAAGAAGAGATACTCTAGGCTCCCTGTGGAGGCATTTAGGCAATACAACGTCAAGTTAATCCCGGATCAATTGGATGATGACGGAAATCTGGTGCAGGACCACGCCTATGAGGCAGTAAAAAACAAGCCAGCCGGGGATATTAACTGGAACGAGAATGAGATTACAGAATTGGAGGACCTAATGGCTCCTATGATGAAATTCACTCTTTCTTGGGTAAAACATAAAATTTGGGAATTGGAGAACACAAAGGTAGCTTGTACCTTTGAATTGATGGGGAATCTCAACCCCATGTCGACTTCTGAGGAATCCGGGGAAGATGACCCCAAAGGGAAAACAGTGAAGAGCTCCCCTTTCAAGATCAAGGTCAGAGGTCCTAAGGAAGGAGAACCCGAAGAAAAAAGGAAGCCGAAGGGAAAGAGAAGGTGGAAGACCTTAACGCTTAGCAAGTCCTCTGATGAGGAAGAGTCAGGAAAAGCTTAAGAGGAGGATGTTCCTCCACCGCCTAAGAAGGCAAGAACAACTCGAACCTCGAAGAAGAAGGGTCAAGAGGCATCAAAGGATGAGCCTCCCATTATTGAGTTGGAAAGCTCAGGAGGGGAGAAAACAAAAGTCTATATGAGGAAATCAAGAACTCCCTCTCCAAAGGATACTGTGCAGAAGAAGGATTCTCCTCCGAGGCCACCAGTTGTGGAGCCATCTAAGTCTGTTTCTCCTCTGCCGAGTATACTTGAACCGGAAAATCCTGAAGGGCATGAAACTAGCGGGGAGGCATAACCATTCAAGGAGGGAGCACTCTTCAATGAAGCAACAGAGTTGGAGGTGGAAGAGGAGGAACGGCATACTTCTCCTTTGGTACAATATGAGGACTCCCCAGAAAGTGACAAAGGTCGCGGATCACCTAAGCCAGAGGAAAATATCCCTGCTAGGACTCCATCACCGGTGCTTCCAGAGTTAGGATTTGAAGAGGCCGACCAAGGTAGGCAACTTCCGGAGAAAGAAGATGATAAAGCAACTGCAGAAGAAGAAAAGGTGACAGAAGAGCTGGAAGATGCCAAGACAGAAGAAATCCGCACTGACCCTGTAGCCCCGGACTGGCTAGAGAAGGAACTTGCAAGGAAGAAGCAAGTGATTGTTGAAGATACTCCCTTGGACTGGGATGAGATGTCAAAAATCAGCAAAGGAAAGAAAAAGAAAGCTGCCAAGGTGATCTCAAGGGTGGAAAGGGATGAAACTCACAACAGGGTAGTCCACATCGCCACTCCTGCCGCAGATAAAATGAGAGAGGATATTACAAGCCAAGATTATGATGTGCAAACGATTAACCTTGGGCCTGCATCCGTGGAGCAGGATATTGAGGAGTTTGAGGGGTCCAGTGCGGTGATTGTTGACAGATTGAAGAGGGAGACTCAGACTAAATGTGAACTGAAGAGGGAAAATGAAAGGTTAAGGAAATGTTTGGAGGAGGTCATGAAACCTTTGCGGTCTCTCCACCCTTCTTCCTCTGCCACTCCTGGTTTTCTGCCTAAGGAAACAATCTCCGGGATCGAAAAGATGAAGGCCTCAGCTCAAGCTGCCATAGATTGGCTGGTGGATGTCCAAACAAAAGGGGATGATACTATTAGGGAGATTTTATCTGTAGGAAAGGATGCAGTCCGGGCGAAGGAGCTGTTAGAGCATATCTTGTCTCAGTATAAGGATGATATGGACCTCCTGTTGCAGAAATCGAAGGTTATCCTGGGGCATGGAAAAGAGCAATTTGCTAAGGATGGAATCCTTCCTTCCTCCAGGTTGGATGAGCCGTGGGAGTGGTTCGAGGGACTGCAGATCAGGCAGAAGGCTCTGAAGAAGATACAAAAACGAAGGAAGTCAATTGACGGTGAGCTTACTGCGGTCTATGATGGATGCATTGCCTTCTTTGAGGTAATGACAGGGAGGAAGAGGATAGCTCCTAAATATCTGAGCTTGGAACAACTGAAGGAATGGTGGCATGAAATTTATGCCCCAGATTCTGATGGAGTTGTCACCGGCCACCTACTTGATGATGCCGCCACCTACATGGCAGTGATGGATAAATATATGGCCAGTAGGGAAGATTGGAACAAGACTGTTGAGCGGTCCAAGGAAGAAATAGACTCAATTAAATGCCGACTCAAGATTTTGCCTTTGCCCCCTGTTGCTGAGTTGGATGGAGTATTCTTGAAGGTCCAAGGGTCGTCAATTCAGAAGAAAGATAAAGGGGAGTAGCAGTTAATGCTCATTTCGAGATTTGTGCTTCCCTATTATCATAGGGCATGCATTGGACCAGACTTCCTTGGGGACTGTGTCAAAGCTGACCTGGATGATGGCATTTAATGTGTGCCTTAGTTTGTTTTTCCTTGGCCGACCTGTTTTGGCGGTTTTCTTTATTTTGTAAAAATGTTTGGCTGGGCTGACATACCTTGGGATTTGCTATTAATAGGAATTCTTGCCTCATTGTAAAGAGTTAGAGATAGCAAGAAGACATTAGAAATTAAAGAGTAAGAGTTAGAGTATTTGGATTTTCTTAAAGCAAATAGTGTATCAGAACAGTCGAATTGTTGCAGCATTTTGGTGATTAATACAATTGAAGACATTGTGGTTTTCCTGGTGCAATCTCTTGTGTTATTCCATCTTGCATGGTTCCTTTGTTTTATCTTTTAAATTGCTTGAAGATTTAGGGGTTAGTATCCAGAAATAAATTAGTTTCAGTTCGATAAATGATGTTTATGATTTCATATTTGGAATGTTTGTAGCTATCTCTGGTCTATACTCCCAGTAACTATCTGATTGTAGTAGGCTGGTAAAGTTAACCTAGATCGTATATTCAATGTGCTTAAGTTCGATTGTAGATAAATGTCTATGATTTGAAAATCCGTGTTCCTCAGAAGATTGCACCGCTCTTGTAAGATTGCATTGTGGGTTGAATAAGAACTGGTTATTTGAGATGGGTCCATTCCAGATATATGTCATTGACATTGCTTATCCTAGCAGTAGTTTAGATTTTATCACTTCCTTGCATCCCTATCTTTTGTTGTTTCTTTATTATTCAGTTAGATTTAGGATTTAAGATCATCATATTGTCAGATCTGATAAGTTGAAAGATACAGTTTGCTTGTAGTAAGGTCCGATTGTGATTACCAGCATTTCACATTTTATCTGAGTTGTTTATGCACTGTTATGACCTAACACCCGAGAGACCTTGGGGTGATTTTCAGCAGCTTATTGTTGAAGATTACCTTTCAAGAGAGATAGAATATTGCATTCTGTCTGAGTTGTTGCTGTGCAGAAAACACCATCAACATCTTTCTATTCACTCATGTTGAGAATTTTTCTCCACACCTAGTGGTTGTCATAACCCTGAGTGTTGTGAAGGTTTATGAGCATCAACACCTAGTCCACAACTTCTAGGTATGTTCTTAGAAGAAGCATACGACACTTAGCGATGGAGAAGACAAAGGTCACTTCTAGTTTTACCTCTAGTTTTTCCACTGGTATAGCTACTGATCGTACCACTGGTCTTCCTATGAGTTATGTTGATGAGATGGGTTTCATGAAATAAATCACTCGCATGCCTACTCCTCTAGCATCTCCTATTCCTTCATCCATAGACGAGGATGATGTGCGATTTTTTGTGGAAAACCTTATGGCATTAGATAAATAGACTGTTAGACCTTGTAAATCATTTGGAGAAAGTACTAAGCATGGCAAGATTTGTTAAGATTACTGGAAAGGTGAGACACTTTTAGGGAAGGATCGAGTAGGCATAGATTTTCTATGAGGCCTGTCTGACCTAACCGAAGCTTATGTCCCTTCGTATAGGCCTAGATGAAGTACCACCTAAGGAGAAGTGCTCAATGCCTATGAAAGACAAATAGGCATTTCAATGCCTACAAAATTTGTGTGCATGGCCGAAACAGGGCCCTCAATCAGTGTCTCTTCTGCTTCCCAAAGGCCTAACACTCTCAAGGTGATTAAAACACCCCTTGGGTTCAATTTCACCCCTCCTACTACCCCTGGTGGTGGGGGCTCCAGTGGAATGAGTGGTGGCAACTTTGGTAGCGGAGGTGGTGCTAGTAGAGGAGGCTTTGGTGGAAGCCATGGTGGTGGTTTCAATAGTGGAGGTGGCTCTGGTGGAGGCCTTACCAGTGGTGGTGGCTCTAGCAGTGGTGGCTCCAGCGATGGTCACAATGGTGGCTCTTGAGGAGAATCCAAAGGTGGTTCTAGTGGCGGTGGCTCTAGAGGTTCCAGTGGTCTTCTGTTATATTTTGACTCTATTTTGAATTCCCTTCTTCAGAACATGGGTCGAATGTAAAACCAATTGGAATGCCTTTCCTAGGCCTCTATCCCACCTATCTTCCAACTATTCTTTCGACATAGCCCATTGTTGATAGCAATCTTGAGTACTCCCTTCCCGCAAGGAAAGGGGATTCCCAAATTTGAGAAGTATGGTGGGAAAGGGGACCCAAAAACACATGTGTCTTCCTTTAATGCCATGTGTATAGACTTCTTCCATCACAAAGCTTTGATGAAAAAATTATTTCCCTGATCTTTCAAGGATACAACACTCGAGTGGTATTGTTCCTTTCCTGAAAATTCTATATTCTCATTTAATCAACTTGTGAATCAGTTTCTCCAACAATTCCAAGCTAACATCAGATGTTAAAATGCCTTGAATTGATAAGGTTCAAATATGTCTAAGGAAAAAGATTAGTTACAAAGGATCTTTGTTTGTTGCTCTGTATTCCTCTCAATAGATAAATTTTTAATCTTGTGATTTGAGGAGTAGCTCTGCATAGTTGTAAGGTATGCATATTGCAATTTTTCATGCATACTTTCTACCATAAAGTGTTCTTTTGTTGTTAGAGTATGAAATTGTTAAGTTTGAGAGAATGAATGATAAGGAAGAATTGTATGTCTTTGAGTTTCACTACATCACATTGCTTTACTTTGTGGTTTTGAGTTATTTTTTTAAGGTGATATTTCTTCTCAATCCAAGTTTCAGATGATTTGGTTCACCATTGGTGCTTTTGTAGATGACAATGTGTTGTCTATGTTTCAAAAACCTGGTAGGTTGGTCTATTGGTGTCCAATCGATCTGAATCAACATATACTGGATCAATATTTATGAAAAGAGGATTTTTAATGCATGATGGAATCTCTTTGGGCTCTCTGAGTGCTCCAGAAAATGGTATGTGATCTTCTCCTATTAAGAATTTTTTGAGTATGATTTTTTTGTGCCAGCATGAAGTGTTTGCTAGTACATGTTATATTAGTTTATTGAAGTGTTCCACATAGTGATTTTTGGTCTCTTCGATATCACCTTGGTTTGTGTTGTGTGGTCTCACAACACACACCAAGACTGTAAGACTTGGGGATCCAAGTAAAAAATTTAACTCTTATGGCAAGAGCTAGCAAATTGAAAAGATCACCGAAAGTAAGGAGCAAAGAGAAATCTTTAATAAAAGAGTACTTCGTAATGTAGTGTTTCGGGTACCGAATACCGGGAATTAGGAATGTTTGAAAAGGAAAAAAAGGTAATTTGAATGTAAGTAGAATGTTCCAGTCTAGTAAAATGGAAATTCTAGTAAAACCGAAGTCCAAGGGAAATTTATGGGTAAAGCCGAATACCTAGTACTGGGGGTACCGGGTATCGGGTAACAATGTAAAATGAAGTTTTAAAATCTTGTGGTTATCTAATGAGTCTGATAGTCTGGTAATCCAGTATATAGAAGATAATCATGCAAGAATTTATAATATGCTTGAAAGCATGTTATTTATGAGAAATTATGTGATAACATTTGAATAATGGTTTTATTTACATGAGATGTTTATAAATATTTTCTTTAGAATGGATTTAATGAGTGGAATTTGTGATTGCAAGAGATGAAAAGTTATGGTATGGACGGTCAGGTAAATCAAATTTTTAGATAGATCTGATGGTGTTACCAAGTTCAACAATACACTTTGAAAGCTAAAGCTAGGATAGAGTTCATTGTGAAGATACACCAGATATCGAGAAACCAAAACTATGTGTTGGGAATAGGATGTCATTTAATTGCAATCCTAAACATATTTCATGTATCTCCTAAGTCCTTGGAAAGTGTTCCCCAACAATAGGATTAGAAAGAGATTAAATTTGAATGAAATGAACATGTAAATGAACATTTTTAATTAATTATAAATGATAGGAACATGTGGGGACACCCAAGAAGAGCTCCTAAAAAATAGGAGCACATGGAGCACCCACATGGAAGGTGGAACCTACCTTGAGTTCAGTTAACTATTTGGAGGAAAGATAACACTTCAGTAATGCATGTAAAGATCCTAGAAGTTAGGAATTGATATTTACATGAGTGGATTTTAGATCAATTCAATTCAATTCAATTCAGTTCAGTTCAGTATCAGTTCAGTTCAATTTAGGTCAATTCAGTTCAGTTCAGTTATGGTTCAGTCATCTTCAATTGCATGTAGTTAGTTTTAGTTGAATGCTAGTGGACTTTAGTTGACTTGGAATGTGTGACTAATGACTTCAATTGCATGACTGATAACAAATGATACATTTAGTTAAGTGGGGATGATCAATCATGCATCCTGTTTGCATGAATTGATGGAGAGATATGTTTCAATTAACAAAGATTGACTTGGACCCACCTTGGGCACCCAAGTTGGAATCTTGGAGTTAACACCTTTTGCATGAGAATATATTTACAATGTTGAGTTAAGTGGGCCCATTCTTGGGTTCCAAATTTGAGGAGAAGCTTGGAAGATATTTTATTGACCAACGATCAGTTAGGAGTTTAGTTTGGGGCACCTAAATTGAGGAGATATTAGATTTGACTTCTTGTTACACATTGAAACTCTACTTGCAAAGAATAGGCATACGTTTTTGAGAGGAAGCTTTTTACTTTGTAATTGAAAACTCTTTGGAGTTTTCAAGGCTCATTATTGTCTATTAATTATAGCAAGTTGAAGAGATTTTCATCAGAGTTTAATGCAAGTTGTGAAGAAGAATTGTTGAAGGAAAAAGAAGCATCTCAAGCAAGGATTGATAAAGAATTATTGTAATCTTATTCTAAGTTTAAATAATACAAGCACTATTAATTCTAGTGATGGATTTTTTTCCTAAAAGGGTTTCTCCACGTATATGTTGTGTCACTTCTATTTTCTCGTCTTATTCTTCTACAATATTTAGTCTACTTCTACAATTGGTAATAATTGATCTAACCAGATAATCATCCACAAATAATTTGTAACAAATAACACTTAATTAGATCTAAAATATCATAGTTTTACAAATTATTAAGATGCATAATTACCTCTATTTTCAACATTTGGTAACAGAGCTAACCATTGGGTAGAGTTTGGGATGCCTTTATCTTAAAAGTTTGAAGGCTTTTTAGTTGTAGTGGGAGATTTTACTATTGTGTTATTGCTGATTTTTAAAAGAAGTGTGTTACAATGAGTTCTAATTATCGTTTAGATATTGAAACATTCAATGGATGTAGTTATGAGATGTGGAAACTAAAAATGGAGGATCTCCTTGAAGAGAGAGATCAATGGTTAGCTATTAGTAATGAGAAAAATTCGCCTACAACAATGTCAGATGAGGATTGGGCTAAGCTTGATAAGAAGGCAAGAGGGACCATAAGCTTATGTCTTGCTAATGTTGCTCTCCTGAATATTTCAAATGAAAGTGCTACATATAAATTGTGGAAGAGCATAGGTGATATATATCAAACTAAAATTATTACTCATAAGTTATATTTGAAAAGACAGTTGTATTATTTAAAGATGAAAGATGGTGATTTTGTTGCACATCATTTAAATGCTTTTAATTTTATTCTAAGTTAGTTAGCATCTGTAGATGTAAATTTAGAAGATGAAGATAAATACAATTTGTTACTTTGTTCTTTTCCAGAATCTTGGGAAAATCTAATTGTTGCTATCAGTGGTAGTGGTGCAGATCCTAAGATGGACAATATAATTCCTACTTTCCTATCAGAGGAGATGAGGAGGAAGTCTAAAATGGGATCCTAAGATGCCTTTTTTGTAAGAGGTAGGCCTAAGGAAAAGGAATATAAGGTAGACAAGAAAGGAAAGGGTAAGTCCAAAGGAAATTCTAAAACCCCTAGTAAGAGTAAGGTAAATTTTTGGAATTGTGGGAAACCTAGGCATGTAAAGAAGGATTGTAAGAGAAAGAAAAAGAGTTATGATGCTTCTAAAGAGAAATCCTCAGATAACAATAATGATGCATTGGTCATTTCATCTAATATTTTTTCTGATAACTCTTGGCTTATTGATTCAGGTTGTACCTATCATATGACTCCTAACAAGGAGTTGTTCACTAAGTATACTGCATATGATGGAGGGAATCTCTTCTTTGGATATAATAGCACAACAAAGGTTGTTGGAAAAGGAGAGGTAAAGTTGTATTTCAATGATGGTAGGGTTAAGACCCTTAATGATGTTTTACATATTCAAGGACTTGCTATAAATCTAATTTTTGTATCTAAGTTCAATGACTTTGTAATGCATGTGACATTTGACAAAGGTGGTTGCAGATTGGTGAAAGGGAATATGGTGGTTGCTAAAGGATCTCATACTGGGACTTTGTTTAATCTTAATATCTCCAATTTAAATAAATCAGCCAATGTAACTGAAGCTTAAAATACATGTATGTTGTGGCACCATAGATTGGGCCACATTGGTGAAAAAGGTCTTAGGACCATTCTTAATAAGAAATTGGTTGATGGTATTCCTGATTATAATATTAGAAAAAATGATTTATGTTAGCATTGTGTGTTTGGAAAGCAATCTAGATCTTCATTTCCTATTGGAACAAATAAAGCTAAAAGATTATTAGAGATTATTCATTCAGATGTAATGGGACCTATGGATATTGTCTCTATTGAAAAATCTAGATATTATGTCACATTTATTGATGATTTCTCAAGATACACTTGGCTCTATTTTATGCATAACAAATCTGATGTGTTTAATAATTTTAAATAATTTAAGGGTTTGGTTGAGAAACAATCAGATCATAAGATAAAATTGTTGAGATTAGATAATGGTGGTGAATATTGTTCCAGGTATTTTTGATGATTATTGTAAGCATGTAGGAATTGTGAGGTAGAAAACTACTCCATATACACCTCAACAAAATGGAGTATCATATTGGATGAACCGAACCTTAATAGAAAGAGCTAGGAGTATGTTAAGTAGTGCTAAGCTAGATCGGTGCCTTTGGCTTGATGTTGTAAGTACTTGTTATTTAATCAATAGATCTCCTAGTTCATCTATTGAAGATAAAACTCCATATGAATTGTGGTTAGGTAGGAAACCTAGTGTTGCACATTTAAGGATCTTTGGTTGTGAGGCCTTTGTTCATGTGCCTAACAAAAATTGATCTAAGTTGGATCTAAAAGCACAGAAATGCATATTCATAGGTTATGGTGAAAATGTAAAAGGTTACAAGCTTTGGAATCCTCTAACCCAAAAAATTACTTTATCTAGAGATGTGATTTTTAGGGAATTTATAGCTTATTCAGAAGAAGAACAACCAAAGGAGAAGGATACTTCTCAAATAGTTCATTTTGAGATAAATACTAAGAAGCGAGAAGATGCACATGTTGAAGAACAATTGGAAGGATTACATGAGGAGAGTTCACAGATTTCTTCTGAGATAGATGCTCATGATGAGAATATTGAGGAACAAGAAGAAACCCCTTTGAGAAGATCCACAAGACAATGGATTCCTGTTGATAGGTATAGCCCACCTAATTTTCATTGTGTATTTGCTTTGATGAGTAATAATGATGAACCCAGTTCTTATAGGGAAGCTTTATCTTCAAATGGTCACAAGCTATGCATGAGGAAATGGAATCCTTGGATACTTGTGACACATGGGATCTTGAGAGTTTTCCCAAAGGAAGAAAGGCCATTGGTTGTAGATGGATCTTTAAAAATAAAATTGGAGAAGATGGTAATCTCAAAAGGTACAAGGCTAGATTAGTAGCCAAGGGCTACTCCCAGAGAGAGGGAGTCAACTTTAATGAAATCTTCTCTCCTATTGCTAAATTAACTTCTATTAGATTCTTTTTATCTATTGTTACTGCTTATGATTTTGAGATAGAGCAAATGGATGTGAAAACTTCTTTTATGTATGGGGATCTTGATGAGGAGATTTATATGAGGCAACCTGATGGTTTTGTTGTAAAAGGAAAAGAAGGATTGGTTTGTAGGTTAAAGAGATATTTATATGGATTGAAACAGTCACCAAGAATGTGGTACTAGAATTTTGATGCTTTTGTATTGAAAATTGGTTATGTTAGGAGTGAGGAAGATCACTGTGTTTACATAAAATGTCTTGATGATTAACTTTTAATTATTATCTTGTATGTTGATGACATGATTATTGGTAACATCAAGGTAATGATCAAAGAATTCAAAGCACAACTCTCTAGCACATTTGAGATGAAAGATCTAGGGGCTGAAAAATATATCCTTGGTATGGAGATCAGCAGAGATAGAGGTAACAAAAAGCTTTGCTTGAGTAAAAGAAACTATGTTGATACTATTTTGAAATGGTTTAACATGCATGATAGTAAACCATTAATATTCCTTTTCCATTTGGCATGAAGTTAAGTTTATACATGAGTCCTAAATTTGATTTTGATTATGAGGAAATGTCTGAAATTCCATATGCTAGTGCAGTTGGTAGTTTAATGTATGCAATGGTCTGTATGAGACTAGATATAGCCCAAGCAATGGGAGTTCTAAGTAGGTTTATGTCTAACCTTGGTAAAGAAAATTGGACTTATGTTAAGAGGGTGTTTAGATATTTACGAGGTACTTCTAATTACTATTTAGTTTATCATAGTGCTAATGATATTGATATTATGCATAGATTATTGGACATATAAGGTTTTGTTGATTCAAATTGGATAGGAGACCTAGATAGTTGGAGGTCGACAAGTGGCTATGTGTTTACTTTTTTTGGAGTTGTGGTTAGTTGGATGAGTAAGAGGAATCCCATGGTTGCTTTGTCAACCATGGAAGCAGAGTACATGGCTGCTACACATGCCTCTAAAGAGGTAGTTTGGTTACAAAGACTTGCGAAAGGTATTGGTTTTAATTGCAAGCAAATTAAACTTGAATGTGATAGTCAGAGTGCTATTTGTTTAGCCAAAAATCCTACGTATCATGCTCTTACTAAGCATGTTGATGTTTAGTATCACTTTATGCATGAAATGGTTGAGAGTGGGAAGGTATTGATTAAGAAAGTTAACACTTTGATCAATGTTGTAGATTATCTTACAAAACCAATTCCTATAGATAAGTTCTCTTGGTGCAGGAAGGTCATTGGCCTTGAGTCCTGTACTTGATTTATAATAATGATTCCTTGTTTAGAATAATTGTAATGTATAATGTCAAGTGGGAGTATGTTGGGAATAGGATGCCATTTAATTGTTATCCTAAACATGTTTCATGTATCTCCTAAGTCCTTGGAAAGTGTCCCCCAACACTAGGATTAGAAAGAGATTAAATTTGAATGAAATTAACATGTAAATTGGAATTTTTAATTAATTATAAATGATAGGAACATGTGGGAATGCCCAAGAAAAGCTCCTAAAAAATAGGAGCACATGGGGCGTCCAAATGAAAGGTGGAACCCACCTTGAGTTCAGTTAATTGTTTGGAGGAAAGATAACACTTCAATAATGCATGTAAAGATCCTAGAAGTTAGGAATTGATATTTACATGAATGGAGTTTAGTTTAGTTTAGTTTAGTTTAGTTTAGTTTATTTTAGTTCAATATCAGTTCAGTTCAATTCAATTCAGTTATGGTTCAGTTATCTTTAGTTGCATGTAGTTAGATTCAATTGAATGCTAGTTGACTTCAGTTGACTTGGAATGCATGACTAATGACTTTAGTTGCATGATAGATAATAGGTGATACATTTAGTTAAGTGGGGATGATCAATCATGCATCTTGTTTGCATGAATTGATGGAGAGATATGTTTCAGTTAACAAAGATTGACTTGGACCCACCTTAGGTGCCCAAGTTGGCATCTTGGAGGTAACACCTTTTGCATGAGAAGATATTTACAAGGTTCAGTTAAGTGGCCCATTCTTGGGTGCCAACTTTGAGGAGAAGCTTGGAAGATATTTTCTTGACCAACGATCAGTTAGGAGTTCAATTTGGGGTACCTAAATTGAGGAGATATTGGATTTGACTTCTTGTTACACATTGAAATTTTGCTTGCAAAGAATATGTGTAGGTTTTTGAGAGGAAGCTTTGTGCTTTGTAATTGAAAACTCTTTGGAGTTTTCAAGGCTCATTATTGTCTATTAATTGCAGCAAGTTGAAGAGAGTTTCATCAGAGTTTATTGCAGGTTGTGAAGAAGAATTGTTGAAAGCAAAAGAAGCATCTCAAGCAAGGATTGATAAAGAATTATTTTAATCTTATTCTAAGGTTAAATAATACAAGCACTATTGATTCTGGTGGTGGAGTTTTATCTCGAAAGGGTTTCTCCATGTATATGTTGTGTCACTTTTATTTTTCAGTCTTATTCTTCTACAATATTTTGTCTACTTCTACAATTGGTAATAATTGATCTAACCAGATAATCATCCAAAAAGAATTTGTAACAAATAACACTTAATTAGATCTACAATCTCATAGTTTTACAAAATATTAAGCTACATAATTACCTTCGTGTGTGTGTGTGAAATGTGGAAAGTTAGTATCAACACAAACCTTAATGAAATGATTTATATTAAGATTCAAAGCAAAGAAGCTACTCTAAATTGCAATACAATGAATCTTTTAAGAATGTCTCATCGTCCTCTATTCTTAAAGATCATTTTAACCTCTTGGCCCTCATATTCCTATGTGCACGAAGGCTATTAGAATGGCACTTAAGAAATGAGATTAGTATTTAACATGCAAGCTAATTAAATTCCTACATGAAACTAAATGGTAGAAATGATGATGGATGTTATGATGAATGATGTATGATTATGATGAATGGTGGGTGACTATGATGAATGGAAAAATAATGGTGGATAATATGATAGTGATCTATATGATTCCATATATGATTCTACATATGCTCAAATGAAAATTCTAATTATGTTAATCTAAAATGCAACTATGAAGCAAAGTGCTATTCTAAGATTTAACTATGATGCAAAACATGATATAAAATGTAGCTATAAGACTCCATAATGCTCCCAAGCTCAAATGATATTCCTGCATGATAACTCTATTCAAAAGTGGATGCAAAATACAATGCCAAAGGGTTGTATTTATAGCCTTTTCCAAGCATATAGTGAGGTGGCAATAATTGACGGTCCATATTTGAACAAGAAGAATGGATGGTGGAGATGCATAGAATGAAGATGTTGTCCCCTTGACCAAAGACAACATGCCATTTGGATGGAAGACTCAAGTGTGGGAAGAAAAGACCATGTGCCTTTAAAATTGGTGGAAGTGTGTGAGGAATAAGCCACATGCTTTTAAAAATTGGTTGAAGATAATTCTAATTAAAAATTAGAATTATTTAATTTCATGTGACCTTGGTGAGGTGGCACAAAAAGTTGTACACATGTGCTCAAATTCCTAATCAAGATTAGTGAAGATTAATTAAATAAAAAAAATCTTATGGAAATTTGTTTATTTAATTAAATTAGAAGAATATGTTTTAGATTTGGAGAATTTAGAAAATGAACAATATAAATGAATTGAGAATTTATTTATACGTAGTTGAAATATTAATTAAATAGCTAGTATTTAATTAATTAAAGGTGATGACCCATTTTACGTGTATACATTTTTCCCCTCTTTGAAGTAATGTGTTTACACATTGCTTTCAAATAAAAATTTGATACCGATGCTCAAAAAAGTTTTTGATGCCCCAAACGATGCCCCAGATATTGATTTTCAGGTACTGATGGATATATGCCCCCTCAAGAGATAAATTGGTGAAGTTTGGAATTTTGATGATTTATCGATGATTGGATGATTATGTGATTATGTTGCAGTGATGTTGATCCGACATTAAACCAATGATACTTTGATATTAGAAATGATTTATCTCTCAAAATTTGATTCTACACTCGCTCCTTGAACAGTTTTGATTAGTTAAAACCCATTTTTGGTAAAAAAAAACAAATAAATCCCACCATAATTCCCTCCATTAACCTTTAAAAAGGTAAAAAGTGGGATAAGTGAATTCATTTGCACATTGTGGTTTTGGAGAATTTGGAGAGTGGAGAGCTAGAGGAAGATGGTGATTCCATATCATAGGCATCGTTTCGAGTGCATTCATCACCATGGTCACCCTACTACAACTAGACCTTCAGTACACATTACAAGAAACCTCCTTTAGTCATTTTCCCACCTTTTATTGGTGTTTTGAACTTGGTAGATAGGTGTTGTAGGCCATTTAAAGTCATTTTTGCACTTTTGGGGGGTATTTTTGCTATTTTGGAGTCATTTTTGGGTATTTCTGAGAGTTTTGGCGCTTCTTGTGCCTAAAATGGAGCTTTTTGTCCATTTTGTGGCACTTGTTGGGTCCCAAATGGTGCTTTTTTCTGGTCTTTTGGTGCTTCTTGTAGCCTTTATTTCATGTTTTGGCCTATTTCAACACCTTTTGTTCATTCTATGGTGCCTTTTGTTGACTTCGGGGTGTTGGTAGGGTTTGTCTTTGATGATTCCTGATGATTTTCTATGTTGTTTTTCCTATCTGATGATGTGTTATTGATTAAAGTCCTCTTGGTTATGTCAAATGTTGCATTGTTGATGTTCGTTGAGGCTTGTATAATGCTCATGAATCATGTCAGTCATTGCGTTGTGTTCTTCAATTATGCTTTTGATTGATTTCAGTCTGATTGTGTGATGTTCATAGTTTGATTGATGTTCGATAAGATAGTTGATGATTTGGTCTCATGATAGGTGAGAGTCAAATGATAGGATAACTTGATGGTGTATCAATCTCATGATAGGTGAGGATTGATGATAGGATTGATGATGCTTCGACCTCATGATAGGTGAGGATTAATGATAGGACTGATGCTTGATCGACCTCATGATAGGTGAGGATCAGTGGTAGGATTGATGATGTATCGACCTCATGATAGCTAAGGATTGATGGTATTGATGATGTATCGACCTCATGATAGGTGAGGATCAATGATAGATTCACTGATGATTATCTTGATTAATTGATTTGATAGATTGAATGATGATCTTGATTGACTGATCATCTTGATTGAACCTGATTTTCTTGATGTAATGTTGATTTTTTTGTCATGATATGATTAGGAGGACCTTGATGTTCTCCAGTCTCGGGAGTGTTTCCCAAAGACGTGGGATATGATTCATCAATTGACACAAGCTGATTTAGATATTATCACACATTGTGGTTTGACATCATTGTTAGATATACCCCAGTATAGGATTAACAAGGGTTTGCTAACTACTTTGGCAGAGAGGTGGCATAGTGACCACAACACCTTTCATCTGGCTATTGGGGAGATGATAGTTACTCTCGAGGATGTGTATTGTATCTTGTGAATTCTAGTGGTTGGTGAGATAGTTGTGTATGACAAAGTAGAGCAAGGTGGGACCGATGCCTTGCGTAGGATTTTCTGAGTTGATCATGTTTTAGGTTGTTGGGTCCCCTGGTGGGAGATGATCAGGAGATATGATCCTCTACCATGTGTTTTTTCTGGGTTCATTGGTGGATTCCTTTGTCCTGACCATAGTTCAAATGGATTATCGGTGGGCTAGGGTCGAGTATTGGAGCGTATGATGTTGGAGGGGACCATATATGCATGGGATTCTTATATGTTAGCTCATTTGTATCATGATTTGCATCAGGTTTTTTATTTTGGGGTAACAAGCCTCTCTTCTATAGTTGTGTTGTTGCAAATATGGGCATGGGAGCATATAGCGATCACTCAGCGAGTGGGAGATAGACAACAACTAGCGGGTAGACCTTATGTGTTCAACTACATCGATTCATGTGTCTAGCATAATATTAGAAAATTAGATTATTGGAGATGTGTCCTAGATGATCTGGAGATTATGACATGGTTCCCTTACTTGGATTGTGAGGTGTGGCCAAAGGATTAGGTGGAGATGCCCTACATGCTGCTATCATGATACTTTATGGGACAAACATGTTCTATACTCAAGAGATATTTGTGTATGCAGGTTTGTCATCAGTTTGGAAGAGTTCAAGTGATGCCTTAGGGGGTTTCCCATTATTCACGGTGATGGTAGGATGTGACAGAGTGGAGGTCGTGCTTATCTTATGATGCTACTTGTACCGAGTATTATACATTGGCACAATGTGTGTGGGATTATTCTCCATAGGTTGCAAATGCAGGGATGACAGAGGATTATTCTAAGTATTTCTACACACATCCCTTTCCAAGGTTATATAGTCCTGATGAGCCATTTCCACCAGTTGATGATGATGGCAGGGCACTGCCTTAGGCATTGAGACAGAGGGGGGATGGAGAGGAGGAGGAGAGTGATATTGGGGATGGAGGGGATGACAATGGTGTTGAGGGTGGTGGTGGGCATGGTGATGATGGTGGCGGTGGTGGCGATGATGGTGTTGGTGGCAATGATGGTGGTGGTGGTGGTAGCTTAGGTGTAGGGCTATTAGGTGTAGTTGGTAGTCACATTTTGTATTTTGTAGTTCCTAGACGTAGGAGGAGTACTACCGTACCTCAGTCGGTGATTCAAAGGATTCGGATTGGAGTCCCCTCTCATCACCAGCAGGTGCAAATAGATTCATTACAAGCATAGATTCAAACTCTTCATGGTGAGTTAGTGCAGGCTAAGGCATAGGTGGGACAGTTACAGGCTCAGATGTAGGTTCAGGATAGCCAAGTTCAGAAACTGATGACTGAGAGAGATGTAGATAGGCAGCAGGTAGAGTAGATACAGACACAGGTTTAGACTCTTCAAGGTCAGTTAGTGTAGGCTCAGGCACAAGTTCAGAAACTGATGACTGAGAGAGATGTAGATAGGCAGCAGATAAAAGCACAGGTTGTCATACTTACTATAGAGAGGGATGTCATGAGATGATGGGAAGAGCAAGCCAAGGCTATTACTGAAATATTACAGTAGGCTACAACATATGTCGGTACATCTGATTATTTTAGAGAGTTTTGGCACATTGCTTAGGAGGCTCGATTTTATAGGAGTAAATATCATGAGTTGGTTCCTCCTAAGTGGCGAGAGAGCTTCGTACAGTCTCAATCTAGCATGTTTCAATCTCGGACTATTAGCATGGGTGTTACACAACCATTTCCTGGAGATAGGAGAGATCCTGGTGCAAGTCCATCAGGTGGAGGAGGTACCGGTAATGTGATGCCAACACTATCCAGGGGGAGCTCAACATAGCTCTAGTTAGCATATTTTTGATGTACTTTGGACATGATGTATATACCATTGTGACACTGATGATGTACTTCTTGTGTTCAGACTTTACGATACAGTGCCACTTCTGATGTTGATGTATCTCGTCATAATTTTGGATATCCTTGTACACTTTGACATTATGATTTTTTTTTTAGGTTATATGATATGCAGTGATGATGATGATCTATGTGTTTATATGATGTTTATATTATGATGATGATGATTATGATGGATGTGTTTTATTTCTATTTTATGATGCTATGTGATGTTTTGCATGATGGTGATATGATATGTTATGGATGCAAATGATGATGCAATTTTTTTTATGATTCTATGATTCTTTATGAATGATGTTTGTATGATGTACGTGATGGATCCTATTATGAAATGTGATGTATTTTAAATTTTTGTGTACTTTTCTAATGCAAATAAATGATGCAATGAATGTATGTATAATGGATGAAATAATGATGTTTTATGTTTATATAATGATGATCATCATGATTATGATAATTATGTAATTATGATGATTATGTAATGATGATGAGATGATGATATGATAATGCATGATTGATGATTCAATATGCTTAATGGATGATGTTTTATGCTATGTGAGATGTATTTGATTATGCAATGATGATATGATATGAAGTGTTATGTTCATATTGATTATGTATGGATGTAATGATAATGAGATATAATGATTATGCAAATGATGTGTGATGTTTTGTAATGGTGAATTATGATTATGTGATGCAAATGATTGTGTTCTAGGGTTGTAAGCTTAAATGAGTGAATCTATTCATCTTCCAAGAGCTATGGGAAGGCTGCATCAAGTTGATTTTTTGTTAAGTTAAGCTTCACAAATATTGACATATTTCCCAACTTTCTTGGAAATCTGAAGAGACTCACTCTTTTAAGCTTAGTCAACCACTTTCCTAATGCCACTATATAAAATGATTTTGATTATGTAAATGATATGTGATGCACGCATTTTTGTGTTTTCTGATGCAAATATTATGATGTGATGCATGAGTGGATGAACAATGTTGTAACTCTTTCTACTGTATGTAAATAATGATGCAACGAATGTGCAACTATATGAGAATGATTTGTTTTTGGAAATTTCAAGTGTACTCAATCCCTTAATGCAAGAGATAACATCATTGTTGAAGCTTTCGAAACCCCATAAATACAAATGCAAACTAAAATGGATGCAATCTACTCTAACTATAAATATTTCATATGCAAAAGGTGTCATTCATAACAGCCAATTTTTCGTGCTTTTTATCATCATTGGGCCTTTAAAATGTTGAAAGTGAGTACAAGCATCAATGGTATATTTAGACCATGATGACTTGAGTTATACTTCCATGATGTTTGATAGTGCAAGTTAACACAAGCATCTAAGTATAATTAAACCGAGATGACCTAAGTATTGCTTGCATAAACAAACAAGAGTTAATCAGTTTCCTATAAAAATTTGGAATGCCATCAGTGATACTTTGTAGTGCATGTCTCGCAAAAATTTGCATAGTAATGATGATCAACTCACAAACAACATACAAAGAAAAATCATACTCCCTCCTAGCTCCTCTAGTTCAATACATCATCGAGGGGCTCCTAGAGATATGATAACAAAAATTCAAGTACAACAATTGAACATTTGTGTTTAATGTGATAAACCCATGATTCAAAAAGAACATCATCCATTTGAAGTTTGTTTTTTATTTGATTTGGTTGTTTTGATTTGGTTGTTCGATGCATTTCTATTTGTGTGATTGATGTTCAATGTTGAGTTGTATTATGATCATTGTTTTGGGTTGTGTTTTCCCCACTATTTTTTGTCCATTGGTTCAAGCTCAAAGTTTATTGCCCCTAGTGAGTTTGGGATTTTTCCCCCAGTCTAAGGTAAGACACGACCATGATGCTAGGATATGTACATGGAGCTTTCAAAGGATAGACAGATGGATGGTGAAAGTGAATGGTCGACATGCTCAATTAGATGGAAAATCTAACCTATCACAAATAGCACCTATTGCCAGGTTTTCACTACTTTTTTTATTGCACTTTTTTAGATTTTTTGGTCTTTTACTCTTTTTTTGTATTTTTCTCCTTTTTTTTTTTTGAATTTTTTAAGGATATTTAAGATGAAATGATATGATATGACTAATTGAAGAAACAATATGCATTAAAAAAGAGGTAATGAAACCATGGATAAATGATAGATCAAATTGAAAGATTTGCTGCTAAACATGTCACACAAGCAACATATCTCTTGTCAAAAGATGATAATGGTTGATTGATTAGGATGCCAGGAATGATTGATTCCATAAGGCATGATGATGATAAGTACTTAGGATCACTAACTTCCTCTGAGTATGATAATATTGATGATTTTTTATGATTGATTGAAAAAATATATGAGGATTGGATAATGTTTTATAGCTAGGCTCAAATATAATTTGCATGATAAGATTCAAGGTTGCAAAGAAACATGATGACATGGATTTCAATAAGCTAGGAGATATGGAATGGAAGAATGAAAGGATAAGGATAATGAATGGGATGATCAAAATCAACTAGATAAGATACAAACACAAGGCCCAAGTATTTTTCCCCTATTCCTCATCAAGACCAAGGATGAGAAGAAGGATGTGTATCTAGTAAGAATGATGTAATATGGATAAGGAAAAAGATATGGTACGAAAGATATGGTACAAAAGATATGGAAAAATAAAATAGGATAAGATATACAATGTTCAAGAAGATCCTTAACTTTGTCAAGATCAAAGGTGGAAATGTAAGGAATGATAAGATGGAAAGAACTTGCCCCCCCCCCCTAAGTGTAGAGTGCAAGAGGAATATGGAAAATAGGGTATGGATGATAGGAAGATGGAGGAAGGACTTAAGCATCAAGTTTCACGACCAAATATCCCTTTAATAAACCATGGAAATGGGGATTAAACTCATAAATGTTGGCCTATTAAAGGTATGATGGAAGAACTAAGGACTTATCCATAGGTTTGGATTAAAGGAGAATAATGGGGGATGAATGTTGGGTAATGGATAGGAGGTGGGAAGGGTTGCTGATGGATAGATGGAAATGATTGCAAGGTCAAATTTGGCACACACCTTGAAGGGTGGTGGAGTGATGGAGGAAAAATGGCTTTGGAAGGTGTGAGGTTTTTAGATGGAGGATTGGAGAAATATTTTGGTTCAGCAAATGTGGGTGCCAATTTAGATTTCATTGATTCTATGAGACTTTTAGGAATCCACATGATTTTTAACTTTGATATTTTATTTATGGGCCTTTTTAGCCTTTGATATTTTTCTCTTTTCTTTATGGGCCTTTGTGGCCTTGGAAATTTTTAGTTTTGCTTTGATTGGCCTTTGTGGCCTTTTGAAAATTTCTTTTGATTTATGGACCTTTGTGGTATTTGAAATTTTCCTTTTTGCTTTGATGGGCCTTTGTGGCATTTTTTATTTTTCCTTTGATTTTGGATCAAATTTTCTTTTATTTTTGCATGCCTCTTTGAGGAGACATGTTGATCCCTTGACACATGTGGATTTTGATATGGAAGCTCTTGAAATTTTCACCCAAATTGCTTCCAAGAGCAATAGGAGAGATGGATGGAGATGAATGGTATGGAGGTATTATGGATGAGTGAGTGTAGGTAGAATTTTGAAAGGGCATCAAGGATGTGTGCCTTTGTTGTTCTTGAGGAATAGGATATGGACCTAGGATAGATGGAAGGTTTGATGAACTACGATGAGGACCTAGGATAGATGGTAGGTTTGGTGGATTAGGATGAGGACCTAGGATAGATGGAAGGTTTGGTGGATTAGGATGAGGACCTAGGATAGATGGAAGGTTTGATGAACTAGGACACTTAGGTGTATAACCAGGGCCATGGTAATATGGGTTTTCTTGAGCAAAAAGAGGTTCTAGGATATCTTGTTCATAAAGGCCTAATCCTTTTCCTTTGTAGTTCATACTTTGACACATTCGTTTACCAATGGAATATGTATTGTTTGTGAAACAATATGGAAGTCCATTTTGAGGAGGATACGATATGGATGAAAGGATAGGTGTTGGAAGTAAACCGGAGTGGATAAACATGGAGGATCCCAATTTGTAGGTGTGGGGTTCGTGGATAGCTTGTATAGGTGTGAAAGGCTCTTGACATGGGGATGATGGGGTACTTTGATCTTGACTTGGAAGAGGACCATGAGGTGTATAAGATGGAGTAGCTTGCTCTTTATTAGGTGTAGAATCATCATGGAGTGGTATGGAAGGCATATCTTGATCTTGAGAAGGATGAACATCCTCATGGAATGAAAGGGTGTCATTGCATGGAAGCATATCTTGATCTTGATGAGGAAAGGAATCATGAGATTTTGTAGAAAGTATATCTTGATCATCGGATGGTAGGACATCATTAGATAGGATGGAAGAATTATCATGCTCCTGGGATGCAATGGAATCATGAGATGGTATGAATTCATTATATGGGGTGGAATAAGAACTCAGAAGGATAATTTTCTCTTGAGATGGAAGGGAATCCTTGTGGATGAAAAGTGAAAGGAGGGGATCATCACAAAATTCTTGAGAGATGGGGTCTTGGTCAAAGATTGGAAGAACTTGTGGAATTTTGGTATCATTGGATGGAGTGGAAAGAATGATTTGATCTTGATGTGTGATGGAGTCTATGATAGCATGGTTTGGGCTGAGAGATTGACATGAATCATTGGATATAGAAGATATGATAGAAGAAGGTGGTTGGATGGAATCATTAACTTGGGTGAAAGAATCATGAGATTTATTTTGGATTATGGGAGATGAAGATAGATTCCTAACATGGTAAGATTTTTCAATATCATTTGTGTTTGAGGACTGAGATTTGGGCTTCTAAATTTATTTATTTTTAAATTCAAAGATATTGAACTTGGATGATGTAGTTGTTGGTGGAGAAGGTGTCATGTCTAGATTTTTGTCAAAGGAATAAGAACAAATGTCTGGCAGCAAATATCTCTTTGTGGTTGTTTCCCTTTGCATATCCCAAATTTTTGTTGAAGGTTCTTCATTTGATGAGCTAAAGCACTCAATTGGTCCTCATCTATTTTAGTCATGGTGTTTTGTGTTTCACTGTTTTGAGTTTTGATGTTTTGAGTCTCAATGATTGGAGTTTCAATGTTTGGAATTTCAATGTTTGGAGTTTCACTGTTTGGCTCTTCAACGTTTTGATTTTCAAGTCCTCTTTCCTTAAGTTTTCATTTTTTGCAACCTTGTTTGAATAGGCATACAAGTGTTATAGTTTAGACTAAACTTTGATCTAAGTTTTTGAAAAGTACCAAGGATTACAACTAAGTCAAATAGAATGACAAATTCTAATGAGACTAAGTTTGATTTGACTATATAGCTTCATTTCATGATGAGAGGATGATGAAACTAGGCTTAATGATCAAAGGTGTGATAAATTTGATGATTTTGGTACTTTGAGATGTTAGATATTGGTATAGATTAGAGAATTCCACTTGTAGAGGTCAATTTTAACAAGTTTATACTTCTAAGGTATCTAAGGAATGATTTTGGACTTGAGAAAATTCTGAAATTTTGGTTCAAACTTGTGAAACGAGATACTCAAATCTTTGGAAAAGTCTTGGATTTTGACAATAGTAAAATGAGTACAAGTTGGGATTGTTCTTTGTAGCTCTTTTGTAAAAATTGAACACCAACCTCTCTCTAAATTCCTACATGAAACTAAATGGTAGAAATGATGATGGATATTATGATGAATGATGGATGATTATGATGAATGGTGGGTGACTATGATGAATGGAAAAATAGTGGTGGACACTATGATAGTGATCTATATGATTCTACATATGCTCAAATGCAAATTCTAAGTATGTTAATCTAAAATGCAACTATGATGCAAAGGATGACATAAAATGCAACTATGAATCAAAGTGCTATTCTAAGATTTAACTATGATGCAAAACATGATATAAAATGTAGCTATAAGACTCCATAATGCTCCCAAGCTCAAACAATATCCTTGCATGATAACTCTATTCAAAAGTGGATGCAAAATATAATGCCAAAGGGTTTTATTTATATCATTTTCCAAGCATATAGTGAGGTGGCAATAATCGACGGTCCAAATTCGAACAAGAAGAATGGATGGTGGAGATGGAGAGAATCAATATGTTGTCCCCTTGACAAAATACAACATGCCATTTGGATGGAAGACTCAAGTGTGGGAAGAAAAGACCACGTGCCTTTAAAATTGGTGGAAGTGTGTGAGGAATAAGCCATGTGCTTTTAAAAATTGGTTGAAGATAATTCTAATATAAAATTAGAATTATTTAATTTCATGTGACCTTGGTGAGGTTGCACAAAAAGTTATATACATTTGCTCAAATTCCTAATCGAGATTAGTGAAGATTAATTAAATAAAACAAGCTTATGGAAATTTGTTTATTTAATTAATATAGAAGAATATGTTTTAGATTTGGAGAATTTAGAAAATGAAAAATATAAATAAATTGAGAATTTATTTATACGTAGTTGAAATATTAATTAAATAGCTAGTATTTAATTAATTAAAGGTGATGACCCATTTTACGTGTATACAACCTCCATTTTCAACACTCTGGAGTTTAGGCATGTAGTGAAAGAGTGTATCCATTTCAGGGATCGATCATTCCTGGAATGTTCAAATCAAGGATGAACCTAAATGTAGGAACGAAAATTCCACTTAATCATTTTGAATGTATGGGAAGTTCCTACATTTTTTTTGAGAAGATTTGTTTGGTTCCAAGAAGGAACCCTAATAACAAAAGATTAAAATCTGAAGTGCTTCAACGTGTAATCAGAGTTGATCTTCATTGACTTCAATTGCAATTCTCTTATCAATCACTAGATTCCATGTTCCTTGATGTGATTCATCCCTTGGATTTCCTCTCATGTATTTGTCTTATCCTATATGTGCCTTACTTCTATAAAAGGCTAGAGGATCTTTCTTTTTAAGTTAAATTTGTGGATTCTGGAAGAGTCAAAACTTCTCTAATTTTTGTTCTTTTTTCCTATTTTCTAAATCATTCCACTCTAAAAACTTGTATGCACATAGATATTAATCAATATTGAAGCCAATTTGATAGCTACCTATCTCATGAATCTTTGTAGTTGGTTTTGTTAGTTCAGCTGAACAAGACTGTGTGTTGTGTCGTTGAAGGGTGCATGTAGAACCTACTTGGTGTCCAAACTAAAACCCCTCTCTTTAAAATCTTGCATCATTTTATATGTAGCTGTGAATAATTTTGGTGAAGTGTAAAGTGGTTTGCTTCGATTTGGTTAATTCTTTAGGGCATGCATGGAGAATAACCGGGAAAATTTTTAATTTTTAGTATTTTTTTATGTTTTCTTTTAGAATAGATGTATAAATTCTGGAAAATGTTTCAAAACATAGATGAATGGATGGAAATTTATCAAAAACATTTCATTTCATATGAAATTGTTGAATGCTTAAAGCTAAATCTACTTAAGTGATAGCAAATTTTTTGAGATTCATGAAATATTATTTCAAATATTTTGATTTCATGATATTATTTTGTGATCTAACTAAAATTTAGTGTCTAATACATATAATTTCAAACAACCATATTCACTTTGAGATTAATAGCAATATCACATCATTCCCTGAAGTGAACCTAGTACTGTCAAGACCTTACTACCTGAGACTTGGGATTGAATTGAGTCAACCTTTATCCTATCATACAGATCCCCTAAGGTTTTCTTTGGTTACATATTTCAAGAAGGATAGGCTCTTCACAGTTTTTCTGTGAAGAATTTATTCACCCTATTGCTATGAGTAACATCGCCCTCAATAGGAATTAGCACTAGAAGGAGGGCATATTTTGAATTTTTGTATTAGCCCTAATTTTAAAGGAAAAAGCTTGTAAAGTGATTGTTGAGTGCACATTGGTGTTTTAATATGGAAGTTGAGAAACTTTGGAAAAAATTTAACCAAAGATTACATCCTTTGAGTTTACTCACCTTTGGTAGTCACCGAGTGTAGAATTCATGATACAATTGATCAAGGTGAACTTGATTGTGAATTTTTTTTAACTAGGGTAAGTTTGGCCATGTGTAAAGTGATTTTGTTAATAGAAAAAGTTCTAACTGCTAGAAGAAAGGAACCATTAACGAGAAATACGTGCAACCCTAGTGGAATTGGAAATATTAAAAAATCATCTAATACATCAAAATAGTTTGATAACTGCATTTATTATAAAGAAAATCTTAATGTTTTGTAGGAAAATAAGCGAGAATGTCAAGATTTAGAGACATTGCATTAAAAACGAGGAAACGGTATTGATGAGTCATCATTCTACTTATACATGGAAAAGGTAAATGAAGAAAAGGAGCAAGAAAATCGAATGGGAGACGCATGTATTTTGCTCCAAGTTGAAAATTCATAAGTTAAAAAAGGAAATTTTCTTGATTATATGCATGATACAGAGTATCAAACTTTTACTTTTTCTCTCTTTGATCACAATATAAATTGTGATATATCTTGGTCTAACAAAGTGCAAAGTGAGACAGACCGAAGATGCAAAGGTTTTTGGAGGAGA
This sequence comes from Sequoia sempervirens, assembly GCA_007258455.2. Classification (NCBI taxonomy): domain Eukaryota; kingdom Viridiplantae; phylum Streptophyta; class Pinopsida; order Cupressales; family Cupressaceae; genus Sequoia; species Sequoia sempervirens. The sequence continues at coordinate 327,329,856 of VDFB02271358.1, read as the reverse complement.
AAGTTGAGAAATGGACCAATCGTTCATGGAAATAAACAAAGTACAAAGACAAACCATGAACCAAGGTTGAAAGAAGGTATAGTATGGTCTCATCAGACGGAGTGTGTGCAATCAACCTTTAATGAGGTCATTTTCATTCATATGAGCCAAGTCATTGGTAAGTACACCTTTGAATTTATGATTATTAAATGAAAAAAAATTAGAAGAATTCGTTGTTATAGTAGAGTTGTTGAAATTTTTCTGAATGAATTTATGGATAAACCTGTTGTAATTCATACCAAAACAAAAATGGAAATAGTCATTGAAATTAAAATAAGTAGTTTTGTTAGGGTTAGTCGTTTGTTAAATTAGAAGTTTGGTTAGGGTTAGTTTTATTTTCGTAGGGTTTGTTTTGTTTTATTTTTCTTTTCTTTCTTTCTTTCTTTCTTTTTCTTTCCTTTTCATTTGGCCTCCGCTTTAGCAAATTATGTTTATCTTACACATGACAGTTAATCCAAAAAATTGTAAAATTATGTTGTGAAATGAAAATGATAAAACCAAGCATAGCAAATACATGTTTTAAGATGTATTACAAAGCTATGTATATACATATATGTGTATATCATGTACATACAAAAGTATCAAAATTCTTGCTTCAAAAGATCAAAAAAGTCAAAAAGGGTAAGTCGAGATGTAGGTAGTAGTAGTCATTCAGTCGATATGGGATGCCTCATCTATTAGGGCCAAATACCCTATATAGGTGAGTTCCTGGTGAACTTCAAAGTCATGAATATGGAGGTCAATAAGAAAAGGTTGGCGTGGAACCACTTCCTCATGTTCCAAGAACTGAGGAATATCATCCATGGAAGGTATTTTGATGGTTGGGTATGCAACAGATAAAATAGTATCCAGATTCTCCAAATATTCAAGCCTTACTATCAAATTGGAAGCCGAGAAAACATCTTCTATAGGAATCCCAATATCCAGAAGTGATGCTAAAAAATGAGAAGCCACGTCAGATAAAAAGCATAAGTAGTGGTTGGATTCTATATACTTTTCCCAAAGAACTAAGCACAAATTTGGTACAATTAAACTAGAATTATGAATGAAGAAAACATTTTCAAGCCTTTGCGATGTGATACTTCCCAAGAAAATAGGACAAGAAAGTTGGAGTATCCATAACCTATAAGCAAGCAAAAACTAGCAAAGCAAGAAATGTAGAATAACAAGAAAGCTAAGCAAAAGAGTGAAGAATTTGAGAAGTGTGGAATTTATAGAAAGTCATGAGGAAGTTGCAATACATAGTTGTTGTCAGCCTCCTACAATGATCTGATAACTCAGCCCTTACAGCCATGATTCAGAGATTGGACATCTGACTTGAATAGATATTTCAATCATCATGAAGGTGCATTTAAATTTTCAACCCAGGGACGTGAACTTGAAATGGGCTAGCACAGTATGTGCACTAGGAACTCTTAAGTAGCCATTGCATTCTATAGCTAAGAAACACACAATACTGAAAGTAAATTGTTTGAAAGGGAAAGAGAAAAATTTTTAACATCAATCAATGACTATGCTAATTTGAATTGCATAACAGGAATAAAGATTTGAGCAACAAACAAGAAACTACTTTGTCTATTTTGGTTGGAGGAATAGACATAGAATGGGTTTCTAGTGGTTGTAGGAACAATCGATGCCAAATTTCCAACTAAGTACTAAACAACAAGTAATACTAAACTAAATTTAAACTAAGAAAATGGATTACTCACCAAGTGGGCCCCCTTGGATAAGTATCCTCTAAACTAATGAGAACTCAAATGCTCGAACTCATAACTTTATTTTATTCACTATGAATCATGCATACAAAGGAGTAATGTATTTGTATTACTGAAATTAGAGAACGAGAGTACAATATCAAATCGTGCAACCCCCAAAGAAGGAGCATCAAATCATTAATTATACTAACAGCTAAACAAGGCAGTCAACTCCATGACTAGGAGGACGCTATTTAGTGAAAACAAGGGAAAGTAGAGTGATGGCAGTTACGCATGAATGGAATCTGATCATACATGTAGGTCAAACGCAAACTCAACACAACAGTAATTCCCATGCATGCTTGATCATTAAGGTCCACTATAAGGCAGTTACATTCAGTCGCATGAAGAATATTTTGTTGTCGGCTACCTTTGACTTGGAGCGATTCCTCAGCTGGTCGTTATGATGCATACCCAGCTGGAGATGTCTTTCTCAACTTAGCACATTAAATCTACATGGAAAATTCAATACACATAATAACTACGCATCTACAACCACTCTAAGAATCATTCATTAACCACATACAAAATCAATATAGGTAGCCCACATAATATGCCAAATGTCATTAAAGCATGCAAAGATAGGATAATGTCAAATGTCAATGGTTTGATGGAAACATTATGCAAATACCAACATTTAATCATCAAAGTTTATGACATCAACCAATAAATAGACTATGAATTCTACCCAAAACTAGACCAAAAATTAGGCTCATCACTCCCCCCAACCTAACGTTTTATTGGTCCTCCAGTAGGGGAAGGATTATTTTTCTGCTTGGTCAAGGCTCTGAAATTTGCAACTGAGATTTTTCCAACATCATTGGCTACAGTGTGTGAATCAATATCCCAATAGAATCCTCCCAATCTATCAAATATTTTCCATCTCTATCTTTCGGCAACAATTTCATACTAGTAGAATCTGAAATTTAGCATGGGCCACATGAGCATGGGTGGCTAGAAGTTCAGGGGAAGCCAAAAACGTCCCTGAGTTCTCCCAATCTGAATATGCCTATCAATCCTCTTAAGTGTTGTAGCATAATTGTGGATGGAATAAGGCTCAGCCTGTTTTAGCTCATCAATTAAACTATTCCTTGTGATAAACATCTCCTCATGGTTTCCTCCTTTGTTGTTGTCTTTACCTCATACTCACTATAAACCTCCTCAATCCAAGGCATAATCCTATTTCCATAACTTGGTCTGATCAGCATTATGTGCCATTCTCTGTAAATATCCCTTTGGTTACTTGATTCAGCTCTAACAGGTAGAGGGATATCAAACTCCAACTGCTTATAAGCTTCATGTTGTTGTCCCCTGCTAATATCATTTTGTACCAAAGACATAAATGCCCTCAATTGAACATCCCTAACATACATCAACAGATTCCAATCATGGTCTTTTGTGACAACATAATTATGCAAATAAAATTCACATAGCAAATTCTTCATTTCAGGGGAGGCAATTCTATAAGCATTGAAAAATTCCATAGGGGTGTCAATAGAAGGATTCAAACCTGAGGCAATCCTTGACAGCTTAAAAGAGAGATACTTCTCTTTCAAGAGCAGAGCATAGACCCTTGGAGGAGTCCTACATTCCAAAATCTAAGGTTTCAAAGCTGCCATATCATCCACCCTCTGCTTCAGGGGTGGCAATTTATGCATTTTTATCCTCTATTTCCTCATCCTTCTTTTGAATTTCCTCCTTCAATTTTCATTTTTCTATTTTCCATTCTTCCTCCCTCCTTTGTATTTCTTTCCATAAATTCAAAATTGTTGCATGTAATGTAAAATCGGGAGGATTATGAATTCCTACCAATATTTTTGGTGGTGGCTCTTCATATGGCACTATCTGCATAGACTCAGGTTGTCCAGTTATCTTTAGTTGCACGGTTGTTGTTTCTTCTTCCTTTTGTTGCAGGGACTCTTGTTCTTGTTGTGGCTACAAGAACTCCTACTCTAGTTCTAGCTATTGTTGCAGGACTTCTTGCTCATGTTGCAGGACCTCTTGCTCATGTTGCAGGACCTCTTGCTCATGCTGCAGGAAGTCCTAATTTTCCTCCAATTCTTCTGCAATGTTAGCAAGATCGGCCAATGTTATATTTTTTTATCCCCTAAATATTTCTTCTTCTTCTTCAACATTATCCTACTCCATTATGACTTCAAAGTCCTCATGTGATGTCTCACCAGGTTTAGGGCTTTCCTGTGGAGGGGTACCATCATAGGCCCAGCTAGTCTTGATTTCCTGGGAGGTCTCTCACGTTTTCCTTTGGCTGCATGATTAACAATATCAACCTTCCTACTCTTAGAACTTGGCACTTTTATTTTTACAAGATGTGTTTAAGTCTTCCCTTTTCTTGTTTCCATTTCTCTCTTCTGTGTCCTAGTTTTCGTCAAGGTTTCAAGTGGAACGTCATCATCAGAATCTGAGGAAGAGCTTTCTTTTTTTGAGTGCTTTGTTCTAGAAGAAATAATTTCTATGGTTTCTTCTACTACAAAATGATTCACACTAGAGCCAACACCAGAGGTTGAAGCACTAGGAATGGCTTCAGTCGTGCTTACTCTCCTACTAGAACTACGGGTTTGAGGTAAAACCCTAGGTTGCAACTGCTCAGGTCTAATTTGATCAACATTTATAAATTCATCCCAAGTCATTCCATCATGTAGAGACTTTTCAACTAACAATTTAATCACGAAATGGTGGGAAATAGGATTATCCCTACCTTTTTGGGTCTCGACTGCCATGATTGAGAGAAGATTATACAGTACGTTAGGCACATTCATCCTCCTTTCGTGCCTCATATGATTCAAAATCTTGAAGTGGACAAAATACAAATTTGACTAGCTACCCGCACAAGTGATGTATTTGATAACATCACAACTATTTGCTTCCATGGCTTGGGTAGAGACATTCTCTTTGCACCTTTTTTTTCTATGCTCAATTGGGGGTCATTTGGCTCTATAAACTCGGCCCCAGTTGTTCTAGCATCTCTAGAAGCAAGGTGATTTTCACCATCAGTAGGTAACCCTATGACCTCTACAATTATTTCCTTTGTTTCCACAACTTCCAACCCTTTTACTATGGCTTTTCCTTCTGAAAATGTCTGGTAAAACTCAAAGGAAATGCTTTCATCAAAGCCATACAGCTTCAAGAAGTAATCTAACCATCTATAGTTTCTAAATTCTACTAGGCACTGTGCATCCTCCAGTAAAATATCATGCACCATGGGTTCATTTTGAATTAACCCACCTCCCATTGTGTACAATCAAAAAAATGCTCTGCAACTTCTTTCCTACAATTCTCATCTGAAAATCAAATGCACTTTCCTACAGTATCTGCTAAATTCTAGTACCAACCTGCTAAATTTCTAGTGTCGACCTCGACTGAATTTCCTTTCTTTTGTTTTTCCTTTTTTCTTGCAACTCAAGATTATGATAGGGTCAATAATAGCAAGAAAGGAGTGATAAAGGTAATTATGATAGGAAGAAATGGTGGTTGCAGTTATTGTCACTTCACACATGCAAGTTATCCTTTCACTCGGATTTCAAATTAGCTCTTTTTTAAATTTCTGACGTAGCCTAATATGATTTGACACATGGGCAATAAATTCACAAAATATTTGCATCTTTTTCTTTCCCCTCCCTGCAACCTAAATTTGGACATATGTCCACACATGCGATATGGGAGTGGTGATTGACAGGTAACAATGGCATTTATGTGAATATCTATACTAGCGTATAGTGATTAAATGAACGCACTTAAAAGATTATTAAAGATAGCAATTAATGCGCACATACCTGAATTTGTGAAAGATTTGCTAAAAATATCATGAATAAAGTAGCGCTCGCCTTTTGGAGAATAAATTGAGCAATAAATGAAGTGAAGTGAGGTGAGGTGGAATGAAGTGATGGAAGAGAGAGAAAGGCGGTAATGGATGGTGGATGAGCAGATGATGAAGAAATGGACTTCCACGTAAGTGAAAATCTTTATTATAACTAGGTCCATTGCCTTCAACTGCAGGAAGTTCTGAGTTTCAGGTGAATTGTTGCAGGAACTCTTCTTTGGAGGCTGGCTTGTGGTATAATTTGAGGCGATGACCATTAACAAGTAATTTGAACCTGATAGGGTCAATGGTGGTAAGCTGAATAGCTCCATTAGGAAATACCTCAGCAACTTCATATGGTCCTAGCCACCTTGTCTACAATTTTCTTGCATTGTCCTGGTATCTTGAATCATAGAGCAAGGCCCAATCTCCTGGTTTGAATTTATTATCCTTGATAAATTTTTCATGCCACTTGATTCTCTGATTCTGCACTACTTCTATATGTTACAGGGTTGCTCTTCTTATCTCATCCAAAGCATTTAGCTGCATGATTCTTTCTCTTTGTGCCTCAGAAATATCCATCCCCAAATTTACTATAGTCCTAAGAGTCTTATATTCAAATTCAACTGGCATCATAGTTGTCTTTCCATACAACAACTCAAATGGGGTGAAGCCTATAGTTGTTTTTCAGGTTTTCCTATAGGCCCAAATAGCTTCTAGTAATTTGTTTTCCCAATCCTTTCTATGGATAGCTACTAGTTTAGTCAGAATGGCTTCAATTTCTCTGTTGGTAACCTCAACTTGGCCATTAGCCTGGGAGTGATAAGGATTGGACTTCATGTGCCTTATATTGTACTCATTCACTAGTTCTGCAACAATATTTAATGTGAATTGAGCTCCTTGATCAATCACTATTTCTCTTGGGACTCCATATCTTGTGAAAATATCTTCATAAAAAAATTATGCAACCTTGTTATCTCTTACATGCTTACTGGCCTTAACTTATACCCATTTTGTCACATAATCAGTGCATACCAATATATAAGACTTACCATTTGATGGAGGGTCAATTGGTCCCACAAAATCCAATCCCCACTTGTCAAAGGGAGTGATTACTACCTAAGGGCATAGTGGCATCTCATTAGACCTAGTTGGTCTGCCCATTCTTTGGCATCTATCACATTTTCTAGTACACCTTCCTGCATCCTTATGGAGTGTTGGCCAATAATACCCTATGTTCAAAACCTTCATTGTTGTCCTTGTGGTTGCAAAGTGTCCACATGGTTCATTGTGGCATGCATTCAAAATTTCATGTCTCATCTTCTCTCACACACCTTCTCATGACATGGTTAGGTCCAAATATAAAACAAACATCTAGCAATCCAAGAGAAAGGAAAAGATTTTTCAATGAGTTCCCTTTTCTCTTTTGGAGAGAAGTGAAAAGGAACTCTACCTATGACCAAGTAATTGGCTATGTCAGCATACCAAGGTATTTTTACATTGAGGGAGAGTAGATGCTCATCAAGAAAAGAGTCATCTATAGGTCAATTGTCTTCTGATGTAGTTAACCTTGAAAGAAAATCTACAACAACATTGGCCTTCCCTGGCTTATCCAAAATGGTTATATCAAACTCCTGTATCAACAATAACCATCTTTCCAATCTACCTATGACCAAAGGTTTATTCATGAGATATATAATGGATGCATGATCAGTGTGTACAAATATTTGGTATCCTGTTTTGTAATGCCTGAATTTGTTCAATGCATAGATGACTGTCAACATCTCTTTTTCTATCACTATATAATTGAATTCAGCTCCTTGCAAATTTTTGTTGAAAAAGTAAATAGCATTTCAATAGCTCCCTCTTTTTGTCCTAAGACTACTCCTATGGCATAATATGATGCATCAGTGTGAATGTGGAAAGGAAGCTCCCAATTAGGTCCCTTGAGTATAGGAGCATGAATCAAAGTTTCCTTCAAGTTAGAAAATTCCCTGCCACAAGTTTCAGTCCATTGAAATTCAGCATCTTTAGTGAGAAGAGTGTACAATGGTGCTACTCCCTTGCTGAAATCTTTGATGAAATGCCTATAATATCCTACATGACCCAAGAAACTTCTAGCATCCTTATATTTTTCAAGTGTGGGAAGATTTGTGATTACCTCAATCTTTGTAGGATCTACTTGAATTCCTTTGTGGGAGATGTAGTGGCCAAGAACTACACCCTCTTGCATCATCATGAAGCACTTTTCACTATTTAAGGACAAGTTTTGGTCTTCACATCTCTGTAAGACTCTCCTAAGATTCTCCAATGCTTGATTAAAATCAGCACCATAAGTGGTGAAGTCATCCATATAAATCTTCATGCAATCATGAGAAATATCTGAGAATATGCTAATGACTGCCCTCTAGAAAGTTGCAGGTACATTACACAAGCCAAATGGGAGTACCGAATAGGCATAGGTCCCCCATGGACATGTAAATGTAGTCTTCTCCTATTCTTCTAGTGCAATTTGGATTTGGTTGTAGCTGCTAAATCCATCTAGAAAAGAGAAGTATTGCTTTCCTACAAATGTGTCCAAAACTTGATCAATGAAGGGTAAAGGAAAGTGATCCTTCTTGGTGGCAGCATTAAGTTCCTTGTAATCAATACAAACTTTCCATTTCCCTCCTTTCTTGGGAACAATCACCAATGGAGACACCCACTAACTGTCTGAAATGGGGTAGATAAATCCTACATCTAGTAATTTATGTAGTTCTCCTTTCACAATTTCTCTTAGTGCAGGGTTAATTCTTCTGTGTAGCTGTCTTACTAGAGTGCAATCATCTCTAATGTAAATTCTATGTACAAATTTTAGGATCTAATCCCTTCATATCATGATAATCCCATGAAAATACATGTTGATGGGTTCTTAATAGATTCACCAATAACAATTGATTCCCTTCATTCAATTTACTATTAACATTCACATATTTTCCTTTGACACCTAGACTTGTGTAGTTAACTCTATCATGGCTAATTCATTAACACTTGGTACCTTTAGTTCATATGCCAACAATGTATGGAACATTCTTGTTGCTACAAGAAATCTATTTGTAGGAAGAGTGGCTACAGGAAGAATGTATGTAGGAATAGTGGTTGCAAGAAGATTGTTTGCAGGAAGAACGTTTGTAGGAACAATGGTTGCAGGAAGAGCAGGAAGAAGTGTCCTAACCGAAGTAGAAGATGATGCTTCCTCCACTTCATAATGGTTCTAAATGATGTTATCCAACACTCCATCCTCATCTTGGAGCTATATGAAAGAGCTTCTACCTAGCATCATAAGTTGTGCCATAGAGTTAACTTCCTCGGCCTCATCACCAACATGTGGCCATACAGGATCATCTTCATCATGAGATGGTTGAGCAGGTGGATAAAGAACACACTTTTTAGTACTCCTTTATCTGAAATGGTCATGTCACCTAACTAACATCCAATGTATGCATCTGCAGTTGCTAACAAAGGCCTTCCAAGAATGATGGGATACCCGCCTAATGTAGCCTTAGGAGAAATAATCATAAAATCCGTTGGGTACTCCCAGGAGTCTAGAACTACCATAAGATCCTCCACTACACCATCAGGCTTAACAATATATCTATCAAGAAGTTTCAAGACAATAGGAGTAGATCTCATACTTGTAATGTTTAGTTGTTGTAGGATGTCCTTGGTCATTACATTTATCATTTCCACTAAATCAATCAGAGCATTCTTTACTTGGATCCCCTTTATGACAACTGCTACCACAGGACTTCCTGGGCCATTATACTTGGGAATAGTCACTTTTCCCAGCATGATATCAGCTATTTGGCCCACCGCATGAACTATAGTTGGGTCTTTCTTTTTCCTACCTGGATTCTTGAGACAGGCTTCTTTGATTGCTTTTTCATAGATTGGAACATCCTTCATGGCCTGAAATAGGGGCATCTAAACACATATATGCTTTATTTGATCCAAGATATCAAAGGTGGTATCCTCCTTTTCTTCTTTCTTCTTGGAAATTTCTAATCTCTGAGGAAATGGCAGTTCTTGTTCAATCTGCTTGACTTGGACTAGTTCAAGATTTTGAGGTACATTTGGCTAAATAGGATCATTCAGAGGCTCCTCCTCCTCTTCCACAGGAAGTTTATTGATAATGGGCTTGGAAGGGGCTGGTAGAGTGGCTCGTGAATGTAGGTGGATATCACTTACAATCACAACATATGCAGGGAATTGATTTGAATCAACAAAGTATGCAGGTTGTTTTGGTTTGTTATTTGGATTGGGTGTGAGATGAGCTAGTAGTTGAGTAGGCTTAGGTGCATTTGAGCTTGGATTAGTCGGTGAAGGCATTATAGCAAGCTAATGGGGCTGAGAAGGTGGCTTCATGTAATTGGTTGTCTAAGTAGGCCTTTGTTTCCCTCCTCTCCAATGATTTATTTTCTTCCAATGCCCTTGAAATTGTTGCCAATTCCCCTAAGATTGTTGCCACTAGGGTGAAGAACTCTAATGACTGGGCCAAGTTTTTGGAGGGTTAATCCAAGGATTTGATGGATATCCTCCATAACTAGATGGATATGGGGGATGGCATTGGTTACCAGATGAATAGGAGTTAAAATATGGCCCAACATAAGATAGTGGATCTGGTGGTATACCTTGTATTGGAGCCCAAGGCTTCCTTTTTGCAACATAGTAGACTTGGTCTTCTTCAATCTAGATTTTCTTGAACTCAAGTGAAATCTGCTTGCTTTCCAAGTTAGCTACCATCTTGCATCTACAGTCCTTCTTCTTTTGTCTGCAGTGGGGACAATACTTTGTCAACATTGCATCTGCCTCCTCTTGCTTTTTCTTGGCCTGAAGTGTATCTAGCTGAGTAGCTAGATTATTGATAATGTCTTGCTTAAAGTCTACCAACAAATGAGTAATCTTCATTCTTGAAACTCCACTGGTAGTTGACTTACCCATAGAATATTGGTAAGCTCTCCCTTTCTTTGAGGCTGCCCTATAGTAGTTCTGGCATATTTTCTTGATATCTTCCCAAGGGACTTGGGAAATATCTCCTCCTCCCATGAGGTCCAAGGCATCAGTGCAGCTATCATTAATTCCTCTTAGGAAAATTAACTTCTATGAGTCTTCATTAAGCATATGATGTGGATATTTTTGTAGGAAAAATAAAAACCTTGCAATGTAGTCTTACAGGCTCTCATCTTCCTTTTGTTGCATCCTGAAAATGTCACCTCCTTTCATGTCACTGCCTCTACAATATTCCTTGTATTTCTCAAGGAATTTTGTCTCAATGTCTTCCCAAGTTTCCACAGTATCTATGCCTAGGCTCATGATCCATCTTAATGTAGCTTCCTTCAGAGTGGTAGGAAATAGTTTAAGCCTATGAGCATTAGTAGTATAATCATAACTCCTGCATAGTATGTCAAACTCAAATAAAAAGGTATCAGGATCTTCTATGACAAGTCCATAAAAATTTGGGAGTGTTGAGGCAGGAATGTTCTTGATGTTGTCAACTTCATTCTAATGGGAAATGGGGATAAGAAAAGCTGGTGGGTTGGGTATGTTCCCATTTGCATCACCCATGGCTGCTTGATGTTGTTCCAAAGCAAAGGGGTTCTCAAGCTAATTTTGATCTTTAGAGGAGACTTTAGAGCTAGTCAAATCAAGATATGCATCAAAAAAGGGACGTGGATCTTCTTCTTTTTCTGGTAGATTTTGATATTCAACTAGATAGAATGGATTAGGATTGTTAGGAAGGAGTCTCCCATAAGCATCCCTTCTCCTTCCTCTATGCATGCGGTATCACTCACCACCAGTCAGCTCACACAAATAATTGGTAAAGAATAAGGGGGTCATTACTTCCTAAATGAGGATATACTAAGAACAACTTCCAGAAACACTACAATAAGGGAAACTACCAATGACTCCAAAAGACTCCCTAGCTTGACACCATCCCCGGTAATGGCGCCAAAAATGTCAGTCTCCTACAATGATCTGATAACTCATCCCTTACAACCATGATTCAGAGATTGGACATCTGACCTGAATAGCTATTTCAAGCATCATGAAGGTGCATTTAAATTGTGAACCTAGGGACATGAACTTGAAATGGGCCAACACAGTATGTGCACTAGGAACTCTTAAGTATCCATTGCATTCTACAACTAAGAAGTACACAATACTGAAAGTAAATTTCTTGAAAGGGAAAGAGACAAATGTTGAACATCAATCAATGACTATGCTAAGCTAAAATGCATAACATGAATACAGATCTGAGCAACAAATAGGAAACTACTATGTCTTCTTTGGCTACAAGAACAGACACAAAATGGGCTTCTAGTGGCTGCAAGAACAGTCAATGCCAGATTTATAACTAATTACTAAACAAAAAGTAATACTAAACTAATGCTAAACTAAGAAGATGGATTACTCACCAAGTGGGCCCGGCCCCCTAGGATAAGTACCCTCTAAACTAATGAGAACTCAAATGCTTGAACTCATAAATTTATTTTATTCACACTGAATCATGCATACATAGGAGTAATGTATCTGTATTACTGAAACTAGAGAATGAGAGTAAAATATCTAATTGTGCAACCCCTAAAGAAGGAGCATCAAATAATTATTTATACTAACAGCTAAACAAGGTAGTCAACTCCACAATTGGGAGGACGCCATTTAGGGAAAATAGGGGAAAGTGGAGCAATGGTGGTTATGCATGCATGGAATCTGGTCAGACATGCAAGTTAGACGCAGACTCAACACAACAATAATGCCCATGCATGCTCGATCATTAAGGTCCACTATAAGGTGGTTACATTCAGTCACATGAAGAGTCTTTTGTCGTCAGCTACCTTTGACTTGGAGCGATTCTTCAGCTGGTCATTATGGTGCATGCCCAGCTAGCGGTGTCTTCCTCAACTTAGCACATTAAATCTACATGGAAAATTTAGTGTGCATAAGAACTACACATCTATAACCACTCTAAGAATCATTCATTAACCACATGCAAAATCAATATAGGTAACCCACATAATATGTCAAATGTCATTAAAGCTTGCAGAGATAGGATAATGTCAAATTTCAATGGTTTGAGGGAAACATTATGCAAATACCAACATTTAATCATCAAATTTCATGACATCAACCAACAAATAGACTATGAATTATACCCAAAACTAGACCAAAAACTAGGGTCATCAATTTCCTTGAGTGAAGTCTTGGAAATCATAAGGAAGGTAGCAACTAGATAATTATCTTTAGTGTGAAATGTTAAATTAAATTAATTCTTTACATAAATTTGGTGATAAATTGCTTCGAATTTGAGCAATACGAAGATTGTTAATCAAGCAAGTTGAAGATTTCAAAATTAATAGTGGTCATTTCATATATTTTTCTTAAGTTGTATTAATTATAGAGGTGCTTATGTGTGTGGGGTAGAAAAGAAAATGAAGTCGATAAGGCAGCATACATCATCACTGGGTAAATTGGAAGAAGTAATACGTGCAAAATAAGGCATGTGAATTTAATGCAAAATAATGCAATCGTGTTTCAATGTCATCATGACATTCCCAATTCATTAATGTGGTGCAACACCATCAAATTAGAAGTGCTAGCCGAGTATTTAGAGGTTGCCATAGAATTTTAATCAGGAGGGTGGTAACTAATGGTTCTAAATTTAGATTTAAATTTGGTGATTAAATTGTTCGTTGCTAAATTTTAATTTATGCATATTTTCTAACATATAGTGAGTTGCAATTAGCTAGGAGTTGGCATAAAGTGGTAAAATTTAGCCGAACATACGCACCAGCAGGGAATTATTAAATGATTTTTTCAGGAAATTTTGAATTGATGAAGGGATTTGCATTGAATGAAAAATCAAAAGGTAACCTTCACTACCACTATAATTCCCAACCTAATAGTGGGCTTCATTTCCTACAAGTTGAAAATGAGCTATTATTGAAATATCAAAAGAGAAAAATGAGCTATCATTGCAATATCTATAAAAAATATATATAAAAAAAAATCAACTCTTTAGGCTATCCAAATATCTCTACCGAGGCTATAGACGCCTGGCTAGCAATAGAGCTATGTTTAAGGGGAATTATAGAGATAACCTTGTCGAGGCTATGGACACTTGGCTAGAAGCAAGGCTTTATCCTTGGTTGGCTTTGGAGGATTACCATATTATGTAGTTCAATGTCAATTAACTGATTATTTTCATTAAGTTCCAAAAAATTGGAATTAATTAGAGCACACACGGATGTTTCCGGTGGAGTTTTACTTTTTTATGCCAGAATCTAGGTAAAGGTAAAATTTATTATTTTAAAATATGCCTAAATTATAATTTACGATTGGTGATTTAATAAGTTTTTGTTTAAATTTGGTTTTATTGGTTGCAATTTGTGTGGTCTCACAACACACCCCAAGACTATAAGACTTGGGGACCCAAGTAAAAAAATTAACTCTTATGGTAGAAGCTAGCAAATTGAAAATATCACCAGAAGTAAGGAGCAAAGAGAAATCTTTAATAAAACAGTACTTCATAATGTAGTGTCCCGAGTAGCGAATAAATGGAACCAGGAATGTTTGAAAAGGAACAAAAGGTAATGTGAATGTAAGTAGAATGTTCTGGTCCAGTAAGTCGAGGTCCGATAAAATGGAAGTTCTAGTAAAACCAAAGTCAAAAATTTATGGGTAAAGTTGAATACTAGGTACCAAGTAGCGATGTGAAATGAAGTTTTAAAATCTTGTGGTTATCTAATGAGTCTGATAGTCCAGTAATCTAGTATATAGAAGATAATCATGCAAGAATTTATAATATGCTTGAAAGCATGTTATTTATGAGAAATTTATGTGATAAAATTTGAATAATGGTTTTATTTACATGAGATGTTTATAAATGTTTTCTTTAAAATGGATTTAATGAGTGGAATTTGTGATTGCAGGAGATGTAGAGTTCAGGTATGGACGGTCAAGCAAATCAAATTTGCAAATAGATATGATGGTGTTACCAGGTTCAATAATGCACTTTGAAATCTCATGTTGGGATAGAGTTTGTTGTGAAGATACACTGGATATCGGGAAACTGGAACTCTGGAGTTTAGGCATGCAGCGAAAGAGTGTGTCCATTTTAGGGATCAATCATTCCTGGAATGTTCAAATCGAGGATGAACTTGAATGTAGGAACGAAAACTCCACCTGATCATTTTGAATGTATGGGAAGTTCCTACATTTTTTTTGAGTGGATTTTTTTTGTTCCAAGAAGGAACCATGATAACAAAAGATTAAAACCTGAAGTGCTTCAATGTGTAATCAGAGTTGACCTTCATTGACTTCCTCTTATCAATCACTACATTCCACATGCCTTGATTTGATTCATCCCTTGGATTTCCCCTCATGTATTTTTCTTATCCTATCTATACCTTACTTCTATAAAAGGCCAGAGGATCTTTCTTTTTAAGTTAAGTTCCAAATTTGTGGACTCCAGAAGAGCCAAAAATTCTCTAAGTTTTGTTCTTTTTTCCTATTTTTTGAATCATTATGGTCTAAAAAATTGTACGCACAAAGATAATAATCAATATTGAAGCCAATTTTATAGCTACATATCTCATGAATCTTTGTAGCTAGTTTTGTTAGTTCAGCCAAACAAGATTGTGTGTTGCGCCATTTCAAGTGCATGCAAAACCTACTTGGTGTCCAAACTAAAACCCCTCTCTTTAAAAGCTAACATTGTTTCATATGTAGATGTGAATAATTATAGTGAAGTATAAAGTGGTTTGCTTCAATTTGGTTAATTCTTTTGGGCATGCATGGAGAATAACCGGGAGAATTTTTAATTTTTAGTATTTTTTTATATTTTCTTTTAGAATAGATGTTTAAATTCTAGAAAATGTTTTAAAAAATAGATGAATAGATGGAAATTTATTGAAAATATTTCATTTCATATGAAATTGTTGAATGCTTAAAGCTAAATCTACTTAAGTGATATCAAATTTTTTGATCTTCATGAAATATTATTTCAAATCTTTTGATTTCATGATATTATTTTGTGATCTAAATGAAATTCAATGTCTAATACATATAATTTCAAACAACCATATTCCCTTTAAGATTAATAGCAATATCACATCATACCCTAAAGTGAACCTAGTGTTGTCAAGACCTGACTACCGAAGACTTGGGATTGAACTGAGTCAACCTTTATCCTATCATACAGATCCCCTGGGATTTCCTTTGGTTACATCTTTCAAGAAGGATAGGCTCTTCGCAGTTTGTTTGTGAAGAATTTATTCACCCTATTTCTGCGAGTAACATCGCCATCAACAGTTTGGAGTTGATGCTTGAAATTTTTCTTATTTGTCAGGCTAAAATACCAAGTTGAGTTTCTCGTGGCAATTAGTTAGATGTGTGCGCTAATTTAGAAGATGTGTTTCAAGAAGAATAGGTGTTGGATATTTTTTAGTTTGTGTTGCATGTGTTTTATTTCTTCTACAAGTGTCTTTGAAGCTAACTTGATTGTAAATATTGTATATCTTATATTTTATGTTTATAGCTGACCTGGAGAACCTTTTTGAGGGATATTTATGGTATAAATAGAAAATCAAAGTATTTGAGAAGGTGTGTGAGTATGTTGTGGAAGTTTTGAGCAGACAATGTGCAAATAGATATCTATAGAATATCATTTGATGATGAAATGTGCAAAAGATTAGTTTTGAAAAATCAACAGTGAATGTGAAGACTACGAAGAGGAATATGAGCCAATAAATGAGAAATTTTTCTACAGGAAATAGATGTAGGAAACATAGATTATTGAAGCTGATGTATGTTCCAAAGGAAATGTGTTGGAGGTAACAAATTTACTAAAATATTCCAATTGTATGTTGAGGTAGTGAACCTCGATTGTGAAAATTGTATTGAGTAGGTAGTAGTGAAATTTCTTTTGTTAAAGACCATAAATACATGTTATAAAAGTTGTTTTATTTGTGAGGTTCAATTTGGATAGTTGATCCAAGTATCTTACTCACTGTGTGTTTTCCCTTGTAGGGTTTTCCACACAAATTTGGTGTTATGGTTGTGTGCATTTGCTTACTTCTTATCATGGTTTAATTTATTTTTTTTATGAATGAAAGAATTTAATTAAGTATTGATTCAACCCCCCTCTCAATAATTCTATATGTTCAACAATTGGTATTAGATCGAAGTGCCTTGGCATAGCCTAACATTCAAGGTAGATCCTAAATGGAAGACATGGGAAAAAAAGCTATGTCAAATGAGAAGAATCCTCTAAAATTCAAGAAGCATGAGAATATGGAAAATATTAATGTAGAAGATTGTGATCTGGACTTTAAATGAGAACTGGTTTCAACTCTTAAAGATCTAGATATTACAAGAAAATAAAGTAGAGAATTGAAGATAAAACTCAAAGAATCAAAATAGAAAATAATCAATTTGAAATTTCAAGTTGAAGAAGGAAAGAGAATTGCAGATTGTCTAAACAATAAGTTGAATGAAAAATCAGTGGAATGAACCAAAATTGAAGAATAAATTGTTTCCCTAAGGAAAGAATTGAAGAAATCAAAATATTAGATAGATAAAGGCCTAAAGCTTAAGAAAAGCTCTAATATTCTTAATGATATAATAAGTACTAAAAGCTCTATAAAAGATAAGGGTGGTCTTGGATTTGAAAAGGTCATAACTCAAAGGCTAATATTATTGAAAAGAAAAAGGAAAATGAATCTTCTTAAGATTATAAAGAGGTCAAAGAAGAAATAAATAATATGGATGATGGCTTCATAAAGGTCGGGAGTCAGAAGAAAATCTTCAAGAGATCATCTCCTAAACAATCTACTACTTTCAGGTTCTCTCAATCCTTTCATGGTTATTGTTATTCTTGCAACAAGTTTGGTCATAAGGCTAATGATTATAGAAGTACAAAAATAAGGAATGATTATATGAGAAATAAATATTTCGTGCATCCAATACATAATGATATAGTCTCTCATTCATTACCACTATCCATGTAATAAGTTTGGTCATAGGGCTACTAACTATAAAACTAAAACAAGGAGAAATGGTTTAGCCCCTGAATATAACATTTTTTGTTATAAGTGCAATAACTTTTGGAATAAAGCAAGATACTACAAAAGTAATTCTATGAAGCCACAAGCTCAACATAAGAAGATATAACAAAATAAGGAAGTTGCAAAGGTTTAGAGAAAGAAACAAGATCAAAATGAAGCGAGGAATGACACAACACTTGTGCAATCTCTTGCACAAGTTTTCATAGTTGATTGAGATAGAGCATTATCTCAGGAGGATATTTCACTCGTAAATTCTCTCTGCCCCTAAAGAGAGTAAGATGTTGATCATAGCATGAAAGGTGGTCTGAAATAAGGTGGTTTGAAGAATTTGATCGATGAGCAAGATGGAGTCTACAAAATAATTTTCTAAAGCAACATCCTTGCTTGTGGAGGTCTTTAGAATGGATGTGCATCACTATAAAGTCATAAAGCACTCTAGCCGTTGCTTAACTAACAATTACAAGGTACATTAATTGTGAATTATTAGGCAAAATTTGAAATTAATTATACTTTAATATGCATGATATTGGCTTATTCAAATCAAAATCATTTGTGTCTGAAGTTGAGAAGAAGAAGGAATCAAAGGAATCTTGTGAATTTAAATTGTAGTGAAACCCTAGGAACAGTTCACAGAGGTATTTCAAGTTGCTCATAAACCCTCGTTTTTAAAGTTTAAAAATAAATTACATTGGCTACTCCAAAATTGGTATATTTTTTTGAGAAACCTAGCCCAAAGTACAAGAAATATCCTTTCAAGGCTATGGAGGTAGCTAATGATGGTGTGTTTTCTAAGGTTACTATTGATACTATGTATACAAAAGATGTAAGGATTTATATTCATGCTCCTATAAATGAAATTTACCATACAAAGTTTGAGGATTTGAGGCACACCCTTTTGGATGATGACTATGTTGGGTTTAAACCAAAGTATGCAAATGTGTTGACTAAGGGATTGGATTTATGGAAGGATATTCTTTATTTTTGTGACAAAATTGAATGGGTAAGGATCATTTTGAGCAGAATTCGTGATCAATTCATGTATTTAGATAAACCCTATTGGATCACCAAAGAAGAAATTGAGGATATAACAGGGTTGTGTGTAATCAGACTTGTACAAATAATGAAATTTTTGAAGAACAAGAAGGTTATAGAGTTAACTAGAGAAAATTTTGGCAAAAGAACCATGAGCATAAGTGATATCAATGATCCAAGTGTTAAGTATGCTTCCATGGGAATAATATGTATAAAGTGTATTTCACTAATAGAGAGGGATCCACAACTAGTACTGCTATTCATACCACATACCAGATGGTTAAGGAAGTAAATGACTTTGAACTATGTGAGCTGATGAGAAATAAATTATTTAATAATTTGAAGAGAACCAAGGATACCAAATACAAATTCAGGTTTGGGTCTCTAATTATTTTTCTTATATTTTATTTTTTGAATGAATTGTCTAGTTTCAAAGGAAATATTTTGCAACAAATCCTTTTAGTTTCTGCACAGATCAAGAATCACATGAGAGGGTTCAATGACACTTAGGCTTGCACTACTACCTATTGGGGTTTCTTCAAAAGCTTGAAAGTAGTAATAGGATAGGGAAAGAATTCCCTTTGATCTGGTGAGAAATTACAAGGATGAGATAACATTTTTGGTTGATAAAGATTATTGTTGCATTAAAGTTGTGGAACCTAGGACATCCTGGATTCCTAAACTACCTTATGAGGTCTCCCCTACTAAAGTAAAAGCATATGATGAAAACCTATTGAACAAGCCTAAGTATCCTACAACAAAAATCTTTGGTACCTATAAAGATATTATGGATAAAATAATTTAGAAGAATATAGAAGAGACCAATGAGAGACGGCTTGATAAGTTGCTTCAAAAAATGGGAATTCTAGTACTCCAAGTTGCCTCCTCAAACCCTGAGTAAAATATTGCAAATAAAATTCCTAGAAGATCAAGAAGATCATCATCTGCTATTACTACTCCTCTGTAACCTACTAAATCCACACAAGCTACTGTTGAGAAAAGAGTTGCATTTGAAACAAAAACTACTAAAAAGAAGCATCATAGGTCTAAGAAGAAAGACAAGAGAAAGAAGGTAGAGACAAAAGAGACAAAGGAAGAAGAAGAAAAGGGTGAGGAAGGCACTTGCAAACCTAAATGGAATGGTAAAGAGAAAAAAAGAAAGAAAACTCCTTTGGTGGTTCATCGACATAAGCCTCTCCAATTGGATGATATCCTTAATGGGACTATAATTCATGGCCTATTAGAAGAAATAGTTTGATTACATTTGGATGTCCCTCTTGAGGACCAAAGGAAAATTGAAAGGGAAATAATAATGTACATGATCAAATACAATGTGGGTCTCAGGAAGATACTAGCAAATGCTCTAGAGAGTCTAGTTCAATCCTTGAGGGAGAAAAGAGAGAAATAAATTGAAATAGATGATGAGATGAAGAATGAAACAATTGGAAAAGCTAGATCCGCCAATTCTCAAGAAAAAAAGAAAGAAGATAAACTACTTTAGAAACAAGCTCAAGAATTGAGGTCGAAGCAAAGAGTAGACATCCGCATGAGTATGGAAAAAGAGGATAGAGACAAGATATAGAAGGAAAATAAGGAGGTAACCAATTAATCATTAAGGAAATATTTTTTTTAAATATGTGGAACAACCACATATGTCCCCTTAGCATGATACTGCTCAAAAAGAAGCAAAAGAGGAGACAAAAGAGAAAGTAACACATGATAAAGAGCATGCTTCTCCTAAGCATGTTGTGCATGATATCCCTCATCCAAAGAACACTAGTCAGTAGGACCAGCAAAAGAACCTGAAGACACATCTACTTTTGGAGCACATTCACAAGAGTTTCCAAAGGTGTCTATCTTTGCATCCCTTATTGAGTCAATTAAAGATTTTCTTGCACAACAGAAGTAGATTCAGGCTGTAATTGCTCCACAATTGCTACAATTTCCTATGTTTGATAGGCAAGTAAACATGTCAAACATATCACCATTACAAAAAGTTGCAAATTGGTGATATCTTCCACTCCTATGCAAGGGAAGAGATCTTGCAGCAATAGGTTGATACTTCAAAGATGTTACAGGAAGCGATCAAAATATTAGAATTGAAATGTTAAATGTAAAAAGGGATTCCTCTTTTCCCCTCACTCAGCAAATCAAACAACTAATGAATTCCTTCAAGGAACATTCGGCTTGTCTAGAGAAGCAAGTTGAGGTGAATATTTCTAACAATATATTTTCTAAGGCCTCCAAGAAATGTGCAAAGGCATATGAGAATTTGAAAACATGTATTGTAAAAGATATTTAGAAATGTATGGAGGATTCAAAGGTATTATAAAAATTTTGTCTACAATGGCCTACAACCACCAAAAGCCTTAAGGATCAAATCAATGCCATGGAAGTGTGGATCACAAATGTGGATGTTACTGATGATTTGATATGGGATAGTGATGGTTCCATTAGTGTTGGAATATGGCTTATAGTGTTGTCATTGATGGTAGCCTAAGTCATTACTCAAGTTCGCAGATCAGAATTTGTTCATATCGGCAGGAAAAGTGAAGAACAATGCATTACCAAAAGTAAGAGTGAAGAATAGGGTATCCAATCAGTATGTTGATCTATATCCTTCATTGGATTATCTTTTTGAGTTGTGGATCTTGAGGAAGTTTTTTAAGCATCTATATTACCTTATTGTCAAGTTTTGTGATGTCGCATTAATCGGTGTATGAGTTATGAGATCCATTAGAATGATTTTTTTGTTGATTTGTTCTTAGTGGTTGACTCAATCCATGTAGTGTGTCGCGGATGTATAAGGAGTAAATTTTTAATTGTTTCTATGTTCAAGAAAAAAAAAATTGGGTCCTAGCTATGTGTTAGCCAGCTTTGGTAGGTGTGCATCATATATTAAATGTGAACTAAGCCGATAGTTGAAAAACCATTTTGTTTTGTTGTAAGCCAACTTGAAGTATCTAAATCCTTGTAGTGGATATATATATATGAGTTCAGGTAATTCATTTTGTGTTTATGTATGAATGTGTGGAAATGTAAGTGTGAGTGAAGAGTAGACCAGATGTATGTGTGAATATTAAAAGATCAATTGAGTGAATTTTTCTTGTGCAGAAGAGGTTCTTGTGAAGCAAATTAAGGCAAAGCAAAGTAGAAGTGAAAAATTAGACAGAAGGTCCAAAACCTTATCAATGAGCTTAATTGGAACTATAATCTGGAATTTGCATATGCTATCTCCTCAGTTCAACTTTTTGTTGTAATCCAAAAATTTTGTAAGGCAATGATCCTTCTTTCTTTTGAGTAGTGAGCTCTAGGCAGTGTGCCTGAATGCATGTGCATTCCTTTTTCTCCATACTTTTAATAGAGTATAAAATTATGGATTTACCTCCACCGTCGTTTTTCCCCTAGCAAGGTTTCCATGTAAAAATCTTGGTGTTATGGTGTTTTGATTGTTTCCTTCATATGTTTGCATCTTTTCTTCTGATAGAATGTTGTAAATGGTTTAAGAATTGGAATGAAATTTAAATATTGTTGAGCATTGATTCACCCCCCCCCTCTTAGTGTTCCTTGTATCCAACAATTGGTATCAAAGCATTGGTTTCTCTACAAAATTTTAACAGCTTGAGGTGGATCTTGGAATGCAATGGACTCTGGTGGTCTTCAACAGTAGCTTTTGGTGGCACTTGATGATCTTGATCAGTCTAAAGCAGAATTCATGGAATTGAAAGAAAATATTGGAGATGCTAAAAAATTCATTCAATCATTAGAGGATAAAATAAATGAGTCAATAGAAAAGAGGAAGGAACTATGTGATCAGTTGAAGAAAAAAGAAAGTAAATTCTTGGAAGATGTTCACATGAATTAGGCCCTAAAAGAAATAACCGAAGAATGTGAAAAGCTTGCTAGAGACAATGCTACTCTAAAGCTTGAGATGGAATCTATGGTGATGAAGCTAACTAAGGAGAGTGAAGAAAGGAAAAAGAATGAGGAGAATTTGGCTTAGTCCTTAAAAGAAAAATCTAAAAAATCTAGAAAATTTAATAGTGGATTCATTCAACTGGAGATTGAACTGCAACAATCCAGAAATAATGAACAAGAGCTTGAAAGATAGATAGTTATTCTCAGAGATGAACTCGCTACTACAAATGAATACAAGTAGAAGTTTAGGATCAATTCTGCTAAGCTTGATGAGTTGACTAAAGGATAGAAGGATGCAAATGACAAGATAGATCTTGGATATGAGAAGGGAGAATGCTCTAGATCTAAACATAGGGATTCCAGACAAAGAAATCAGATAAACCAAGACAAAAGGTATCCAATAAGGCAACTGAATGCTCATAAGTTTAATCGTTACTAATTTTCCTGTAATAAATCTGGTCATATGGCTTCTCAGTATAGAGGTTAAATGAAATCAAGTGAACCATCATTCTCAGGTAAGTCCTTTAATTGTGATAAGTTTAGTCACAAGTCAAGTGAATGTAGAAATATAATAAACAAGTTTCATAGAGAAGTCAAATGTTATGCATGAAATAGATTTGGGCATATTGCCAATCAATGTAGATCAAAAGGAAATCAATGGAATGAATGGTATAGGTAGAGAAATAATGTGTGTTACAATTGCAACATATTTGGTCACATTGCAAGATTCTACAGAAGTAGAAACATGGACAGAAGAGGTCCGGTATACAAAGGCAGAATTTCACAAAAAGATGATAAAGGGAAAGAGAAAGTAACTGTGGAAGAGATAAGAGACCAGATGAAGAAAAAATGGGTAAGAAAGAGTGAATCTGAAGAAGGAGATAAGCCTGCACCAAAATATACTTCTGGTAATTCCTCTGAAAATTGATATTAGGTGTTTGTCCTAGGGGGAGTTTTTCAAGAAAATCCTTTGACCCCCTGTCAGGAGCTGGCACCAGAATTGTTAGTAGTTGTGCTAGTGGTTTACAAGTGTATCGATAGTCACTTGTGCAAAAATTTGTGGAGTAGAAGGTTCACAGATGAAGTCTTCCTTTGTTTTCTGAGAAAGCAGAATATCCAGAACACCTAGGGAAAAACATTTAATGTGGGAAAAAGGTTAGGTGGGAAAGTTATAAAAGGGTATTTGGAATGCTCATTTGTCACCATGCATTGAAGGAGAATAGAAGGAGAACCTTTGTAGTAGGATTTCGAAGGAGTCAACTCAATTTGACAAAAAATCTATCAAGTATTTCAGTTGCTTAATGAAATCTCGCTCAATTTGGTGTTCGGTAGAAACTTGTTTGACACGAAAAGAAAATGGAAATCAAAGGAATGGTGAATCTGGATGAATATAGTAGTGAGAAGATTAGGGATGTGAGAAATATGTTGACGAAAAATGAATTGAAATGGCTTGAAGGTGTGAAGCAAAAACTTTTGGACATTTGGAATGAATTTCCATATTTTGATAACACAAAAGTCGTTAGGTTTATCTTGAACAAATTGAATGATGACATTCTAACTCTAGATAAGCCCTATCCCATTTCAAAAGAGGTGATAAGGAATCTAACTAGTCTATGCAATCTTGGGGATATTCTAAAAAAGAATTCAATTCAGAACAGAGAGGTCAAAACCCTAACCAGAGTAACTGGAGATCAAAGGGCTTTGATAATTTTGACAATCAAAGATCTGATAACAAGGTACATTGCACAGGAAATCTCTTACAAAATATTTTTTAGAAATTGGGAAGGTTCAACATCGGCAGGCATAATTTACATCACTCACAAAATGATCATGGAAGATCAGGATTTTGATCTATGTAGATTGCTAAAAGACCAATTGATGGAAAATGTGCAACTAACAAAGGAGGCAGATTACCCCTTCAGGTTTGGCACCTGGGTCATATGTCTTGTGTTATATTTTCTGAATTGCTTGCCATGAATCGCTAATGTTGTATGGAAGGAAAATGAACCGGTTTGCAAAAAAAAAATTGAACATTCTAAAACTTTGGTAAATTGTGAGAAAGAGTATACAAATTTCTTCAAAGAATTACTAGGG
This sequence comes from Sequoia sempervirens, assembly GCA_007258455.2. Lineage (NCBI taxonomy): Eukaryota > Viridiplantae > Streptophyta > Pinopsida > Cupressales > Cupressaceae > Sequoia > Sequoia sempervirens. Next base: position 327,305,098 of record VDFB02271358.1, on the reverse strand, counting down.
AAGTTTGGAGCAATTGGAATTTCCATTCTGGTAAGAGAACTTGAAGTTGGATCCCCTTCGATTGAGATGGAAAGGAAGAAGAGAAGAGCTCAAGAAATTGTTGAGTACACTCCTCTGGCACACAAGTCTCCTAAAATTGAAAGAAAAGGTAAAGAGAAAGAGATTGTGGATATACCAGATGAGGAATCTGATGAGTACACTCCCAAGAACCAAAATCAGTTGAACTAGATGTAGTAATGGCTGAAGGAAGCAAAGAAGAAGGTGTTTTATCCAAAGAAAAGGTACTATAGGTTATTTAGGAGAAAGATGGGATGCAAAAAATTATTTTCATATGGTCTGAGAGACCCTCATATGAGCAGCATCTAATCAAGAGCACTCTAGGTACTTATCTTATGCAAAATAACATTGTTTTGGAGAGTCTGTAGAATTTGTTTCCTGAAGAGATAAGTGAATGCATCAAGGAAGCTATGGTCTTAGAGTCTCAGGATAGGAAAGAGGGAGAGATAATCTTACATCTGAAGGAACAATTCAGGCTATCTCTCACCAAACTGAAAAGGAAAATGAATGTGTTAAGGCAATGCATAAATATAGCAAATAACATCTACAACTATTGTCTTCGGTGGCCTCATGTAGTTGGGAGATACAAGGATAAGATGGATCAAATTGAAGTTGAGTTGAACAAAATTGATCAAGATTATAGCATGTTTCAGGATTAGTATGGTGCAGTCAAAAAATGGATTCAAGAGTTACAATCAGAGCATGCAAAAGTTCATTTCACTAGAAACAATCTTGTGGACACTTTTTGGAAAGTAAAGGATTTAACTAAATGCAAGTTGGAGCAGTTAATTGAAGTTCTGAGGAAAGGAGATAAATTACAATAAGCAATCACAATTATGGAATCTCTCATCCAAATTAACAACCGAACATCTAAAAATAGTAGCATGATCATAATCATTCGCATCGCAGTGGAAGCATGGAAGAAATTTCTTCTGAAATGAAAGATAAGTACAAGATAATTTTCTGACTCAAGCAATAGTATTTCTTAAAAAATTTGGGAGAGATAATTTTTGAGAGAGTACAGTGAAAAATATGTTTGTCATTGATGACAAAGGGGGAGAGAGAGCAGTGAAAAATGCCTTATCACTCCTAGGGGGATTTGTGTTTTGAAATTTTGTACTTTGGCAGCATAATCATATTGGTTCTGACACTTAGTCATTTTTCACTAAGTGTTTCCATCAATTCCAAAGGGGGAGATTGTTGTAATATGGCTTCTAGTGTTGTCATTGATGGGAACCTAAGTCATTACTCAGATTTGTAGATCAAAATTTGTTCATACTGGTAGGTAGAGCGAAGAATAGTGCATTACTGGAAGTAAGAGTGAACAAGGTATCCAGTCAATATGTTGATCTATATCCTTCATTGGATTATCTTTTTGAGTTGTGGATCTTGAGGAAGTTTGTTAAGCATCTATATTACCTTATTGTCAAGTTTTGTGATGTCGCATTAATCGGTGTATGAGTTATGAGATCTAGTAGAATGATTTTTTTGTTGATTTGTTCTTAGTGGCCGACTCAGTACATGTAGTGTGTCGCGGATGTATAAGGAGTAAATGTTTAATTGTTTCTATGTTTGAGAAAAAAAATTTGGTCTCGGCTATGTGTTAGCCAACTTTGGTAGGTGTGCATCATATATTAAATGTGAATTGAGTTGACAGTTGAAAAACATTTTTGTTTTGTTTTAAGCCGAATTGAAGTATCTAAATCCTTGTAGCGGATATATATATGAGTTTGGGTAGTTCATTTTGTATGTATGTATGAATGTGTGGAAGTGTAAGTGTGAGCGAAGAGAAAAATAGATGTATGTACAAATATTAGATCAGTTGAGTGAATTTTGCTTATGCAGAAGAGGTTCTTATGAAGTGAATTAAGGCAAAGCAGAGAAAAAGTGCAAAATTGCACATAAGGTCCAAAATTTGATCAATGTGCTTAATTGGAACTGTAATCTGGAATTTGTAGATGCTATCTTCTCAATTCAACTTTTTTTGTAATCCAAACATTTTGTAAGGCATGAGCCTTCTTTCTTTTGAGTAGTGAACTCTAGGCAATGTACCTGAATGCATGTGCATTCCTTTTTCTCCATACTTTTAACATAGTATAAAATTGTGGATTAACCTCCACTGTGGTTTTTCCCCTAACAAGGCTTCCACGTACAAATCTTAGTGTTATGGTGTTTTGATTGTTTCCTTCATATGTTTTCATCTTAATTTGCTTCTGATAGAATGTCGTAAATGGTTTAAGAACCGGAATGAAATTTAAATATTGTTGAACAATGATTCACCCCCCACTCTCAGTGTTCCTTGAATCCAACAATTACAGCATAAGTTGAGAAGTTACAATACTAGCTACAAAACATGCAAGATCAAAGGAAGTAGATAAAAATTCAAGTAAAATAATTACGGGAGGTTTTGAGCTTAAAGTTAGAATCTTTAATAGGTCTCCTAGTAGGAGAAAAAGGAGTTGTGTAGAAGAATCATATTTCATCCTCCTCGGAAGAAGTAGAAGACATTCATGCCCAATTGGTAAGTCAAATTCATATCACTACTTCTACAAAATTTCAATGGGATAGCTCCTTAACTTAGGTGAAGTCTATATAAAAGAATATTCTTCCTTCCGGTCAAAGATGAGTATGTATTGTAGACATGGTTATTTTTTTATTTTTGATATGTAAATATGTAGAGTAGATAAGTTTTTGGGATTTTATGTAAATAGAAAAACCTTTTTAGATTAAGGAGGAGTGAAGTGTGAAATTTTGTATAGATATGGGGATTCCATTTGTTTTTTGAAGTCCATCTTCCCTTTTGTGGGATTTATATCAAAGGGGGGGAGATAATAGAAGATTTGGTAAATGTTGCCATCAATGACAAAGGGGGAGATTATGTTGAAAACTTCTAGAGAATGGGAGGGGGGGTTGAAATAGTCTTATCAAAACTTAATCCCTTCTAGAACCTAACTCTTACAACACAATGCAACCTTCTTTATCAAATCAAAACCTTTAAACATAATAATAACAAAGAAAGATAGAGTAGATTGTATCCTCAACAACTTCATCAATCCTAAGCAATGAAAGATAAAGCAATTCTACTTCTAACCAAATCAACAATAGTGAGAAAGAAACAGAGAACACACACATGCATAAGGAGAACACTAGATTTACATGGAAACCCAATGAGGGAAAAACCACAGTGAGAGTTAACTCAATATAAAGGCTCACTACCAAACATACTTGCAAGAAGACTCACTAACTTAGAGAAAGATACAAAAGGACTTGTAGAACTAAAGCCAACACAACTTTATGAGCAAGATTTAGAGGACCTGGTGAGATTCACTATCTCAAAGAAAGACATAAAAAGTTTATAAGAGATTACAATAGATGACAATAATTTACTCTATTGACTAAGGCATTAAAGCATAATTGATCTTTCCTTTCACACACTTTAGCACTTTATCTACTAGATATTCAATACAATTCACACACCCTCTTCTTTGTATTTGTTCACCTCTCCATATTGTTGCATCTAAAATGATCTTGCATTTAAATCCACTGCAATGCTTCAAAACTTTAATTAGGTCAGCCAAGAAGGAGATAAAATATGAATTCAAGTTGGCCACCAAAATTTAATGTGGTTCTATCCAAAAGATGGAGAGGAACAAAAAACAATCATAGCACTTCTTCTAATATGATCAAAAATAATTTGCATGTAGGCGAACAACAACCTAAGTTGATGTCAAGGAAACGTGTGGATAAAATGTCAAGCATGTAACCAGTCAACCTAAAAACATTCTTTAAATTAAATTATCTTTATGCGGTCCAAAACAAGATAGTTCAAGACCCAAAAATATCATAATACATCTTCCATTATTGGCGTAGACCCCCAATCACACGATGCAAGGAAAGGAACAAGCCATGTTAGCTAGATATCCACAAATAACCTAGAAATCCAACACAAGACACAATGCATCATCAAAGTGGCCAATTAGAAACATATGGATCATATGAGTATTTTCCTTGAACATCCAACAACACTTCCATACACTTCTTTCATACTATCATGCCATCAATAGCCATCACATATCAAATAGGAACAAAAAACTACATTCTAGAAATACATAATACTTAAACATGAGATATAACATTAACAAAACAACTTGCAAATCACTTCAACACATGAAATTGGAACCGAGACACTGCACAAACATTGAGAGCACATCCACCAAGCTGTAGAAGCAAAGAAATGGGGAGCATTTCCTAAACCAATTTAGACAACTAGCAACACTGTCAAGGGTGATCCCACAATACTGGTTTACAAGTTTTATCCAAACTGAACATTGAACTAATTTTTTAAACTAAATCTTCACTTCCGGGCACCTATAGCTACTAAACCATGAGGATTTTGAAGATGATGAAAAATAGTGATTTGTGACATTTTTCTGTAGATTTTAAATATTTTTTTTTAAAAAAAAATTTGGAATCAAATTGTATTTCTTTTTCCATCTCCTTCGAAAACTAATTTTTAACAATAAACACCATTTTTAAAGAGTGACGTGTACCGTCTAACACATCTTTTTTCTGTGAAGGATAAAATTCTAATTTTTTTGAATTTAGATTTGTAGCTATGATATCTAGTGCATGCAATTGGTTTCATTGTGTTTTATTGAATATTTTTTTCTTAATTAAGTTTTGAAGTTAGACTAGTTACAATTCAAGCATAGGTTTACTTGCTAACAAAACTTTTTTTGTATCTATCGAAATTCAATTTTTTTTTGTTGGATCAAGGACATCAATATCTAGTGCATAGATATTTTTCAAATTTTTTTTGATAATCTATTATTTTTCCACATGTGCAGAACAAAGAGCTTGATTTTCAGTGAAAAACCTATGTTTATTTAAACTAAAAACAATACATAATAAAACCAAAATATATTAAAATTATATTTGATGGATAGCTCATTCCAAGGACTACCATCATCCAGTTGGGTCTGTGAAGTCTCCTCCATTTTCATCCTCAACTCGAGCTTCGAAAGGAAAAATTTTGTAGAAGTTTGGTAGAAGAGGGGGAGAAGGGAAAAAAGGGGGGGTTCAAGTGAACCCCCCTTGACCCCTTTGAGCGAAGGGGGTTTGCTTGAACCCCCCCATTTTTTTGAATTTCCCTCTGTTTTCATTAAAAAAATGCACCAAAAGGGATGACATCACCAAAAGGGATTTGCTTGAAGGGGGGTTCGAGCAAACCCCTAAAAGCCTAACAAAATTTCCATGGGAGTTTTTTGGCAATTTTTCTTCATGAAGGAAATTATAAACCAATGTTGTGGGATCACCCTCAAAATTTTCAATTCACAAAACTCTCCTTGGCAACACAAGTGACCTGAAAATATAAGAGTAAAATGTCCATAGAGCACTAACATTGAATCCCAAACTGCAAGAATCATTCCTCAATAGTGAAGGAATGTGGAGAATTCTCCTAGACAGACTTCAATGTAGCTTCCTGAACCAGAAACATTTAAGTAACTTGCAAAGACCAGAACTTCCTTTCAGCAATACATATATTATCAAGGACAATAGAAGAGAGCATAAGACATGTTGTAGACCATAATCAACATCTCTCCACTATTATTCATGCTTCTAATCCTCATCTTAATACTTCTAATTCTCATTTGAATATATCATTATAAAATCAACTATGTTGACAACAATAATGCACAATACAATTTCCTTGATATGGAATAGGACATGGCATCCAACCATGAACATCAACAACTCTTCTTAGATAAGGCATGACATCCAACCATGAACTTTAATAACTCTTATTAGATAAGTCATGACATCCAACTGTGAATTTTAGTAACTCTTCTTAAATAAGGCATGATATCAACCATGAACTTCAGCAACACATCATATATATCAATGAAAGAACATGTTGAATGTTGTCAACCAATGACAACTAATGCTAAATAATAAAGAAAGTATCTCCTCCAGTGTTGACATAAAAAAATTATCAATGATAACTATTGTCAAATAAACATCAATCTTCATCTAGTGGTGACATCAATGGCAACCAACAATCAACATTGACATCAATGACAGCAATCGCCAACAGATTGCTAGCAAATGTGCAGATAGTGTATTGTCAATGATGTCAACCTCTATTGGTGTTGTCATTGATGTTATCCTTTGTTGATACCTTATGAACTTATGTTGATGAATAGTTCATGATTGGATAGATGCTATCACTAGTACACTATTATACAGCATCCATTGAAGTTCATAGTTGCATGTCAAAATGCCTTGGTTTGATAAAGTCTATTTTTTTCTAAGTCACAAGATTGGCTACATAGGAACTCTGTCTATTGCTCTGCATTCCTCAATAGATAATTTTTTTATCTTACAATTTGAAGAGTAGTTCTCCATGGTTGTAAGGTATGCATATTCCAATTTTCCATGCATAGGTTCTACCGCAAAGTGTTATGGTGTTGTCAAAGTCTAAAATTGTTATGTTCCAGAGAATGAATGATAAGGAAGAAATAGGTATCTCCATATTTCACTACATAACATTGCTTTACCTTGTGGTTTTGGAGTTATGTTTTTGAATGTGATATGTTTGCTCAGTCCAAGTTTTAGATGATTTGGTTCTCCACCAGTAATTTTGTAGCTGACAGTGTGTTGTCTATCGTCTGGCAACCTTGTAGGTTGGTTTGTAGGTGTCTAATCAATCTACATCAAATTATATTGGATTAATTTTATGTACATAGGATTTTTAATGCATGATGGAATCTCTTTGGGCTCTTTGAGTGCTCCACAAAATGGTATGTGATCTTCTCCTATTTAGAATTTTTTTAGTATGAAGTGTTTGCGCTAGCATGAATTGATTTGAAAAGATAAAAGAAGTGCATAAAAGCTTTGCTACATAAGGATTTAGATCAGAAGAAGAACAAAGGGTTACAAGATTGGAAGAATGGGATGGAAAGGGATTTGTGTAAATTTGCAGTTGGCTATTAGGCTTCTCTACAAATTTATTAGAGTTTTTCTTTTTACCATCAAGTGGAATGGTACCATTGTTGATGTGGTCTTGTATAACATGACGAAGACTCACACATTTCTTGGTATCATGACCTGATACTTGATGGTATTGGAAAAAAAAATTGCATCGTACCATTGAGGATAGGGCTCAAAAAGAAGTTTTGATCTCTACAAGAGAAATTACACCATCTTTTAATAACTTCTGCAAGAAATTTGTATAAGATCTAGATAAATTTATAAATATTTTATTTCAGTCTATAGAACTTTTATTAGTAGGAACAAACACCATATTCACTACCACTTTATTTTTCCTTGACTCTCCAAAGATAGACATGGTTAAATGGCCATCCGGATGGGAGGATGAGGAAGAATCCCTGTACTAACCAATTATTTGTTGGTACTCATGTAGAGCATCACATAGATGGGAAAAAGAGGGATATTTCATTAGAAGAAATTTATCTCACAATGTTGGCATCAATTTTCTAATGAAAGCTCATTGCACATCATAATCTGGTAGGGCATAAGAGATTTGAGAAAAGAGAGCTTGGTAACGGGTGATGAAATCAACCACTTTTTCATGTGCACCCTACTTACATTCAACGAGGTTGGTAAAAGTGACATTCAATCTGATATTAGCCTAGAATTGTTGTAAGAATTGATTCACAAGCTGATCAAAAGAAAATTTAGAATTATCAAGGAGAGAGTAATACCATTCCAAGGCAACGTCCTTGAGAGAACACATGAATATTTTTTCCAACAGAGCATCATGATGGAAGAAATCGATACACATGGAATTGTAATATGAGATGTGCATATGCAGATCTCCTCTGCCACTGTAAATCTAACACATTTATCCATGTTTAAATAATTAAAAAATACCAATTGAATTCACAATGCATTATTTATTCTAGCAATTGAAACTAAACTGGTTTAGCAATACCTCAAGTGTCCCTTGCTTGATTTGTTACTTCCACATAATTTATCAAACACTCACTTACTCAACAAATCATGATATCAAACCAATTTCCTTTATTGCATTCTAACACTAAATATTACATGAAATCTAACAGGAATTTGTTGAAGATCTTTGTAATGTAACACACATTATATTGTTGCAACTACTAAGTAATAATGGTAAATAGATAATGATAGGGAGGCTACAGGAAGCAATCACAGATTCCTGGAAGCTACAGGAATCAGTTACACTGTTTTCAGATGTTGTAGGAAACAGTCACAGTTTCCTGTGCTAGGCCTTGACATAGACCTCCTTGGTGAAATTTCTATTCCACCCTAACCTATAGGAACTCTATCTTTTCTAAGTTCCCCTGGTTCTCCTGCCAACCTCACTATCTTGTCAAGTTTGCAACTACCAAGCCAAATCTTGGTGCTATGACTCCTTTCCTTCTTAGCCTTTTATCCATCCAAAAGACTAATCCTCCCTCAATACATGAACGAATCTTGCAGGGGTGAGGGAATGTTTTCCAAAACTCCAAAACAACCTCCTAGGGTTTCTGGAACTTCACTTAGACTCCATCTTACCAACACTTGCATGAAGCCTATTCCAAAGGTTTTGCTCTTGAGCCACTATTTGGTCTCTGAACAGGGGTAAATTGCTTTTCCCTCTTAAACCCACCAAAGAAACGTGGTTCTTGGCTTAGGAAATTTGTTTCCCTTGTCTACAGCTTCAATATTTCTAGGGTCTTGGCTCTATCCAAGCCGTTCTTTGCCCTCATGCAAACACTACCCAGAAAACTAGGGTTTCTAATTGTCCAGAACCAGTTTTAGGACTGGTGAAAAGTTCTCCTCCTAAACGGATTGCTGGGCTCTCCTCCTTGGTACCACACATGGCCAAGACCTTCCCCTAAATTCTCCAAAAATAATTTTTTGAAAATCTTTTCTCCCCTGCAAGTTATCAACGCTGTTCTGCAGCCTTTCCTAGCCGGGCTCTTCACTGGCTCGCCTAGGGCAAGACTTTTCTCATAACTCCTGCAACCAAAGAAAACCTAACACCTACCACTAAAATATGTACAGATATGGAGCCTGACCACGTTCCCAACAATTCCATACTTCCAGGTACAGAGGGAATGCAGCCTAGAACTCCATTTTTACACAGTTCCAGTCAAAACAGCAAATAAGGGAAAAACACAGAATTTACAAGAATGTGTGAAAATGATGAAACAGATATCAAATGTGCCTTAACAAAAATTTCAGAGGCTTCTCTACATGCTAAAAAAACTTACAAAATGCCTCTTTTAATTCATTTAACTGCTGTCTTGCAAACAAGAACGGAAAAACACAGAAAATAAGACAAGAAAGTTGTTTTCTTTAATTTCTGGAAAAACAGTCCGTACAAAGAACTTCTAACCCACCAAAAAGGTTGTGGAATGCCTTAAATATGCCTTCCCAACAATTTAGGTTCTTGGGTCGAGGCTTAAATGACCTAAAAATGCCTTTTTGTAAAACCCGCTGTGTTTTCAGACATTTAACAATTTTTCACTATTTAGCAAAGTGAGCCTCTAAACTCATTGGAAACTTGACACCCTCTTTTCCAAAGACCAAAAACAACCCTAAGCACCTAAAATAATGGTCAACATGACCTTATGATAGCACCACAAAATTAAAGAACTCAAAAACAAAATAATCCTTTGCCTGGTGCTCCTGCACTGCATAACTAGCTAACTATATCTCCTCCCCGACAAAAGATCGTGTACTATATAGGGTCTATGAGGAATTTCATTATTTATGGACTAAAAAAAGACTTATGAAACAATTGTCAACTCTCCATCAAAGATAGGAAGAGGACTAAGTTTGAAACAAAAAATATAATTATCTAAAATAGGAGCAGAAAAATGAAATACATACTCTATGTTTACTAGATTAATTTCTCATAATAGAAACATGTTCACAAATCAATTTTTCATAAATTAGTCTACTATAATTAGATTCCTTCTTCTCATGACTATCTTATTTGGCGAGTAAGAGTGATATGTGGTGACTCATAGAATGATCAAAAAATGATCACCCCCATTTCCTTATGAAAGTGTCATGCCCTAGTCATTTGAGTTCTCTACAACAATCCATAGTCCTTATGTTGCAGGCTAAGAAACCCGTTGTTGTGGGTTGATATTTCTTCTTTCTACAAGTGTTAGTCTTATTTCTAAGGCATCCACATTATTAATAATCATAAATTATAAAATCCTACTAAATTTTATACATTCATGCATTCATATTGTGGATATGAAATCCTTTGAGCTCCCTTTGAGTTGATTACTTTTCTAAGTTTGTCCCACGCCTTATATATTTGAATATCCTCGAGCCCCCTTTGATGAGCTTCACCCGACTACCTCCACATGTCCACCAAGTACTCCTCACAAGGATTCCCTCTTTTCTTTCTTTGGCATGCCCCACCTTGCTTCCATGTGTTAGCAACACGGGAATTTGAATGCTCCTTCTTTTCACTTCCCCAATGAGCCTCGTTCACACACCACATAGCATCGATCCGCATACACTTTTTGGTGAACCCCACAGTCAACGCTGATAGAAAGGACTTCTCCATGTGTCTTCCCCTTGTGGTTTTTCATCACAAGAAGGGAGGAATGAACTACAGGCCTTGACCTATCACCACGTTTCCTAATTAACTTCATGATTGAGTGACACATGTTTGCACGAAATTTTGCTACTTCTACATTGGGACCACCTCCATCATTCACAAGGGATGTATCTGGACTGAAGGTGACTACATTTTATGGCTCAAATATTTTTCTGTTGCAATGACAATGGGAGATCATTGTTGTAGGCATCATTGCTCGTGATGAGGAATCTTTTATGCTACTGACTCCCTAGCGGTGGGATTATTTTCTATATATATTGCCTCTTCCTTCTAAAAATGAGTTCGAAACATACAAAAAATTCATGAAAGACACCAAGCATTTTGTATTGTTCTTAGATTATTGTACAAGAGTCTTAGACTGTGCCATTGTTCAACCTTTCTGTTTTCTTAAACTATTTGACAAAACATTATACTGTGCCAATACTGTATTGAGTAGTTTATTTGTAGAACTTCTATGATTTCAATATAAGTTTGTTGATTTAGATCATGTATTTGACTCTTCTTTTCAGTATATATGTATGGGAGTTATTTTATGTTATTGGATAAATTATTCAGGTTTTCATCTTTGATTTATGTTATTCTGGGACTTAGCAGATTATTGAATGGGCCCTTAAATCTCATCCAAAAGATAGATTTACCATACCTACATCTACATCTTGGCACATCGCCTTGGTTAGATCTTTATTTTTTATTTTTTCTTCCTTTTCCCATTCCAAGACCCCAATTATAGAAGAAGTCAACTTCTTTAAAAACCCAGAGGTTACTCAGTTTAGCGCAATTGGTCCCCCCATTAACTAAGTGTCCCATAAGGTTGTTACCTTGTCAATTTTTGGCATCAACGGTTTCTTTTTCTGGCATGACCGGTGGGAATACTTAAATTCACCTAAACCTAAAGTGGGTGTATGAGCCATCGGCCTATTACTAGATCCCAAACAGCTAATAACCCTGGCTTGCTAGTGCCAGCACTAGCAACAGTATGAACTAGAACCCATCAAGTGAATGTTTTGATCCCTCCACCAGCCATTTTGTCAATTGCAAATAGAAATTATGTGGCAAGGGATGTCAGAATCCCCCATGTAACACCAATAGCACATGCCATTTGGGTCCCCATCCTAGCCTTTGCTTTAAAATTTGTACCAAAATTTGTCAGGGATGCCTCAAAAACACCATTCAAACACTTGTAAGATGTGGTAGATGTGTGTTTGGTGCACGGAGTCACTGACCAAAATATAGCGCTAAGGTTACTCGCAGCCACTTTTAGGGGCAAGGTGCTAGATTGGTACCGCACTTTGCAAGCTAACACTGTCAATACTTGGGATCAACTCAAAGATCCTTTTTATGAAATATTTTTGAATGATGGAGATAGGTCTTCGCTATATCATCAGTTGGTGATCATAAAGTGGGCCCCATATGAAGCCATGATTGACTTCAATGCCTAGTTCCATACAACTTGGTAGAGAATCTAGGCTGCTATCTACTTGCCAACCGAGTTGTCATTCATGTTATACTTGAAATCCATCAATGTTGACATCTCGATGATGATCTAGTCTCTTGGTGGGACCACTCTACCGAATGCATACAACATTGTTGTCAAGGTGGAGAACAATTTGATAAATATCGGGAAGTTACCACCTTGTCCCATTATGCCTATATTTCATGAAATATCAGTTCTCGCCCAGGAAGTAGCATCTACCAGTGCACCTACTCCTCCCCAATCTATGTACACATATTTGTACGCACCACAGAATGTCACTTCCACATTTGGCTCTTCGAAGGATGAGATGAGCGATGTCAAGAGATGTTGTGGACCATCACCAATGAAATAACTAACATCAAGCAGAATTAGTCTGCACCTCTAAAGCCAACCTATCAAAATTATCAAGGTGGAAGATCTTCCTACCAGCAAAATCAATTCCAAGGAGGCTCGTGAATAAATCTATGGGCTCAAACAACTAATCAAATCTAGTGCTGGTACCTACTCTGTTGTAAGGTGCTCATCCAAGCTCGAGTAGAGAGCTAACAACGAGGCACAATAATCTCGCTGACAACACTAATCCCTATGCTTCCCCTATGGTGAAACACATATGCCCTGAAACTACCCATGTGGCAACCTACAATAAAAGGTGGTGGAATAATGTAGTCAAGGTGCGGCGTCAAATCTTGGAGGTTATTCATACCTCTCTGCAAATGGAAAATGTGGTACTCACTGCCCAAATGCAAGGGATGTCCCTGGAGCAAGAAACAGATATAGCTCCCAACCATGCACTCTTCTCATGGATGGAAGAAGAAGAGGCAATGTTTTTAGATGATGCATCCACATCAAAAGCCATGTAAGTGCAGTTCAATTACAATACTCACTCTAAGAGAATATTTACGGGTGAACCAATCATCTTGTAGCTCAAAGGTACCTCTAACCAGACTCCTAGTACCTCTACAGTTGCACAACAATTCCAGCCACAAAAGGAAATTGTTATAACCAAGGCTAAAGTACAGAAGCCTTCAAATCTACCACCATTCAATGTGGTGGAACAATTAAAAAAATCCTCTGCTAATGTGTCCCTTTGGGATATCTTAGCTATTCCAAAGAAAAAGACATTGTTGCAGAAGGCTCTCTAGGAAGATGCAATCATTGAACCAATGGAGCAATCACTCAAGGAAAAGGTTGTTGATCCATCACTTATGGCAAAAGTTCTCACAAATAGTATAGAGGAAGCTTCTACCAAAGTTAGAGATAAGCCAAAACCCAAGCCCTTTTTCCTAACTCTTATTGTGGGTAAAAAATTATTGCATAATTCCATGATTGACTCTGCTGCTAGCACAACAGTCATTCCCAAGCAAATAACCAAAGCCTTGGGACTTAGCTATGAACCTTTAAAAAGGGGGGTTATGCAGCTTGATGGGAACAAGATCAAAACCATAGGTGTCATTAAGAACCTCCCTTTGACTTTATTCTCTTGCCCTAGTATCACAGTCCTACAAGATACTGTAATCATAAACGTTCCCCCATGTTTGATCTTTGTTTATCCCAGGAATTCACCTCAAAGATAGGTGGATATATTTCTTTGGATTAGTCGCACTTGATCCTCAGGACCAAGCATGGAGCTAAAATGAAAATAATATCCGAACCTCTACATTTGGAACATGTGGCCGATGAAGCCATGATCAACTTTGAGGCTGCTCATACCTCTTTCACGAAAGAGGAAATATATTGTACCGAGTTACTAGAGGATGTAAAAGTGACCGGGGACTAGACCAATCAAGAAGAGGTCCTCTTGATTGAATATATAGACACTGATCCTTTTAGAAACTATCATGCCACTGGGTTGGGAACCTATGTCATCTATGATCAAGATCAAGTGCTTCTGAAGGTCCTAAAGGAACCCGAGAGCAGTCAAGCCTCAAATTTATGGATGTTGCATTTTGACATAGAAAGATGCAAATTTGGTGCAAGAGCCAGGGTATGTTTGACATCCCCATCCGATGAAAAGACATTTTGGTCCTTCCACTTCCAGTTCGCTTGTTTGAACAACGAAGCAGAATACGAAGGCCTAGTGCAAGGTTTAAGCCTTATAGAGTGGATGGGAATCAAGCAAATAATGATGTTCAGAGACTCCAAACTAGTGTTCAATCAAGTCCAAGGTATTTTTCAGGCTAAGAATGTCTACATGAGATCCTATAGACATGGATTTTAGGACCTGATCGAGGGCTTTGAAGCCTTCAATATCTAGACAGTGCCTAGAGAGAAAAATACAAATGTGGATTGCATGGTAGTAATTTAATCTCAATTTGATCCTACTTCCTACCTAATTCATAACATACACTTTGTACGAGTGATTGTGCGACCGAAAATCCCAGATAATGATCAGAACTAGCAAGTGTTCAAAAGTGATGAACACATCGCCTCATTCATCCAATAGTCAGGAGAGTTCACCGAACAACTCCAACCAAAGATTGTCAAGGCCTACGATAGACAAATCATTCATTTGAATTCCAACAAGCTTCCAAAGGGACTAGTCACTCTCAAAATGAAAACATGTTCAATTGTGATGATGCGATGAATGAAAAGAGGAAGTTTGTAGTGGAAAAAAGTGACTATGCAGACCTTCAGGTCAGAGACAAAAGGAAACTCGAAGTCAAAAAAGATGTCACACATCATGATAAAGAAAGACTCGTCTATTTCTGTGAGAAATCTAAAGGAGTAGTGTCTTGGTCATATGAGGACCTCAAGGGATATGATCTTGAAATCATCCAACATACTATAGAGCTGACGGAAGGAGCAAAACATGTCTGTCAAAAGCATAGGCCAGTGAATCCCAAGATTGAAGCACTAATGGTGCAAGAGCTGACAAAGCTATATCAGTCTCAGACCATCTTCTCAATCAAGAACAACACATGGGTATCCAACCTGGTTCCAATCCAAAAGAAGAACGAAGATATCCGCTTATGTTTTGACTTTCGAGACTTGAACAGAGCATCCTTGAAAGATCATTACCCCTTGCCTTCCATGGAGTCTATCTTACAAATAGTGGCAAGATTGGACATGTTCTCTCTATTGGACAATTTCTCCGATTACAACAAGATCTAGATCAAAGAAGAGGACCGACACAAAACAACTTTCACTACCAAGTAGGGAATGTTCACCTATGCCAAAATTCCTTTTGGCCTCTCAAATGTGGTAGCCACCTTCCAATGGGAAATGGATATTGCTTTCAAGGAATTGATCAATAAAATCATCTTGATATACCTGGATGATCTTACAGTATTATCCAAGCATAAGTATGATCATTTCGATAATCTGGAAATGGTTTTTAAAAAATACCAGGAGTTCAGGATATCCTTGAACCCAAATAAATGTGTCTTCAAAGTACTGCAAGGCAAACTATTAGGACATGTAGTGTCCAAAGAAGGAATTGCAATTGATATGGAGTAGGTGAAAGCAATCAAAGAGATTCCCCTACCTATTAATAAGAAGGTTTTGATGGGTGTTTTTTCACTTCTCAACATAGGTAATGCATAGGTGCATCACCTCTCTTGAAAGGAAATCTCCAACAATGAGTTGCTGAAAATTACCCCAAGGTCTCTCAGGTGTCAGGTCATGACATGCATGGAATTTCTCAATTGGTTCAATGTGGTTTTGCTGGTAATCATAGGGAAGCCTTACATAAGTTAAGTTGGAGGGGAATTGGTTCTTCGAATAGAGTTCTTAAGGTGGGGAATTTGTTGCATCGTTGTTGTAGGTTCAAACAGCAGTCTAAAACTCCTATTTCAACTTTAGATTTGGCTTTACAATGTGCAATGAACCTTGTTCAAAGTCTCTATTTAAAATAAAATTCAAAAGGGTGGGGAAGGGATGAAGTTCCTAGACCTAAAGCTACCAATTAATAGTGATAATGGAGGACCCTACAGTGGACAGCCTTACCAAAACAGAGTTCCACTTAACCAAACCAACTTACAGTATCATGAAACTAGTGCAATATTCTAAGGTCTACAAATTTTCAACATTTCATTCACCATAAAGCATGAACAAGACAGAATTTAAGTGCAGCATTCATATATGTTCATACTAGCTTTACATTGCAGTTTACCATTAATAAATAGCATAAAGCATGAACAAGGAAGGGCATCAACACAACAAAATTCTTCACCACCAATGAATAACATTAACTAATCTATCAAAGGAAGCTAAAAAACATAGAACAAAAAAGTAAATCTATCCAAATTAACTAACTATGAGAAGAAGAATCATGCAACATGAAGTTGGAACTCAAGAATCCACCAAATTAATGAATTTCTATTAACATTCCAGTAGCATGTCTTTACAACAACTCAACTCTCTTTTCAAAATGAGAGGAGACCCCCTATTTATAGTGTCCAAAAATAAAATGAATGGCCAAGATTCAATCTCATTGTGTGGCCAAGATTCACTAAAAATTAGGGTTTCAACTACCCTCAAATATTTTACAATTTAAAATTACATTTTGTCCTCTAGCCTATTTTGTCATCTAGTGGGCAGCAATGTAGCTCTTTTGTTTTTTATCCAATTTCTTTATTGTAGCTACTTTGTGAGGAATTCATCATCAATAATCAAATTTCCCTCTTACTTCCTCACAGTGGCATATTCCACGAACCTATCGATCAATACCTGGAGTTTGTTCCATTCCATTATATCCGACTGGAGCACTTGGAAGTTCAATTTCCTAGATTTTCTCGTAATCTCATCCCAATCCTTATCACATTTTTGTGTATTCTTTATCACCTGCTTAGATTGAACGAAGGCTTTCATAGCAAATCCCATAAAATCTGGCGTTAGTGCATCTGTGGTCTTGTTCTCCATCTTATGGAAGTATGGCTTTATCTTCTCTGGGTCTAGTTCAACGGCGGGCATATCAAAATCTGTCATTAGCCTCAAGTATTCTTCATAGGTCATCCTAATTTCTTTGACCCAATCAATATCAAGCTCCACCTCATGGAGAACTCATTCCAATACTTCCTTTTTGTGTTCTAATCCCAACTTCCATGTCTCCATGAGCCAGTGGTCATCTTCTACCAAAGCAAGCTCCTCCCATGATCTCTCGGGTATCTTGAGGATAGCCTCAAGTTTGGGATATGTGATCCTGTATAACTTTAGGAAGTTAGTACATAATTTCTATATTCCCTTAAGTATCCTTTGCACCTCTAATAACTTGTTGGTTTTCCTCACAGTGTGGCCTATTCCCATGTTTCCATTGTAGAGGACCTATTGGAACCAATCCTCTGTGGCCTTCATCCAATTCTTTCTTCTTTCCAATTTATCAATGTGGTCCTTGGATAGTAGTTATTTTGGAGTTGATGACGTGGTGGGAAGCTCCTCGGTGGAAGACCACTGTTGAATATAGGTTGTCAAGTCCACCACTTGTGCCTTTAATTCCTCCTTAAAGGTCTTGTGTTTATGCATTTGATGCACAATGGTGGCGACGGACCCCTGAAGATGGTCAATCTTCTGCTCTCTGGTAGCTATTCCCAAATCAATGGTAGAAATATTGTAGCTAACTCCTTCCCGCATCACCGAAGTAGCTACCTACATAGTCCTAGAACCCAAAGTGCCCATTTTCAGATGAGATCTGACCCTTGGCTTCTTTTCCTTCTTCATACTTATTTGTTTCCTGGCTAGAATGGCTTCCAGCCTTCCCTTCGGATCCATCGGGGTCAGGGTTTTCTTCTCCAATTGTTTCTCGAGCCATTCAGGCTTCTAAGATTCCCCTTTTAGTGATTCATGGTCACTTTCTTCTTCTTGGATATGCTTTATTTCTATTACTTTTCCACTCGGAGTCTTCTTCTCTATCTTTTTTTTCTTCTTCATCAAAATCTTGGATGAATACTATTTATTTTCCTGAGGATTTAGTAGTTGTATGCTCCCTGGGGCTATCCTCCCCCTCAGAGGTTTTATTTTCTTCCTCTTGCTTAGGCCCATGTTCTTCATGATGCTTTGTTTCTGGGCTCTTTCTTGTCTCAGCCTCTTCTTCAAGCTTATCTTCTTCTTTTTCTTCTCTCTCCTTTTCTTCTTGTTTATGTAGAAGAGGGACTTCTTCATCATGCTTGGGGCTTTCAATTTTCTCCCTTGTTGGAGGTTTAGTGTCCTCCATTTTCTCACCTGTATCCTTCTCTTCATCTAAGGGTTTCCCTTCAACTTCTTCCCCGACGTCCTTGAGTTTTTGGGCCAACTCTTCCTCAAGCTCTGGGTCAAAGATTTCTACAATATACTTTGTGCCCAGCTCCTCAATGTCTTCTTCAGATGACTTTGTTTCCTCCTCTTCCTCCTCATGCACTACTTTATCAATTACTAAGTGTTGGTATTTGGGGTACTCATGATAATCATTTGCTTCCTCTTCCATCTCTTTTGTTGCTTCCCTCTCTTTCCTTTCTAATTCTTTGGATATCTACATTGTTGCCTCCATTGTAGGTGGTTCAATCGAAGGAGGAGGAAAAGGGAGGTTAGCAAAAATTTGTGCTAAGATAGCCTGCATTGCAGGGTTCATCAGCACCCCAGATAGCTTCGTCGATATGTTTTGCATGTTCCTAGAAAAGGATTTTGAGAGTGAGAGGGTGGGCATTGTTGTTGTTGCAGTAGCCAATGAAAGAGTTGTTGTTGGAGAGATTGAGAAAGAGGAGAGTGAGGAAGTGGTGACAGAAAAAAAGTCTATGACCATAAACTATGTTGTAGGCGGAGTAGAGGCAAGGTGAATTGAGATGTCCACCACGCGTGGAGAAGAGGCAACCACTGCCTGAGAATAAGGTGGAGGGGTGACAATAGTGGCAATGGTAGTAGCGGTGACTACGAGAGTGGAGGAAGCAAGTGGGGACTTTGGTTGCTCAATATCTTGTTCCTCTCCTTCATGGAGAGGCTCCTCCTAGATGATGGGAATTTTCATGAAACTTCTCAACTTCTTTGGCTTCTTGGAAGGTTCACCTTCTGAGGCCTTCCTTGAGTACACTTTCTATTTAGGTTGGAATTTAGTCATTTATTTTCTCTTCTTTGACCATGTAGTGGGAGGAGACGTTGAAGTCTCTTCAGTCAGAGCAGCAGTGGCAGAGGCACTGTCAGTTTCACTCTCAAGTGGATCCTTGAGCTCTCTATATGTTAGGGTAACCCCTTATAGCTTCAACTGGGAAATTTTCATGTCAATCCATTCTTTGGTTCTCGCCTCAATTGGCTTCATCAGAATATCAAGGTCATTGAACTCTTCTTCATTCCATTCAATTAATGGCAGTGGTAGGTTGGCAACACCATCATATCTCGGATCTACTCCTATATTTTCTTCTTCAACAATTTGATTTGGAACTGGAAATAAGTTTTTTTTTTTATGAAGTATGTCGTCATGTGCATGTAATGTTGTATACACACCTCCTTATCATCCCTTCAATTGGCCCAAAGTTCTCCACATTATGCAAATGGGCATACTCAATCCTGACAACCTTCTTCAACTTGCCATAAGGGTCCATTTGTGGTCTGGCAGTATGGAATTCCAAGTTGTACTCATTCAATTCCTTGTCAAAATACTCTGCACACTGGGATGCAAGCAATGCATACATACCCTGACCAAATGTGAGGGGATAAGGGATCCCCACTCTATTTTTGTCACTCAGGAGGGTGTGTGCATGCTGCAGCTACCAGGAGAGTTCAAGTAGTATCAGTCAGTCATTTGGGTATTGGGGTAGCTTATATGGTTTCTATGAGAAACCCTCAACTTGGATGTATGTAAATTTAGGAAATTGAATGAAAAAAAAGTTGAAACAGCAGATGAAGGCATTCATACTTTGGGTGACTCTCCTTTCGAAGTCACCTCCAAGAAATTTGATGATATGCCTGATGAAGGTATCATTGACTCTACAATAGTCCCTTTTAAAGTTATGGAATTGAATTTGGGGATACCTATCATAGACCTTCAATTCCTTGTCTGGATTCAGACTTGGTATTGCAAATAGTCCTCGGTATTGGGTACGGCCAGCAAGTAAATAGACCAAGTATGATGTCATATAAAATTGTGAAGTCTTCTTCATGACCACAAATTGCTCATGTAGGCATTGATTGATCATCCCTGCCCAGTATAATTTGACTTCCCCATAGAGGATTTCTTCCACAAAGTACAACATCCATTCCTAAAAGAAGGCTACAATTGGAAGGCCCATAACTCTACTTAGCAAGGTTGCCAAGTCATGCTAATCCTCATAGAAGTCACTTTTGAAGAGTTCTTGGGGTACTTTGTTTGTGTTACCCCTCTTCTCCTTAAGCCAATATTGATTGATGAGCTTCTTGCATTTGAGGGGATCAGCATCCCACATCTTCTTAGCATATTCTTTGGATGTTTCCTCCATTTCACCAAAGTTGGGGATATGGAAAGTTTTCCCTATTGATTTAGCAGACAAATCAACCAATATATTCCCATCTCTATCCACTATTCTTCTAGTATCTTCTTGATATGCCTCTCTATAGGCCATCAAGAGCTCGGGAGTAATGAGAGCAAGCGGGAAACCAGCAGCCTTGGCCAGCCCACTGCTTCTAATTCTTTTGGCATTTTCTATTGTGGGGTTGATTCGGACCCTTTGCTTGAACTCATCGATATCAATATGTCCTAGATTAGTATCTGAGATCTCCTTCCAATATAGAATTGAGTGGTTCCCCTTGGAGCTTGTATTTCATTTGATCTTTATCCTCTTTTCCTCTACATAAAAACATACAAACATGAGGAACGTTAGTCAAAATCTAGCAAAACAATGTTAGACTAGGTATTTCATCATTCAAGGATCCTATCATTTCTCTTAGATCATCGTTAGACATTCATTTGGGGAAGTTATGGCAATGCGGGCCCAGGGGTGCAGGCTTCCCTGGGTTGACATTCATTCTGGAGGCAGCTGTGGACAGACGATGAATAGGGCATGACAGCCCACATGGTTCCACCCACGCCAAGCTTTAATCATGATGTGGGGTCCACCAAGAAGGCCAAGTTATTTAGGCACGTGGGTCAAAATTGCTTTGAAGTTTTGGAAGCATTAAGGTCCTCATTTAGGTGTGTGGAAGTCAAGGGTAACTTGGCTGTTTGGGACTCTGTTGTTGAGACGGTGCTGGCAGAGTGGCTTTTTGCAAGCGGCATCCCACCACGCAGGATCCGAAGACTCGGAGGAAGGCATTTCCTTGTCCTTGAAGCTCAGTCAGTTTAAAGGAGTGTGGGCTAGAAGGTGTGGTAGGGCACAAGAGGTTGGTTGTTCGAAATGGAAAAGTTGGGATGGAAGTCTTCCTAAGGAGGCCCACATCACTAGATCCACAAGAGGGTTAGGAATTTCTCACTTGCTCACTAGTGGATAGTGTTATCATAGGGATCTGAACCCGCATGCAAGGCTGAAAAGATCTACAATCCCGTGTAATATTGGACTAATTTCAAGTTGTGGGTACCCTATTGTGAAACTAGACCTCTAGATTTTGTGTTGGCTCCCCTTTTGATTCTCCTAGAAACTACTGAATTGTAAGGAAAAGGGTGAGAAAGATTGACTAAAATGTAAACTGAATCAATTCTAGGAGGTGATTGCACTTAATATGATGATCTAATGGTAGATTAATTCACAATTGCAAACTCAGGGAATACCTTACACAAATTCTTAATTGCAATCTTATGACAAAAATGTTTCAAAGGAAGGCTAATTAACCTTTTCTAGAAGGAAACAGATGCTTCACAACCTAAAATTGATAACTACATGTACAACCTAAGACCTAAAACTTGATTGCATCCAAGAATTTGTAATAATGAAAGAGACAAGATTTAAAGGTTTTGATTGATAAAACACATTAAACCTCATCAAATCAATCCTTTATTGCATAAACTTAGTTACGAGAAGGTAAAATTTTATATCCTTAAGCCAACAAAAGGAGAAACTGCAATGAAAATAACAAAAAAATAACCTGTAAAACATGTTGTATATTAAATTGTCATAAAAGTGAGTTACAAATCTCTTCTCTCTCTAAATCAAGAGAGTAAAAGTTAAGAACCAAGGAAAATGAATAACTTTTTCCAATAAATACAATGAAGGAATGCAATCTGTGCCAAAAGGTGGAATTGAAAGTTCATTGAACATGTAAAATCCATCCCAAAATATCTCCTCACAAGCAAAGGAGAAAACCCATAAAAATGAGAATCAAAACTAAAGAAAACTGAAGTTAAATAGTTGCAAACTCCTCTCCTCAATGTGCATGATCAAAATATCTCGAAAAATGATGTAGAACTAAAGCTATGTCTCAAAAATATCCACCATTCGCTCCATTTTGCATGACTAGCTAACTCAAAATTAGAACTCCAATTCCACTTTTTGTCTTTGATCCCTTGCATGCTTTTAAGTGAAGGTAAGCAATTTAAATAATATTAAAGTAATTAGTAAAGAATTACTTTAATATATATGATGTTTTTGTCTCCATTTTTTGCATCTACATGATAAATATTAAAGCAATTTATATTTCATTGCTTTAATATTATTTACAATATAATCTTCACGTTGACATGCGAGAGTTGATAACTACTTAACTCACCCTTCCTTCTAAAATAGTTTATTTCAACAATTATTAAAAACAATTAACCAAATTGTTTTAATAATGTTAAATAAAACTTTACAATAATAAGAAGGGCTCACAAAATTTTGTTTGAGAAAGAAATACATAAAAAACTCCTTATGTCTCTCGACCCCTTCTTGGGCTCACGGGATCCATTCACATCATTAGGTTTATTGACCTAAGTCTTTAGCCATGGGTAGAGACCACATGAAATGATTTAATTTAAAAGAAAAAATTCATAAAATCAAAACTTTAGATTAGGGCATCGAGTCAAAAAACTTGAACCCTAATCGGTCTCATCACTTTCTCTTTGTGACTTCTCCTTCACTTGTTGTGCCACCACCAAGAGGTTGTGATAGGGTTTCGAAGTGGAGTCATTCTGAACTTTGAAGTTGAGTTTCTTTGGAGAAAACTGGAAAAAAGGCCAAGGTCTTCATGCATAATCTTGAACTATTGCCTAGTAAGTGGCTGCAACTCAGGAAAACACTGTTGTATTCCCAAAAATGTTGAAAATCTATGAATGAAAAACATTGTATTCTTTATGTCGCGGCTTCTATAGGTTCTATTCTTTATTTCTCTACAAAAATGAGCTCAAATTTTTCAATATTTTCTTGTATCTATATCTTTCTAAGAAAACCCCAAGTGGGTTTTACATTTGTGAGTTACAAAACTCACTCAAGTTGTGGCTTTTGTATTTCTCTCCATTTGGGTATTCAATTTTTCCTCATTGCATTATTGAAGTTCTTTGTATTCTTCACTCCTTTGAACTGTGGTTTCATTTAGAAATTAATGGATGCGGCCATAACCCATTTTAATTACTTTCTATTGGAAGAAAATAAGGGAAAACTCTCCATATTTGAATCATTTCTCTTCTGAAACCCTTGTTTTGAGATGGGTTTTTTGTCCTTCACTTCATATCCAGTTGGAGAGATGAAAAGTCACACCACTATGAATAGCTCACTACAACCTTAATTTTTTTACTGTTATTTGGAATTTTTGGTTGTTAATAATGAATCATAAGCCCAAAATGTATTCTCTGACATTTTTAATGAATTGCTTCACAAGCATTTTCCCTTTTTGCTTTTTTTAGTTCTATTTTGGGAAGGTAATGAGATACTTTTGTAGCATGTCTTGTAGCACATTTCAGCATAATATGCTCATCCCTGATGAACACTTGATTGTAATGCAAATGAAGGATGAAATAAAATGATGTCCTCATGCACCTGTAGCATATTATAATTTTTGTATTCTTTGATATTAGACTCCCTTCATCTGTGAATATGTTGTTTTTCTCTTGTCTAATTTTAGATTGCTAATTTTTTGCAATTCATTGCTATCTGGAAAATTTGACTATACTTTATGCAAATGAACCTTTCAAATATGGTTGTATGGTTTCTTATGTAAATTCTCACTTTGCTCTACTTATATTCATATTCATTACAATGTTGCCCTTTCCTCTTGTCTAAATGGTGCATCTTATTAGATGAACTGTTTGATTCTATCACTGTTTGCAATGTCCACCTATAGCTTTAGAATGTGCACCTATAGCTTTTATACTTTATGTAACACTTGGTTGAATCATGTGCTTCAGTCATATATTTTGATGCTTTCATTATCTTTTAGGACTCCTTATGATTTTCATGGTTGCCTCTGATGCCTTTGGACTGTCATAGTCTATTATGTCATCTTTGTTCATGGGCATAAGCTTCCTATAGCAGCCTGATATTTGATACTCTCTTTGATAGGAATAAAACATGGTTCATTTTTGTCTTTCAATTTTGTCAGCAAAAGCAATTAGGGATGGAAAATAGTAATGGCATCCATATCCCTTGATACATTGGTGATGTCTCTTGAAGTCTTTATGTAACAATTCTCTTATTATAGTCATGTAGATTGTCCTTCTAATAGCTGTGTGGATTGTTCTCTTGATCTTTTATATATGTTCCATATGTTAATGCATATTGAGGAGGTCTCCTTGGTAACCTACAGTTACCAAATTAGAAGCACTTATTTTTCTTGTTAAATGATACAAGACCACTTGTTGTTATGAATCTTCAATGATGTTTCACCTTTCTAATTAGATGAACAGTTGCTCTATTCTGGTAATTGTATGCTATCATGCATACACCTTTTATTCATTATCATGAGAATATTGCAGTAACTTTAGTATGTTGGGCTCGACCATCATTATATTATGCATACTTGTAAACAGTGCATTCTGAAAGTGTATTTAATATGCAACACTATTGTCATTTGTATTTTACATAATTTATGTTTCTCAAATGCTTAATTGCTGCTCCATTATTGTGAGCTCTTATGTATTCCTATTCACTATCACATTTATGACAATGTACTCTACAATATGTTGGGCTCAACCCTTGTGGGAGCCAAATTTTATCCCAAATAGTAAAATATTGAAGCATTTACAAAATATGTACCTGTTTATGCACAATAAATAAACAAGTTAGCAAAATAATTGAAGCTGAAAGCTTCCATTGAACTTTGTGCTTCCTGATCATCTACCTTTTTGATGACTTAATCATCTAATGAATGCCTAATAGGATGAAGATTACATTTTTGTTGGTAATGTAGGGATAAGGTAGAATGTGATTTTTCATTGCTCTAACACCACTTTTCAACAATCTTGCAAGTAAACCTTGGAGATGGAGTTGGACCTAGAGTTGGAGTTGAACCAAGATCAACACAACTATAACAATGATTCGTCATTCCAAGAAATGACGAATCACTTTCTCTCCTTGTTCTTATATTATCTTCAATTGTGTGATTTACATTTCCTTCTTGTATTGAGTATTTGATTAAGTAATCAAATCAAGCTATTCCCACGACTGGTGTGGGACTTTGGTTTTTGCAATATGAATAAAACAGCATAATAATACCAGAAATTCAAAAGTAATCAGATTTGCATAGCAAAGAATACTTAGTAGAAAACTTTGAAATTACTTGTGTACCTTTTATTGATGAATGCAATTCAGCTCTACCTGTTTTGAGTTGTAGCTAAAAATAGGTAACAATTTGGTGACCTCTACAAAGTGTTTGCCTGCTAAACACCATAGACCAGTTATGTAGGTTATCCATTGGGCATGGAGTCCATTTTGTCCTCTTTTTTCTTAGAAAAACTTGTGACTCAGCTGGTGAAACTATACAACAGTAAATAAAACTAAAAAAACTAATCATGACTCTGTTTAAGACGGAGTCAGAAAGTAGGTGCAACATTTGCACTTATTGAAAGCAAACAGTACTAAAATGAAATGTGCCATGGGGCACTTATGGAAAGAAAAACTTAAACTAAAACTACTCTACTATGTACATTTGCAAACTTTATTCTTTAATAGCACTGCTTGAGGTGAATCCCATTGACAGGGATTGGCAAGACCTCGCCATCTAGCTTTGAGAGTTGTAATGCATTATATTGTTTGCATTATGTTATGATATATGGGCCATCCCACATGGCATCAAATTTTGTATTTTTACCAGGTCTACTCTTGAGCTCATCCCATTTAAAAACCAGATCTCCCTCTTTGAATATTCTTGGGACTTCCTTTCTCTCAAATGTCCTTTTTTATCTAAGCCCGATGCACCTCTAGATTCCTTAATGCTTCTTTCTTCATTTCCTCCAGCTCCATTAGTTGTGCTAGCCTAATTTCCATAGGTTCTTCATCAAGAAATTCCAGTTCTTTGACCATACTCAATGTAGGAAGCTCAACTGAGATAGGTATTTTGGCCTCTTTACCATAAGTTAGAATGTAAGGTGAGTTACTTGTTGCTCTCTTAGGTGAACCCTATCAACCCAAAGGGCTAGTTTCAACTTATCATGCCAGGTCCTTTTATTATCCTGAATTGTCTTCTTTATGATATTAATCAAGTTCTTATTAGTGGACTCTACTTGTCCATTACCCTAAGGGTAATAATTTGAGGAAGTATTCAAAAAAATGTTATGCTTTACTAACCAATCTAAAACTTTCAAGCCTATGAATGATAAAGCATTATTAGAAATAATTGAATCTGGTGTACCAAACCTAGAAACCAAGTCTTGATAGAAGTTCAAGACAGATGTCTCATTTTCCTCCTTCAGTGCAATTGTTTCAGTCCAATTTGTGAAGTAGTCGGTAGCTATTAATATCCACTTATTCCCAGCACTTGAAGGTGGATTTATGGGACCAATAAAATCTAATCCCCACTTGCCAAATGGTTGTTCCACTTGAATTGGATGAAAAGGTAGAGCTGCAAGCTTCTGCTTTCCTACAAAAATTGCACAACTGTTACATTTTCTAACGTAAGCATGAGCATCTTTAAACAATTCATGCCAATAATACCTAGCTCTCATTATCTTCAGATTTGTTTTTCTTGGTGCAAAAGTGGCCTTCTCTACACATCTGAGCAAAACATTATTATAATCCTTTTTGTACAAAACTCCATCAATTACAACAAAAGGAATGGCTTGAATCCTGTAATACCTTCATTTGGAATTTTCCAAACCTTCAGGATAGTCACATGTATGCAGATAATGTACCATCTATTGAATCCAATTTGCTTTTGTAACTAGAACAAGCAACTAATTCCTCATTGTTAAGCATTGTTTCAACTTGTTGATCAGTTGTTTGGTTGTTTTCTTCATTAACAACAAGATGTTCACATAGGCCTTTTCCTCTAACTAGCTTTGTGACTTTAATTTCAATGTCGTATTCCATCACTTTCATGATCCATCCTGCTCTCTTATCATTAATGTCTTTGTTGAGCAAAAAATCTAACTGTTGGATGAGTGACCAATAGTTGTATTTTATTGTTTGACAACATATGCCTAAATTTTTTAAGGCTTCTTACTACAACTAAAACATGCTTCTCTAAAAATGAGTATCTAGCTCCATAATCATGCAAAACTTGACTAAAGAAATCCATAGGATGATCTATTCCTTCTGTATTTTGCTAACAAAGCATGGTTGGAATTGTATCAACATTTCCAAATGCATACAATATGAAATATTTATAAAAATTTGGATTTATAAGTGTTGGGGCTGTTGCAAGTGCCTCTTTAATTTGTTCAAAATTGTTACTACCTTCCTTTGTCCAGCTAAATTGAATGTTTTTCTTCAGCATGGTTGTAAGTGGCTGCAATAAAGCTACAATGTTAGGAATGAATCTCCTAACGAAGCTAATCTTGCCTATAAAACTATGCAAACCTTTCTTATGTGCAAGCAGGGGTAAAGCTAAAATTGTGGTGATTCTTTCTAGGTCAATGGTAATATCGTGCTTTGAAACAATATGACCTAGAAGCTTTCCTTCATGGACTGTAAAAATGCTCTTTTTGGGGTTTAGTGATACCCCGTACTCTTTGCATCTTTCAAAGATCTGCCTTAAATGCACAAAGTGTTCGTCAGCTTTCTTTGAAAACATAGTAATATCATCTAAGTATACTAGAACAAAACCTATTAATAAGGCCTTGAAAGGCCATATCCATTGCTCTTTGAAACGTTTCCCTGCATTAGACAATCTGAAGGGCATCTTTTTGTAAGCCATAGTACCCCATTTGGTGGTAAAGGTTGTTTTGTATTGATCTTCCTCTTTAACCAAAATCTAGTTTTACCCTAAATAGCCATCCAACAATGAAAACCTTTCTAAACCTTAAACAACCTGTAATATTTGTTCCATTGAAGGTAGTGGATAGTGATCTTTGAGTGAAGCTCTGCTTAGATCACTAAAATACACACATAGCCTTATCTCTCTGTTCTTCTTCATGACGGGCACCAAGTTAGAAATCCAAGAGGTAAGCTTTATTGCAAAGATGATACTACCTTCAACTAGCTTGTTTAACTTTGTTTTTATAAGGTGTTCCAGCTTGGGATTCAGTGATCTTTGCTTCTTTCTCACTGGTTTTGCATTGGGTTCTAACTCAAATGTATGTTGAGCCAACTCAGGGTTAAAACCCTTTAGATCTCCATACTTCAAAGCGAATATGTCACTAAATTATTGGAAAAGCAAGACAAACGCTTGTTGTTCTTCTTTGGTACATACTTTTCCAAGATTAAGAAGCTTATCCTTGAATATTTCCATTGGTTCATAGTGTTCTTTCACTGTGATGTTGGATTTATCTTTTCTAACCTGATCATTAGTGTTGAAAATTGATTCAAGGGTCACCAATCCCTTAGGAAACTTATTAGACTTAAGCTGCAAGATTTGATTCTCATATTGTTGCTCAAGCTTTTGTTGGTTTCCAGTAGAAAACTTTGCTTCTTCTATCAAAAAACTTATTATTTTCTCATCGTTGTCAAAAACCTGCTGTATACATCCAAAATTGGTCTAGAGAATATTAATTAAATACTACTTATTTAATTAATAAAAATCTTTATTTCCTCTACTATATAAATAAATTGCAAATTTTATTTATATAATTCGTATTTCTTAATTCCTCCTATCTAAACCACTTTCTTCATGATTTAATTAAATAAACAAATTTAACTAATTTGATTTATTTGATTAATTCCCTCTCATTAAATTTAAATTTTTAATTCAAATTTTGTCATGTTTCTCCATATTCTTCTAACCTCCTTCCACATCATCTTCCATCTCACCATGTGTCACATGAAATTAATTATTCCTAATTTCTAAAATGGGCATTTATCCTCAACAATCTCAACAAACTCAGAGACACATGGCTTCTCCTTTTCATTTATTCTTTTCTACACTTGGCAAGCTTGTTCTATTAAAGGGGACAACTTCCTTATTTCTCTCTAACCTCCTCATTTCTCACCGTCAATCTCTCCAGACTAAATCTTGATCGTCCATTGCTACCAACTCACCTGATGCCTTGGTGAAATCTATAAATAGAGGCTCATTTATAGCTTTTTGCATAGGAGAGCATTGCATACAATTACTCTGCATAAATCATCTTAGCATTTGAGAGCTTAGTTTACATTATAGATTAGCATTTGGAATAGTTTAGCAAGTAAATTAGAATCATGGCTTCTTTGTTAGATGTGTCTTAGTTTTTTTTTTTAAAAAGGGGGTAAAAACTTTATTAAAAATCAAAATAGAACATTACAACCAAAACCAAGGGAGCTAGCCCTAGAAAACAAAAGAAGCACCAAAGCAAGTACAGAAACAAAATCAACTATCTTCCAGTATCCTTCTATCCTCTTCAAGGACTCTATCCAAGTCTTGACGTAACGCAGGGGAGATCTGCATCCAATCCTCAATCTTCCAACCAGTATCATGCTCAGAAGCCCATTTAGCCAAGCAGTCAGCAACCCGATTCCACTCCCTT
Organism: Sequoia sempervirens; assembly: GCA_007258455.2. Classification (NCBI taxonomy): domain Eukaryota; kingdom Viridiplantae; phylum Streptophyta; class Pinopsida; order Cupressales; family Cupressaceae; genus Sequoia; species Sequoia sempervirens. The sequence goes on along the minus strand of VDFB02271358.1, from coordinate 327,275,065 downwards.
GGGATATGAACAAAAGAAACCACCTCCATCTTGGAGAAAACCTGAAGAATACATTGAACAACTGAAGCCAACTGCCAATTAATATCAAACATCTTTCTCTCATTCAATAGATTAATCAAGATGTGTGAATCAACTTCACAAATAACCTTATGCCATCCCAAAGCAAGGGCTCGCTCCACAGCATAAAGAATCGCCAAGCCCCTCATGAGATTGACAGTCTTCTCCCCCTCATGAATAGAGAAAATAAATATCACTGAACCCCTTGAATCCCTGCCAACCCCACCAATCCCAGCAGGCCCAGGATTACCTCTAGGAGATCCATCAGAATTGATTTTCAAGACTCCAGCTGGAGGAGGAAGCCATCTACCCAATCGTTGCACTCTCTTGGCCCCATGTTTGCATCTCTTGGAACCCCCAGAAGAAGAATTCCTCCCCTGAAGTCCCAATCTATCCACCAACTTAGCATCCCCTTTCCCCAGGGGGAAAACCACTTCACTCTTGGCCACAACCAACTCCTGTATCATACCTAATATACGCATCCACACCTGTTGACCCACCAATTTAACACCTTGGAATATTCTACGATTCCGCTCCAACCAAGTCTTCCAAAGAAGAAAAGTAGGTCCAGCATACCAAACATCCTGCAAAAAGGAGGCCAACGAGGGGGGTCTTCCCATACTATCCCAGAACTCCACCAAAGAGGAAGCATGAACATAAGGTTTCTTCCAAACCTCCCACCACCAATGCCAAAGTTGTACAACAAAGGGACATCAAAAGAACAAGTGTGAGGAATCCTCTTCCGCTTTCCAACAGAGAACACAAACAGAAGGCCTCTAGAAACCACACTTACGAATGTTATCCCAGGTCAAGCACCTATTCCACCCTAAATTCCAAACAAAACAATTACATTTAGGCCATGATAGATTACTCCACACTCTCTTCCACCACTAAACCTCCGCCCTAGCCAACTTTTGATCCAATAACACCTAATAGCCACAAGCAACAGAGTAAATCCCCTTGGGATTATGAGCCCAAGCAATAATATCCTCTTCCCGTAGAGAACTACAACACCTACTACAAAGAATTGTGTTAAGCTCGGCCCTGCCTTCCTCCTCACCCACATCTGGCCACTGTGTGGGATTCTTCCAACAAGCCTTCTCCAACTTCCCATAAAAATAAAAGGACTTGAAGTCACTCACCCTAGACCGACCAACCGCAAGAAATATCTGGCTCAATGGAATCAAGTGAGGAAACTGAGAGATAAGTGGAGGGAAACCATCCCAAAAGTTAGACCAAAAAAGAGCTTTTGAACCCTGTCGGCAGATCCAAAATAAACCTTCCTTAATGAGCTTTGCACCCTTCTGAAGAGTACTCCAAATCATTGACCCTTTCCCCTCAAGAGGGTACCTAAGGAGATCATGTCGAGGGACGCCAAGGAAATACTTATGAGATAATATCCTGGCCCACAACTGATCCTGCTCCACACACAAACACCAAAAAAGCTTAGTAGCCAAAACCACTCCAAACAATGTAGATCATCGAAGTCCGAAACCATCATACTGCTTTGTACTACACACATCTTCCCACTTGACCAGGCTCCACTTGGAGGATGACAAGCATCCAGCCCATAAAAACTGCCTCTCAAGAGAGTCCAACTCCTTAAGAAACCCAACCAGAGCCACCTAAAGCATACACCTGTAAGTAGGGAGTGCTTGCACAACTGATTTAAGAAGCTGAATCCACCCAGAAAAATACAACCATCTATGTGTCCAATGATTTCCTTTCACCCGGATCTTATCAATGATATTCTGCCAAGAACCCTTGGGAAGATGACCAACAGAAATTGGACTGCCCAAATACGTAAAAGGGAGAACCCCTATCTGAAACCTCAAAATGTTAGCAATTCTTCTCTAAATGGGGGTGGGCATATTGAAGAAGAAGATGGAAGACTTATCTTCATTAATCAATTTCCCCGATGCCACCAGGTAAACATCCAACAACTGTCTCAAAAAAGTAGCTTCCCTGACAGTAGCCATCCCCATCAAGGCAGTATCATCAACAAACTACAAATGAGACTGTGGAGGCAAGTCTCCACCCCAATGCCAACCCTGAATGCTGCCTAACCCAACATTTATTTTCAACAAATGCCCAAGACCTTCAGCAAAAAGAAGAAATAGGCACAGGGATAGAGGGTCCCCTTGGCAAAGACCCTGAGATGCCCCAAAAAGTTAAGAGTGATCTACATTTATCAGTACCGAGAAGGATACTAACGTAACACAACTCATAACCCATTAGATCCATTCTTCACAAAATCCAAAAGCACCAAGGATCTTCTGAAGGAAGGACCATCTAACCCTATCATAGGCCTTAGCCATATCCAACTTAATAAACATAGTCTTCTCTTGGGAACTAGCAATGGAGTGGATGGTCTCAATAGCAATAACAACCCCGTCCAAAAAATTTTGACCTGCAACAAACCCACTTTGTTCCTCTGAGACCAACACTTTAAGCCACTTCTTCAATCTCTCAGCCATTAACTTTGAAATAATCTTATATGCCACATTGCAAAGGGAGATAGGCCTAAACTGAGTTAACCTATCCGCTCCTTCACACTTGGGAATAAGAGAAATGAAAGTGGAATTAAGAGCACGCAACATCTGCTTATTCCTTTGGGATTCTTGAACAACCACTAGAAGGTCCAACTTTATGATTTCCCATAACTCTTGAAAGAACTCTATTGGGAAACCATCAAGGCTAGGAGCTTTTCCCCTCTTAATCTGAAACACAATCTCCTCCAGCTCCTCTAGAGAAATCTCCCTCATCAGATACTCATTAACCTCTAGAAACCAATTGAGGGACACGAGAAAGAACCTGTTCCTCCTCGAGTGAACCCCCTTGAGAATCCTCTTTGAAAAGAGCAACAAAATACTGTGATGCCTTGGTCGCGATTTCCTGGAACAAGACAACATGATCCCCTCTGTCATTAACTAACACAAAGATAGAGTTACCATGCCTCCTGGCCTTCACAAAATTAAAGAAAAAAGTAGTATTTTTGTCCCCTTCCTACAACCAATCAATTTGAGCCTTCTACTTTCAATAGATCTCCTCACGTAACTCACATTCCTCCACCACCTTCAAAGTTCTAGCCTCTTCTTTCAAAAGATTCTCTATAACCCCATTATCCCGAATCAATCTTGTAACATTATTTAACTCTTCTTGGGTAGCGGCCTTATCATAAAAAATATTGCCAAAACACCAACAATTCCACCTTTTAAGCTGATACTTGACAAATTGAAAAAGCTTAGCAAAGGTATACATTGCAATACCAAAAGCGGGTCTACCAATCCTCCACCACACACTCACTTGGTCAAAAAGAGTAGAGTCTCGTAACCACATAAGTTGGAACTTGAAGGAAGGATATCGAGGCACTCGAGCAGAGATGATGCTAAGCTTGATAGGCCAGTGGTCCAAACCCCTCCAATCCAGAATTTCAGAGGAGGTTGACAACAAGTCACCAACCCAATGACAGGAGACCAAGAACTGATCCAACCTCTCAGTGACACAGTCCTCACCAGTTCTCCTATTATTCCAAGTAAAACTACCATTACTTGGTAGAACATCAATAATATTTAGATCATAAATACTATCCCTAAGAAGCAATGCAAAACGCTCCAATCAAACAATTCCACCCCTTTTCTCAGACAACTCCACTATAGCGTTGAAATCCCCAACCAGAATCCATAGGTGAAAAGGAGCCAGGCTACGAACATATCGAAGATGGGACCATAGAAGCTACTTACCCTGATACTCAATAGGTGCATACACATTGGAGAGGAGAAAACATTCTCCTGTCACAAATCATGAGGCCACCAACGAAATAGAAAACCTAGATGACATCCACCAGAGAGGGAAAATCCTCTATGGGTTCCATAAGTAAGCCACCCCCCAGACGCACCATGGGCTCCAACACACTAACACTCACCATACTTCCACAACTTAGGCACCATATTCACCATACTCTCCACAGAAAGCTTAGTTTCTTGAAGAAAAAGAACATCCGAAGATTGAATCCTAACCAAATCACGAACAACTTTTTGTCGAGGGCCACTATTCAAGCCCCTTACATTCCAAGATAAAACAATCATTTCTAGGTACACAAGAAGTGAGAATCCAAGGTCTTAACTGCCCCTAACTCCACCAAAGTTTCCCCAGTTGATTTAATCTTTTCCAAATCCTTTTTCCTACCCAGCTTGGGGTTCTTCTCACCAACCCCTTTCTTTGAATCCTTTTGTTGAATACCCATGTAGAAAGAGGAAATGGAGCTCTTTCCAACTTCCACACCAATCTTTATAGGCAAAGGAGAACCCTCTCCCCCATTCGTCAAAGCCCCAATCACAAGATCTGGTCTAGCCAAAACAATCAACTGTTGATCTGTGTCCATCTTCCCAACACCCGTGTCTTGCACAACTTGTATAACCTTCGAAGGAGGCCCATCCTTTCCTAAATCCAAAGCTCCTTGATCCAAGTTCATCAAACTTGGATTCACTTCATGTTGGCTGAGATCATCCAGCACCTCAAACCTATTAAAAGAAACATCATTCTGCCTCTCCCCCAGAGTCCTCTTCTGCCCCTAATTTCTATTGCGAGCTTTCACAGGAATATATCCATCCTCCCCAGTACCATCACTTAGAATAGGCCCCTTATCCTTATCAACCCCAGGTGGATTGCATGGAGTTTGGCCAGATTGGGTCCCTACTGGCTTAGCCCTAGGGCACCTGCGCTGCAAGTGTCCATACTCATGACAAAATCAACACCAAAAAGGAAAAGTTTCATAGTTTATCTGTTGCACCCATGTATATGATCCTGCACTCACTTCCACAAAATTTGGCAATGGCATGCTTAAATCAATTTCTACATAGATACGGGCAAAAGTCATTACCTTTTTAAACTGCATCTATTGTGAAGACCCAACTGGTTTACCAAAAATTGAAGCCACCAAATGTAGGACATCCTCTCGCCAACATTCAACTGGAAACCATGGCAGCCGAACCCACACTGGAACCCTTTTTGGGAGCTCCTCATTCGGATTGAAACTCGCATGCCATGGCTTCATAAACAAATCCACTTGGTTAAAGAAATAGGGACCCCCCTCAAAAATTCTATTCCGATCAGCCATGCAATCAAATGAAACCATAAAGTAATTATTAGCTAAGAGCCTAATCTCCATTTCTCCTTTCGGCAACCAAGTCCTCTAAGCCCAAGATTCCAAAAATTGCAACGAGACCCTTAAACCCATAAACTTGCAATAAAAGGAGTGTTTCAAATAATACTCAATATCATCCACCAGCAACTACATCGGGATAACCAATTCTGGTCTCTCCTTACATCTTTCCAAACATCCATTGATTTTTGTAATTCTAGGTCCTCCAGACGATCTAGAACCATTCATCTCTTGAACTGGCATAAACAAATTATTATCAAAAACCTTCGCACCCTATGCTGGGGGTTTTGATCCAAAAGCTAATCAAAAATCCATCTTGGGGCTAATCCCAGATGACTCTCCTCATGACATGACTTGGAACAAGACCCAACGCGGGCATGCAAGCCCCCGAGTTGAGAGAATAGAGGAGAACACTCATGCGAGGGTTACCACAATATCCCTCCAGCTTCACCCACAACCCTCCAAAACTCACAAGTTTCAGCTTCAAAAAGAATTGTCGTACCCCCAAGCAGGAAATCACACAACCCATGGAGAATGACTGCACACCAAACCCCACAAAATACCCAACGACCTCAGCCCCACACGATCCTAGCAGGCGGACTGAACCCTACCAAGCGGAAGCACACCAAATACCACCCAGTCACCACCACGCACAGAAAACGCAGGCCCAAACTTGTCGACGCAAGCCCAACACCCACCTTCGTGCGCCAAGGAAACCAACAACAGAATAATGTAGACACAGCCACGCACCACCTAGAATGCAGGAAACCCCCCCCCCACGGCGCACCAGCGAGAACTCACGAAGAGCGAGCTAGGGCACGGACTCCCTAGCTCGACCAGCAAAGCTCGGCATCGCCATTCCCAACATGAATAAATAAACTTTAACTTCATAATTAGTTATACTAGATGTGTCTTAGTTTACTTACATCATTTAGAATCATTTTCATAGCATCTCCATTAGTTTAATTCAACATTGCATCATTTCATTAGCATTTTGTATACAATAGTTTATCATCTAACATATCATTTAGTTCATCATCTAGCCAACTCATCAGATCATGTAGGTGTAGACATAGTATATGCATTCTATAATTAATGGCTTCTCATTTCTTAGGTGTCATCCCAATAATTTAGTGCATAATTAAGATCTGAGAGCACTAATAAAGGATCCTTAGGAATAGAGGAAGATGGAATGTCTTTAAGGAATCGTTTTATCAAAATATGTTGTTAATTTAGATTTCCTTAATGTAATACATTGCATTTGTTGTGTGTTATTGATTATTCTAATTTACATATTTTCTCACACATAAATTGGTGCCCATTGTGGGGCTCAGCCTCTGTTATTTTAATATTTTCTGGAAAGTATCCTTTATAGGTTCGGACATGAATTTCTTTGGTGCAACTACTAATTCTTCTAGCACACCTAAAACATTCTCCAATGCATTCACCGACTATTCTGACACAACATGTTTCTCCAGCGTATCCACGCCATTTTGTGGCACATCAAGGGGTTTCTATAGCACATCTACCACTTTCTATAGTGCATTTACATTTTTCTATGGCGCATTCACTTCTTTCTACAACGCATATATCTTTTTAGCACATCAGCTTACTGTAATGGTGCATCTGATTTTCTTTGCAAATTTCTCCTGAGTCTAAAAACTAATAATTTTTTTTTTTGTTGTGCAGGCTTCATAAACAGTGTCAAAGACTCTGTTGAAACTCTTGAACATTATCAAAGAAACATTTATTGCAAACTACTAATGAATTTGATGCAAGGGCTAGAGTGATTTATTTCCTTTTGCTTAATTTAGGAATCTAGACTAATTAGGAAGGAAAGAACACCATGTCTATTGTGTTTGATGAATGGTAGGCATATGCTCTCCCCTTAACTGGGTGACCAAAAATCCAGACCCATTCACATTTATTTGTGAGTGTGAGTTGAGTATATCGCATGTGTTCTCTCTTTGTTTACGCAAACAAATATTGATCAAACTACGGATGTACTTGCTCACTTTTGTTTATCCATAGAGGTTCTACCTTGTGGGAAAATGTAATCACCCAAGGGAATGACCCAACCGGTAACACGCTAAACCCGAGTGACTTCCAACCGGTATATAAATGTGGGTACTTGAGGAAATTTCAAGTATCGCGAGGATTGTTTCAACAAGAAGGGCAGAAATCGTCTCTTGCCGCATGGATGATACCCCATGAACAGAATGCCCCTAACAGAAGGTCTAACCTTTGAAGTCATCCCACATTTTTGCGGATTTTAGTAGAGATGAAAATTATTCCATGGGAGATTCATGGCTACTGATGCTTGGCTACCCCATAGAAGTGAGTACCATGTAGGAGAGCCAGGGGGTCAAGCATCTAATCATCCACTAAAAGTAGGCGTGGCTGGAGTAAAATCCAAGTGGGAATCCAACAAATATAGTCTTACACAACCATAGGATTGTACATGCTTGATGTGTTTACCAAAGTGTTTCTAAACAAACTTCAAACAAAACCTTACAATTGGAAGTGAAAAAATATGATTCAAAAAAAATCATTTCAAACAAACCATTCTCTGACTGAAAACCAGAAAAATCAAATAAACTAGCAACAAATTGTTATATTCCCCAATTCAGCGCATCCCTTACTTATTTTGGTGCATTTACTACTTCTACCAACGCATATATCTTATGTTATAGCACATTTACTTATTTTTCCAATGCATTCACCTATTTTTATAGTGCATTCCCAACATTTTACAGCGCATCCCTTGCATTATGTGCCGCATATACCAATTTTTGTAGTGCATACACCCAAAACATTAGCGCATATGAGCTATTTTGTAGAGCATACACCCAATTCTACAATGCATCTAAACCTTTCTCTAGCACATCCAAGCCATGCTATAGCGCATCTACCTTTTAGCGTATACACTGACTGTTACAACGCATCCACCAAAATTTATAACCAAAGAGTTGAATTTGACTCCTACCTAACATTTTGGAACCAGATTTAGGGATCTTTTTTGTAGAAAATTTCTTTCCTCATCACAACATTGTTGTAAACTTGGAAAAACTAGTATTTACAAGTGAAATCCTTTACCTAAACTTTGATCAAACATCTAAAAGTGCCCAATCATCATCAAAATCCAAACTTGATCATCAAGTTGAGTTTCCCCATCAAGATTTATCATCCTTCATCTAGAAACAACACACTTTACATCAAATTTTATTACCTTAGTCCCATCAATAGGATTCATTATTCTATTCAACCTAGGTATTCCTTTGGCACTCCTAAATAATGATCAAAATTTAGAAAACCTTCATCACTTGTATGCTTTTTTTAACAAAGTCCCAAAAGAAAAAACTTAAGGATAAGGAATTTGAACCTCAAAATACCATGGGTGAACCAGAATAAAATCCCTTTCACAAAATTCCTCAAAATGAAACAGAAGAAATAATAGAGGAAATAGAACAAGCAAACCAAGATCCCAAATTTCACAAATTCCTAGAAAGAATCTTTGAAAAGGATGGAGAAAAATACCTTCTAATGTTGGAAAACCAAGGGGTCAAATTACCAAGTGATTTTTATGTCAATAAATTGAAGGGAACCCCAAAGAAAGCTGAAATTGAAACATCAAATATAGAACAAATGGTTTCCCTAATACATCAAATGAAGAACCTTCAACAACAATTGCAAGACATGCAAGGAGGGAATACCAAAAGATACTTGTTGCAATATATTTGTCCCTACCCCTTTGATAGAAATTTAAACATGATACCATTTCCCCCAAATTGTGACCTCCGAAAATATGACAAATACAATGGAAAATCTGACCTCATAGACCATGTGAGAGAATTTCAAACCATGAGTCTTGAGTTTTCCCATGAAGACACATACTTGATGATACTTTTTCCTCACAGCTTGGGAGGCCATTGTATGGAATTGTTTTTGAAACTAGAACCACACATAAAATCATTTGAAGAACTCGTCAACAAATTTATCACTCAATATTCATTTGACATTTCACATGAGATAACCATGAAGGATCTTTGTAATACCAAATAGAAACAAGGAGAATCTTTTCTCATATTCTTACAAAGGTGGAGGAGGTTATTTGCTCGATACGCTCGTCCCATACCCGAACAAGAAAAGATGGATATTTTCATTGATAAACTTAACAGTGAAATGAGTTATAGGCTACAATTACAATGTCTCCCTAGCTTTGAGAAGATGGTAGAAAACGGTGTCAAAATTGAAGAAGCTTTAGTCAAAAGAGGGGTACTAAAAATTCACAATGAAGGATCAAACAATGCTAGCTCTTCCAACCATCACAACAACAATGAGAAATCCAAATTTTAGACAAGGAAAAAGAATGCCAACAATGGTGTTGCTGAAACACATAATGTTAAACCAGTCTTTAATCTATCGAGAACCACAACCAAGACCGATCAAAACATCAATCAAGGCACTAATCAAAATGTCAACCAATACAATAATCAAAACAACCATAATCAAAGTAACACCACGTCCAAACCTCCACCCTATCAAACACAATCAAACCACAGAAAATTCACACCTTTGGGTCAATCACATGAATCTACATTGAGGGAACTTCTTGAAAATAACCTCATAACACTACCTAACACCTGAGGCTTTGAACCAAAAGTAAAATCATCATGGTGGAATGATGCCTATTACTATGAATTTCATCGATGCAAAGGCCATCAAACAAATAGCTACATGCAATTGAAACATAAGATACAAGATTTAATAGATGACAAGGTCATATAAATAGAAGGACCCCAAACAAATCTTGATCACAGAGCACTTAAAAATACTTTACCAAATTATGAAAAATGGGAATCCTCTACAACAAACAACAAGGGAAAGAACATAAACTATGTCCATGATATTGTCATAAATCATATCTCAGCAGCGGAGGATCAAATGAATACCATTGGAACCAATGACAATCAAGACATTATTGCAGCCAATAATCCAATCTATGACACTCCAATTGAACAAGAACAAGACATCATTATCATTGAAAATCAAATTAATGACATCAAACTAGATATAGTTGCAATGGATACTCAAGTCAATGTCATTAAAATCAATGGGAAACAAGACAGCATGCTAGTAAATGCAACCAAAAGAGCATAGGCCAAATATGTCTTAAAGGGAAGTTCATCTAAAATACCCATTGCCTCATCCAATCAGTATAACATAGTGGACTAGTTACAAAAGATCCCTGCACAAATATCAATATTGGAATTGCTCAAAATTTCACCTGCCCACAAAGAGATTTTGGAAAAATCCCTAGTGGACACAACAGTACCAACAAATCTAGAAGTTTTTAAATTTGAAGCCATGGTGGGATATTTGATCGTGCCACATTGCTTATCCTTCTCAGAAAATGATGATGCATCTATTTCTCATCCCCACAATGTCACTCTCCATATTGAAGTCCTAACTCATAAACATTGTGGCAAACACGTCCTACTAGATGGAGGAGCCGGCCTAAATATATTTAATTTAAATCTTGTTCGTGCCTTGGGATTCTCTGAGAATGCAATTGATTCAAAGAAAAAGATTGCAATAAAAGCATATGATGATGAGGAAAGATCTTCATAGGGATTGATTGTCTTAGATTCAAGTAGGACCGATTCAAAAAGATGTAATTTTCCAAATCTTCAACAAGGATTTGACCTACAACATACTATTGGGTCACCCATGGCTCCATGAAATGCAAGCGGTCCCATCAACATACCACCAATGTTTGAAATTCCCTTGTGGTGGCCAAGAAATCACCATCTCGGCTGATTTAAATAGTCCTCAATTTTGCAACACCCTAAAAAATTTCCAAGATATCTTTGTGCCTCATAACAGAGAAGCTTCCACTTCCATCCCTTCCAATGATCAAATCCAATCAAGTTCCTCATCCAAATCGTTGGTTGTTTCCTCAAATCCTGAAGGTCAATCCAGTTCCATGTCTAAACAATCTAAGAAGAAAGTAGAAGTTGCTCCTTCCACATCCTCAAGTCATGAAGCCCAATTAAATTCTCTGTTGAAACAATTTGAGAAAAAAGTCCAAGTCAAAGATAAAGGTATTGGTGAATATTTCATTGAACGATCCCTATGTCTCTCACAGTTCTCTTCCCCAAAGTCATGTGGGAAACCCTCAACATCAACACAATAGACATCATAACTAGTTACTCTCTTTGATGGTCGGTTTGTAAAATAAAGCACCATAGTTGATGAATCAAAAGACAAAGATGTTCCAAACTGGCAGAGTCTCAATCAACAACTGCAAATGTACAAACAACACAATATGGAAAAGACTTCACTATTTTGGAAAATATGGGATATGAGGGAAAAGTCCTTGTAGGAAAAAGAAAGGAAGGAATTGTAGAACCAATTCAAAACCTCTTAATCAATCCAAAAGACAAAACCCAGTTGGGTTATAAAGAGGAAACAAAAGAAGAGATGACTCAAAGGATGGTTGAAAGAATCTTGCAGCTACAAGCTAGTGATAATCATGAAACTAATTCTAATGAATATGAGTGGGATTCACTATCAGAAGAGTCTTTTCATGACAAGGAAATTGATGTGGTACATATGTATGCACCCATACTCAAAGAGGGAAAAGGTTCAAGTTCTAGACCGCTTGAATTAGGATCACAACACATTGATGATTCCAGCAAAGACAATTTGACTCAGAGTGAAATAGATAATTCAGAGGAAAGTTACCTTATAGACCTCATTTTTTCTATTAGACAAATTGAAGATACTATCATCAAGACTCTTACCATCTTCGACCTTAACCAGTCTGGTGATTTATTAACCCTAGTACATCCCAAACTCATAGACTGGGACCAAACTAAGCCATTTGATATCCCTGAATTTTTGAATGATGATGTCATCATCAATTTCCTCTGTGCCAACAATCCTAAAACAGATTCCACCATTGAACATTGTAACGAAGCTTCCCAACAGGGGAGTATCAAATCTTCTAGTTAAATGAATAATGCAGGAAATAGATCTGATGGTGAAAACCATTCAATGGCAATATCAGATCCAAAAAAAGTAAAAACAAAGAGCGCATCTAACGGAAAAAAACTCTCTAAGGCATCGAAGGATGGAAGATTTGATACTCTCCCAAAACACTTTCAGGAAAGATCAAAGGTATTGATCAAACCCACACAGTCTGTCAATATTGGCAATGTAGAGATAGTGAAGACTATTCATATAGCAGCATCTTTAACAGACTAAGAAAAACCAAGCTTCCTCAAATTTTTCACAGAAAAACAAGTCAACTTTGCTTGGCCATATTTCAACATGCCAGGTATTTATCCAAAACACATCATGCATCACCTATCCTTTCCACCAGGAGTAAAACCAATCAAGCAGAAACTAAGGAAAATGCATCCACATATTGCCTTACTGGTAAAAGCAAAGTTGAAGAAGTTGTTAGATGCAAGATTCATCAAACCCATTGACTATGCTGAGTGGATCTCCAATATCATACTAGTCTCAAAGCCTGATAACAACATTCGTATTTGCACGGATTTCTGAGATCTCAATAAGGATTTCCCCAAAGATGATTTTCATCTACCTAACATACACATCATAGTGGACTTAATGGTAGGACATGGCATGTTGTCCCTTCTGGATAGTTTTTTTAGTTATAATCAAATCAAGATAGCTCCAGAGGATCACGATAAGATATCCTTTACATGTCCATTGGGAACATTCTATTGGAACGTCATGCCATTCGGATTTAAGAATGCAGGAGCTACTTATCAGCGCGCCATGACAACAATTTTTCATGATATGATGCATACTTTCATGGAAGATTATGTGGATGATCTATTAGCTAAATCATATACTAGAGAGGGACACTTAGATATCTTAGATTAAATCTTCACTAGATTAGAGAAATTCAATGTAGGACTAAATCCAAAGAAATGTGTGTTTGGGGTGACTTCAACCAAACTCCTAGGATGCATAGTTTTAGAAAAAGGCATTGAGGTAGACCAGACAAAATTTAAATCCATCATGGAAATTACACCACCCAAAAACATTAGTCAGCTACAATCTTTGCAAGGGAGGTTCCAAGAAATCCAGAGATTTATTTCACAACTGGTAGACAAGACCCATCCTTTTACTCACTTGTTACACAAAAATGTTTCTTTCTGATGGGATGAGAAATGTGAAGGAGCCTTCAACCAATTGAAACAATATATAATGATTCCACTTGTCTTAGCACCACCAGTAGAAGGAAAACCACTCTTGTTATACATTGCAACAACTGAGATATCATTGGGAGCCCTGTTAGCACAAGAGGATTTAGCAGGAAAAGAGAGGGAAATTTACTACATCAATAGGATGCTAAATGGCTATGAAATCAATTATACATCCATTGAAAAGGCTTGCTTGGCAGTAGTGTTCACCACCAAATAGCTCTGACACTACATGGTAATTCATACCATCAAGTTAATATCCAAAATAGATCCACTAAAATACCTCCTCAGCAAAGCTAACCTAACTAGAAGATTGGCCAAGTGGGTTATGATACTAAGTGAATTCAACATCCAATATGTGGATAGAAAAGAAATAAAAGGACAAGCAATCACTAACCAGTTAGTTGAAGCACCTCTACCAAATGATCATCCTTTACACATTGAATTTCTAGATGCTAATGTCCTCACCTTGGCTGCAAAACAGTGGACATTATACATTGATGGATCACACACCCAACATGGATCAAGGGTTGAAATCCTATTTGTCACTCCACAAGGACATACCATACCAAAATCATATAGATTGATGTTCCCTTGTACCAATAACATGGCAGAGTATGAAGCATTAATCATTGGCATTAAAACAGTTGTGGAATAGAAAATTCCAAAATTTCAAGTCTATGGAGATTCTCAGTTTGTCATTAACCAAGTCAATGATGATTATCAAACAAAGGATGAGAAACTGATGCCCTACAAAAGAATGATTGATTATTTTAAGAAATACTTTATGGATATCAAATTTGAATTGATTTCAAGAGTGGATAATAAAGTTGCTGACACCATGGCCACTATTGCTTCCCTGTTACAAATTCCAGAGAAGAGAAGTCGTTACGAGTTCTTGGTGGAACAATTTTTTTCCCCTGCTTATGATGATACCAAGTCCCAAGTTATATGTCACCTAGTTGATACCAATACCTCAATCTATGGTAAAATTTATACCTACCTACAAGATAACACCCTTCCACCCAACCTGTCTAGAAATCAAAAACAAAATTTCATTCGCTGAGCCACCTGACATACTCTTATTGCAGATGTATTATACCGACGAGTTCTTGACAAAACTCTCCTCTTATGTATGGAATGTGATGAGTCTAAAATGGCTTTATGGGAAGTTCATGAGGGTGTTTGTGGAACTCATTCAAGTTGTTTAACCTTAGCCAAGAAATTCCTTTGTTTAGGATATTACTAGCCAAACATGGAGGAGTCTTTTCAGTTCATCAAGAAATGTCAAAAGGGTCAGATTCATAGCAACCTCATTCATGCAACGACCCAAGAACTTCATCCATTTGCATCCACATGGCCCTTTTTTCAATGGGGACTAGATCTTGTTGGTAAAATCCATCCATATTCGTCAAATGGACACAAGTTTATCATCACAACTACATAATACTTCACGAAGTGGATTGAATCCGTTCCTCTAATCACCATCACAGGAAAACAAATTTCATCATTCATCCTCAATTACATCATCTGTCGATATGGCATCCCTCAATCTGTTGTCACTGACAATGGAAGACCATTCAAAAATCAAGACATGCAAGAATTGTGTGAGAAGTTCAACATCCAGCATCGCTTCTCTACACCATACTACCCTCAAGGAAATAGTCAAGCAGAGGCCTCCAACAAAACTATTCTGAAAATCTTGAAAAAAATAGTCAATGACACTGGACACGATTGGTACATCCAATTAAGCCCTACTTTGTGGGTGTACCTCACCAGTATTCGCACACCAATAGGAGCCACACCATATGATCTTGTGTATGGATCTGAGGCCATTGTACCCATTGAGGTTGAATTACCATCACTCCAAGTTTCATTGAAGGGTATCATGTCTGATGAGGACTACTGGGTATCTAGATTGCAGGAACTAGAACTATTAGATGAATGATGTCAACATGCAGTAAACCACCTCAAATCCTACCAACAATGAATGTCCAGAAGTTGCAATCATAAATTCAAACCAAGAATATTTCAAGTTGGTGACTTGGTATTGAAGGAGAACCCGCACAACCAACAGGATAGGGAGAAAAAGGGAAAGTTTGAACCGAATTGGTTGGGACCCTTTTTCATTGTGTCAGTCTATGGATCGGGAGCATACTAGCTATCCACACTAGGAGGAGACCTATTTGAAGAGCCCATGAACAGTCTCCATCTCAAGAAATTCTACACATGATCCATCTACTGCATTGCTAAAAGTCCTGAAAAAATAAAAAAACATCAGAAAATCTCCTGAAAAAGTGGTTGCCCTAGTGAAAATCTCGCAAACATGAATCTTGGTGACAACAAAAAAAATCAAAAAATACAAAAATACAAAAAAATCAAAAAGAAAAAAATACAAAAAAATCAAAATGGGAAAAATACAAAAAAATCAAAAAGGAAAAAATACAAAAAAAAGAAGAAAAAGAAGAAAAATACAAAAAAATCATAAAATCTGAAAAAGTGCAATAAAAGCAAGTACCGAAAACCTAGCAACAGGCACTATTTGTGATAGGTTGGCTTCTTCCTCTATTTGGAACATGTGTCAATCATTGGCTCTTCGCTATCACTATCCACATCCTTCATTTCAGCCTCATGTACATATTGTGTTGTGCCAGTCGTGTCTCACTTTGGCTTGTCGATCATTGTACATATCCATAATAATTTGGTTTGTTTCCACTGGGGGAAAAATCCTAAACTCATTGGGGGAAATCCATCTTTGAGCTTTAAAACGACACACAAACAATAGTATGACAACATGGTAAAAACATAACAATCAAGCGAGCTACAACATTGAACATCAATCAGACTCACCAAAACCAACTATCTAAACCAACAACAACAAGAACAATTGAAAACAAATTTCATTTGGTGATGATCCTCTAAATCATAGTTTTATCACTTTAACACAAATGTTCAAATTATTTGCATCATGATTGTTGTTATCATTCCTCAAGAACAACTCAAGGATGTCAAGAACTAGAGAAGCTATGATCGAGAATGATATTTTTCTTTGTCTGTTGTTTGTGAGTTGATCATTAATACTATGTGAATTGTCGTGGGACGTGCTCTACAAAGTATCACTGATGACATTCTGGATTCGCATAGGAAAATGGTTAACTCTTGTTTGTTTATGCATGAAACACTCAGGTCATCTCGGTCCAATTATACCTAGATGCTTGTGTTAACTTGCACTATCAAACATCATGAAAGCAATACTCAGGTCATCATGGTCTAATTATACCATTGATTTTTGTACTCACTTTCAACATTTTAAAAGCTCAATGATGATACCAAGCACAATAAATTAGTTACTGGGATGACAACATTGCATTGTTAGGTTTGCATGTTTAGGTTGCATTCATACTAGGTGTTGCAATGGTATTTATAGATTTCTCTAAGGTTGGTACAATATTATGAGTGATGTTATTTCTATCATTAACAGATTGAGTACATTTGACATTACCAAAAAGATCATTCACATTTTAGTTGCATAAACATTGGACATCATTCATACATTATCATATCATTTTGTCATTCATCTAGTCATTAGATCATATATTTTCATCATGAAATTCCAAAAATAAGGCATTATCATGTCATTTTCTAAGCATTCATTTTTCATTAGGTCATATATTTGCATTATGAAAATTCCAAAAACAAAGCATTGATCATATCATTTCTATCCATATACATTTAGTCATACATTTACATCACAAAAATATCCACAATGAAACATTTACATTCATCCATGTCATACATGCATTCATACATTTGCACCAGAAAAACACAAAATCGTAGAGTACCATGCATATCATACATCATAATAGAACACGATCCATAAAAACATGTAGAATTATCCATCATCATTATTATCATTCCATTCATCTATTTATGCATTAATAATATCATCCATCCATCCATTTCATCTTTTGCATCATACATATTTGCATCAGAAAAGTACAAAAACATAGCATTTAGCACATTCCATTCACATAATAATATTCATCATATAGGGCATATAGACATCATTCATAAAGCATCATAGAATCATAACACATGCTACATCCATAACATTTCATATCACCATTACATATAAAACATCACATAGCATACATAATAGGAAATTAAATGCATCCATCATGATCAACACATAAGCACATAGGTCAATCATCATCATCGTTGCATATATATCTCAAAATGATGTCAAATGTACAAGGATATCTAAATATGAAGAGGTACATCATAAAAAATGGTGGTAACTCATCAAGTATCAATGTATACATGTCCAAATCACAATAAACATCAAGTGTCGGAGCTATGTAGTGCTCCCCCCAGATGGTGTTGGCATCCCTAGACCGGTACCTCCTCCTGCACCCAACAGACCCACACCAAGATCTCTCTGATCTCCAGGCAATGGTTGTGTAACACCCACACTAACCGTCTGAGACTGCGACCTACCAGACCAAGACTGAGCAAAGCTCTCTCGCCACTTTGGAGGGACCAACTCATGATACCGACCTCTATAGAACTCGGCCTCCTGGGAAGTGTGGCATATCTCCCTTAAATAATCTAATGTCCCAGCAACTGTCGCAGCTTGTTGTAGTCTCTCGATGATAGCCTCTTCCTGCTCTGCCCATCATCTCAATGCATCTCTCTCTTCATTCAACATGCTAACCTAACCCTGTATTTGTCCATGGGCATGCACCTATGCAAGTTGCTACCTAGCAGCATCCCTTTTAGCCGTCAAAGTATGTATCTGTCCCTGGGCCTGTGAGAGTTGTGTCTATACCTATGTCTGCACCTGTAACTACCCCTAAACCTATGTCAGATGTCCCTGAACTGTTTGGACCTAAACATGTAGGGTCGTGATCTGTGACTGCTACTACTAGGAAGGTAACTGTATATGTACGCGTTGTTGTACTGTCACCACTAAGGATTGCCTCCTACGAGGCACTCTAACATCTAGTGTTGGATGGGCACCCCCTCCTCTATCACCACCTCCTCCATCATCCCCACCACCTTTGGCCCTCCTCCATCTGGGTGCTCTATCCTCATCATCCTCTAATGTCGGCATTGGATCATCAGGCCTCGAGATCCTCGGAAATGGATGCCCACTAAAATACTACGAGTACTCATCGATCACATATCCCTCAAAAATATTTGGATGGTAGTCCCAAATCATTGGTTGTAATCTATGATACTCATTGCATGCGGCATTGTAAGATAAGGTAGGCCCCCACTCAATAGCATCCTCTTGTCTCTATGCATACATGGCCAATCCATGTGGTATCCCCTGAACTCTATCGTACTATTTGAGCACCCTCATCAATAGGAATCTCTCAATAATGTAGTGTGTCTGTCCAATAAGATATCTAGCTATGATAACATAAGGAATCTCCAAATGATCCTGGCCCACTGCTTATAATCTACATACGGCCGCCATGTAACAGAATCCAGATCATCTAATACATGTCTCCAATACTCAAATTTTCCCAACTTATGTTGGACAACTGGGCCTGCATAACCATAAACATAGGGTCTCCCAAATAGCTAGAACCTATCTTTGGACATGTCACCGCTATATACTTCCAATCCCACGTGTGTAATAGGGTCACACCAACGGATAGACTAGATCCTCTAAGGTAAACTACCTAATGCAAATCATGATATAACTGTGCGAGAATGCACGAACCCCAAGTGAAATGGGTTCCAAACTGAATCATTTTCTCTAGTGTCCGACCCCAACCGATGGAAAATCCCTTTTCCCTCTTGTCAAGACATAAGAAGCCATCGACAAATCCTGCAAGCACAGAAGGCAAAGGGGCATACCTCTCAAACATCTCCTGCCAAGGCATCTCATACCCGCTAATATGGTCATCATGGAATATACGTCGTAAGGCATCTGTACGTCCCTGATTGGTGTGGTCATATATCACAATGTCACCAATCATGGGAATCCACAAAATCCTGTAGACATCCTCTAGCATCACAGTCATCTCCCTAGTGGCTAGATGAAAAGTGTTGTGGTCGTTATGCCACCTCTCTACCAACGCAGTAAGCAATCCCCGATTAATCCTAATCTAGGGCATGTCAATTAGTGAAGATCATCCACATCACTCAATGATATCCCTATTAGCCTGTGATAGCTATGGAATCATCTCCAAAGTCCATGGGAATCATTCTTAAGACTGAAGATTATCTAAATCCGTCTCCTATCATTATAACATATCGCAATCATCACATCAATCAATCAAATTAGCAAAACAATCAAACATCACACAATCACTTATCCTATCTGTTCAAGTGAGATTTTCATCAAATCTCACGAATTTCTATTTTTTTATCCTCTCCTATCATGAGGTCAAAACAACATCATCATTATTGCATCTCGCCTATCATGAGATCAATAAATCATCTAATCTATCATCAACAACAAATCATTGGCTGATGTGATTAAACATCATCAAAATCAAGGAGAAAAATTAAAAAATCTTCAATTCTATCCTAGATGCGCCATAACAATGCTTCATTGTGCCAAAAGAGCAAATGCACCACCAAATTGGCTAGATGTGATGTTACAGTCTTTCAATTCACTAGAGAATTCCTCAGATGCACTATTAAACCTCTTTGATGCACCATAAAATCTCATGCGTCATTACTTCGGGTAGATGCGCTAAAACTACAAGTTAATGTGCCATTTCTAATGGATGCACTACCTAATACTCTGATGCGCCATAACATTGTTCCTATGTGCCAAAACATGAATGTGCTATTACAGACTGTAAATGCATTGCTAAATCTAGCCTATGCGCTAAAAATTTAGGCTGATACGCTAAATAATCTAACCTATGTGCCAAAATAGGTTGTGTATGTGCCAAAAGAATGAAAAATTAAAATTAAAAATTAAAAATGCAGGAAAAATGATTCAAAATTCACAAGGAAAGTTTTCGAAATTCGTACTGAAGGTTCATATGTCGCTGGTCAGTTATGTCGTCGCACCCGCTTGAATCGATGAGTCTCGTAGGGGATCACCATCTTCGCTCAAATGCTCAAGGTTTCTCTCTCACTCAACAATTTTCAAAATCATTAATGCACAAATGAATCCTCTTTTCACTTTTTACCTCTTAATAAGGGTAATTAAGAGTGTGATTTTGGTGGGATATTTTAAATTTTTAAGGATCAATTAATCACAGCAGCTCATTTCTTCCATATCAGGAGATAAATCATCATAATATCATCAAATCAGGATTTCATCATCGACATCATTACAAATCATCAAAAAATACTCGATTTATCTCCCAAGGGGGCATACATTTGTTATCTTCTGAAAATTGTCGTTTGGGGCATTGTCAAAATTTTAACAGTACTGGTAAATTTTTCTTTGAAGTAATGTGTAAACACATCACTTCAAAGAGAGGAAAAAATTATACATCCAAATTTGGTCTAGAGAATATTAATTAAATACAAGTTATTTAATTAATAAAAATCTTTATTTCCTCTACTATACAAATAAATTGCAAAGTTTATTTATATAGTTTGTATTTCTTAATTCCTCTTATCTAAACCACTTTCTTCATGATTTAATTAAAGAAACAAATGTAACTAATTTATTTTATTTGATTAATTCCATCTCATTAAATTTGAATTTTTAATTTGAATTTTGTCACATTTCTCCATATTCTTCTAACCTCCTTCCACATCATCTTCCATCTCACCATGTGTCACATGAAATTAATTATTCCTAATTTCTAAAATGGGCATTTATCTTCAACAATCTCAACAAACTCAGAGACACATGGCTTCTCCTTTCCATTTATTCTTTTCTACACTTGGCAAGCTTGTTCTATTAAAGGGGGCAACTTCCTTATTTCTCTCTAACCTCCTCATTTCTCATTGTCGATCTCTCCAAATTGAATCATGATCATCCATTGCTACCAACTCACCTGATGCCTTGGATAAATCTATAAATAGTGGCTCATTTATAGCTTTTTTGCATAGGAGAGCATTGCATACAATTACTCTGCAGAAATCATCTTAGCATTTGAGAGCTTAGTTTACATTCTAGTTTAGCATTTGGAATAGTTTAGAAAGTAAATTAGAGTCATGGCTTCTTTTTTAGATGTGTCTTAGTTTACTTACATCATTTAGAATCATTTTCATAGCATCTCCATTAGTTTAATTCATCATTGCATCATGTCATTAGCATTATGTATACAACAATTTATCACCTAACATATCATTTAGTTCATCATCCATCCAACTCATCAAATCATGTAAGTGTAGACATAGTATTTGTATTCGAGAATTAATGGCTTCTCATTTCTTAGGTGTCATCCCAATAATTCAATGCATAATTAAGATCTAAGAGCACTAATACAGGATCCTTAGGAATAGAGGAAGAGGGAATGTCTTTAAGGAATCATTTTATCAAATTATGTTGTTAATTTAGATTTCCTTAATGTAATACAGTGCATCTGTTGTGTGTTATTGATTATTCTGATTCACATATTTTCTCACACACACCTACCAACTAATGTTATTATCAGGTATAGATGGTCTTACTACCACCTTTACATATTGTTGTACCTCAACATTGTGTATATCAGTTGGTATGTCATATTGTGATCCTATGGCAGCAAGCCTATCTGCCTCTTTATTCAAATTTCTACGAATAGACAGCAAGTTAAAAGCATCAAATTCCTCTATTATATCCCAAATTTTTGTGCTTGTATAGCTTCAACAAATCATTTTTAGTTACGTTCAGGTTTCTTACTTGATTTTCTATCAACTCTGAATCATCGACTACTTGGAGACATTTGATACCTTTCTTTCTAGCCCATTCTAGGCCATGAATTAATGCCTCATACTCAGTTGTATTATTAGAACAGCTGAAAGCAAAGCGAAGTGCTGAAAAATACCTCTCCATTAGGTGAAATGAGCATAGCTCCTCCACCAACACCTACTTTACTCCTTGAACCGTCATAATACAACTTCCAAAGCTGCTTAATCTGTTGTTCTGGTTGTATTTCCTCTTTGACCAGATTTGGAATAATCACATTAGGCTCTCGAATCCTGTAAATTCCCAAACCTACCTCATCCATGTGGCTGAATGGATCAATCTCATGATTCTCGGCTGCCCACTTGTCTAAATTTATGTTAGGTACACCTTCTATGGGTACACTGGTGTCAAGGGTCATGGATTGATCATCATACTGATGGATGGCTAGGTTTGCATTTATAGGATTTGCAACATAAGGCTTAATGTGGTCTTTAGCCTATTTTTCTGACTTGACAGTCACTCTAGTACCATATCTAGTCCTAAAACACATATGAGACCAATTTGATGACAAATAACCACCTAACTTTGTTGTAAAATCTCTAGAAAAGAAAATGGAAAAGAACGGTGGTAGATCAATGGCGTATATATCTTGTGGAATTGAAAATTTGGGACAAGCGTACAATGTAAGAGGTAGACTTTTAATAACTCTAGCAGACTTGACAGTTGTACCATCTAATTGAACTACCCCTTTTGACAATGACTCATATTCTAGTCCTAACTTATCTACCAGCTGCTTGGGCATAACGAAGCTGCTTGCTCCATAATCTATCATACAATTATGCACTATGCTATTACCAATAATCAAACTGACATTAAATAGTGGTGGTTTTACCTCTTGTGTTGGTTGCTCAGTCTTCACTTTTGTACTATTTGCAAGAACTCTAGGTTGCTCCTTCGTGGATTCATCAAAGATTGATATTTTGGCTAAAGCCTCTTGCAAACTTTTTGTCTGCCTAGGAAGATGTAAAGCATCTAAAACAACAAAACTGCTTTGTACCATGAGAGCCTGATTAATCACCTCGTTCATACAAGTAGCCTAGTTATGAGGCTGATTACAGGGATAGCACCACATATAATCCTGTGCCAAGTTGTTATGCACAAGTACAAGCTCTTTAGAAGAGCTGGCAGCATTCTAATTATATGGTTGATTAGGCCTAGTATTGAAATTTTGTTTCTATCCTTGGTAGTCAACCTGATAAGGCAGTCTATTTGCCTGAAAGGGTGCTTGATAAGGTCTATAATTCTGATTTTTCTGATTTTTGAGGCTCACTAAGTCATTGCTTACCATTTGCAGCAATTTAGCCATCTATTGTTAGGTACCTCTAAGCTCTTGCAAGTCTGAATTTTCTAGAACAACACTATTTTGAGCAGTAGTTTGAAAACTTAAGGCCGCAACAGCAGGTAACGGGGCTATAAGAGGTACTTGAATGGGTATTAATGGTTGAATATCTAGGAAAAAGGGCATCGGAGGTCTGGGTACAATCTTACCAGCTTGTATTAAGTTATTTTCAGCTCTAATAGCTATCTCATAGGCTGCTGGCAGAGTTACTCCTCCCATAGACAGGATCAAAAGTGCAATAGCACTATTAATCGCTCTAAGATAATACAAAAAAGCATGATCTGGTGTAGGAATTACTGTGGTTGGGATTTTGTTCCAAGTTCCTTGGAATTGGAAGTTAAAATCTATCATCTATTCTTGTGGGGCTCTCTTGATAGTCGTCATTTTCTCAACTAGAGATAGATGATCAGATTTGTCAGAAAATTGTTTGCTCAACTTGTCTCCCAAGTCATCCCATGATGCAAAAAAATTCATTGGTAAGCCTCTGAACCACTAGAGTTCCTTGCCTTTAAATGAAGCTGTTAAAAGCCTCAATGCCACGTTCTCTTCTGTGACATGATGAACTCCACAAAGTGAAGCTACGTCCCTTATGTGTTCAATTGGTGTAGTCTGATCTTCGCCAGTAAAACTAGGCAAACTTTTAAGTGCAGCTACGGGTATGTCATCGTGTTGAGCCAAATTCAATGGGTTACCCCCATTGAATGGTACAAATGCATGTGATCTGACCATAGGAGTTGCTTGAACTCTCAGATTTGGTACTTGTAGTATAGGATGTACTACTGAAAAAATAGGTACAAAACTTGAAGGCCTGAGACTGGGAGGTGTAGAATGAGATCTTGGATTTGATCGTGATATTGATTTTCTCAATCTCCTTCTTGTTGTTCTGCCTTTCCTCTTTGGTGACGATAGTTGCAGATATTCAAACGGATCAGTGCTTCCTCTTGTTTGAACTATGCTCATGTACTACAGAATCTGCAATTAAAACCAAGTAAAACAAAGTTGCCAAATAAAATATGATAACCTCTAATAGGTAAAAATTTGTTGTAATTCTAAAAATAGCAGCTTGAAATTTTTGAATTCTTCCTCTAAAGTGGCCTTTAGAGTCCCACCAAGCATGCCAAAAACATAAATGTTACTAATTTTTAGCTACCAGCTAAATTAGTAAATTTTTATCACGCAATTATTAAACTAGGGTGAGAAAAAAATTTCACATTTGAGCAAATCAGATAAGAAAACTAGACATTCAAAGATTTATCAGGTACAGGTACATGTTTCATGGCTAGTTCATCATGTTCAACATTTTAGCATGTGGTGTAAAATGGGCTCCCACAAGGGTTGAGCCCAGCATGTTGCCTTCTCAGAGTCAAAAGATGCAACAAATAGTGGTCGCATGTTTCAATAATATCTCAAAAACTACAATCTAAGTTTTTGTGATTTTTGGATATAAATTATAAAACAATAAGGCAAAAAACCCCTTTAAATTTCTCACCGACCCAGATCGTATTTTTTGAAAAATCTTCACCATTTCTAAGGAAAATGACAAATCCACCTTTTTAGGAGGATTATAAGGCTCAAAGGGAAGTTCTACATTACTTTTGAGGTCCCACATGGGTTCACCATCACTCAAGGGGAGTTTGGACACTTAATCACTCAATTTGCTCCAATTTTGAGGCCTTTTTTTGCATGTTTTTCAAACTTTCACTACCAAAGATGATTCATCATGCATATTGGTGGAGTTGAGAGTTAAGTCTCAGTATTATCATTTAATTTTGAAGTGAAAAACACTTAGCTTGTATCTTTTGCATGATTTTAAATAAGACAAAATATGTAATTAAATATTAACAATAATATTTTATTACCTTAATATTTACCATGCAATGTAAAAAAAAAAGAGCTCACATGATAAATATTAAAATAATCATATTGATTATCTTTAATATTTAATCGAATAATCCCTTTTTCCCAAAATCATGCAAAGAAAAAATGGAGCAAATGGTGAGACATAACTGCAATTTCACATCATTTTTGGAGGGATTTTGATCATGCATGTTGAGGGGAGGAGTTTGCAACATTTTGAGTTCAGTTTGCTTTAGTTGTGGGCCCTCTTTTTGAGGTTTTTCTTCTTTTCTCGTGAGGGGATATTTTTGAGATATTTTTCACTCTTAGTTGGCTTTTAGTTCCACCTCTTGATGCATTGGAGTTTTCTACTTTGTATATATTGAGAAAAGACTTAGTCTTTTTCTCAGTTCTTGTTTTCTGCCTTTGCATTTAGCAAAGAGAATATCTTGTAACTCATTTTTTATTTGATTAATATACAATAGTACCTTATTTTTAGAATATTGTTTGAGTTTTGTAGAATTTTCCTTCAGAATATTCAATAGAAATATAGTTTACCTTTGAAGCTTTTGGTGTTTTGTATCTTTTAATTGATTTGATGCAAGTTTATTGTGTTTCAAACCAGAAACCTTTAAATTTACGTCTCCTTTATTGATGCATATATTTTCCTTAATTTGTGAGAGTATATTTTACGTCACTAATTGTGCTTTTAAAGTTTATATTTTCTCTTAATTTGTGAAAACCCAGTTTTCCTTAGTGAGGTAAAATTAAGCAGAGCCTTTTAGTGAAACATTTATGTCATTAAGGTGCTCAAGTTGAGTTGTGTTAACAGTTTTTTTTTTCTGAGAGTATTAGTTATGGATCGTTCTGCATTTAGTTTTCTTCGGTGCATCACCTCCTAGAAGCGGTTTATCATTAGAGTTTCATTTTGTAAACTTTATCCCTTTTCTCGCACATATCATTAGATTCTAGGAGATCAAAAAGGGAACCAACCCATAATCTCGAGGTATGTCCTCATTAGAGGGTACCCACAACCTAGGGATATTCCAATGTTACACTAGATTGTTAAGATTTTCAATTGTGTTCGGGTGCACTCCTGTTGATAATAGACAGTCAAAGGGAAACGATGTGTGCGGGTCCTGCATAGTGGGCAGATGGTAGCTCTTGGTCATTTTGGCACGGTGGGGATAGGATGGTCATCCGCCGGTGGCTACCCGCATGGGGCATCCCGCAAAGGCTTTTTTACTTAAGCATTTTTTTGTTTCTACGACTTCGTACGAAGAAAGCAAGTGTGGGTTCTGCAAGGCGGAGAGGTGGATGTTAGAGGCTATCTTAGAACAAGAAACCCACTATGACATCTCACATCATCAAATCCACAAGGAGAGGTCCACAAACAATCACTTAGCCATTTTTAGTGTAGGGAGATCGAACGACAGTGGCAGGATCAGGACCCGCCCACTGGAAAGGTCCTTAGGTTTCGTTGTTTTGAGTTAGTCATTTGAATATCGGTGAAATTTCAGTGGAAACCTACAAAGGATGGTCCACATAAGGTAGGTTACTTTGCTTCAAGCTTGGGCAGTGACTATGAAGGCGGGGCCTGATGGGCGGACAATCAAGTAATGAGGGCCATTTGAGATGACGAACCTAGGATGGAATCTCGTAGATGGAAGTCCGCAGGGAGAAACCCACAATGGGCCCAGACTTAGGTAGTTTTGACGAGGTCAAGTTCGATTGGAAATTACTAGGGCAGAACTTGTCTAACGAGAGAATAGTACTAGACAGCCGTTTGGAACGACAAAGTTCAAAGGGAACTCTGCAGGCGCAAGCCCACGCTTGTGGATCTGAGAGGATCAAAGGATCTTTGTTTTGGGCTCATGAATTTTGGCTAAGTTCAGGATGGCCAAATTGAGGGGGCCTCCCACGAGGGCGGGCCTGATGAAAGTGGTCACCGTTGAATAAAGTTTGAACATTTTGAAGGAAGGTGACAAGAGCGTTGATGTTGCGGGCCCATAAGGCATGAACACCCTAGTTCAAGAATGGTCATGGGAACCTCAAGTTCTACACACAGCCCATGGGTGATTCTCCACAAGTTTTAAAATTCTAAGAGCTGGGTTTTGACCACCAAGGTGTGTTCTAGCTAGTTTCTAAGTTTTCTTTTTAAGATTTAACAACTTTCTACAAAATTTAAAGAAAACTCAAAATATGGCACACGGTGGATGACCAACCTATAAAACTCGATGAAGATGGATGAGTAATCAACAAACAAACTCTTTGAATTGGCAACGGAGCTCAGCGGGTGTGACAGCGATGTTGGTGGGAGGCTCTGACAAGTATTCTGAATGGTTGCACATGAAAATGACAACTCAAAATGGGTTATTTATAGAAAATGCAGCATTTAATGTCTCTCATTAATGTAGGTACGATGGTAGCTACAGTTGGTGAACACTCATTTCAAAAATGATAGTAGGAACAGCAGAGTCCGTTGAGTAGACAACAGTCAAGGATTAGCCGTTTGGGTGGTCGACGGTGAAAATAGCCAACAATAATGCAAGTCCCACAACATGGAAGGACATCACGTGAAGGTTGTTCAAAACGGAAAAGGTGCAAGGAAACCCCACATAGGGCAGACCTGCATTTCTCCAAGGATGACAACTTTGAAAATTGAAGGCAATCAACTAGGGAAATCTCATAAAGGCCTAAGGCCCTGAAAATTTAAGGGTAGAAAAATAGAGTCAACTCAAGATGATTCTTCTAAGACCCATTGACCACTTAAGACTCAAAAATAGGGGGCATGAAAAATGAGGCAGTCGCAAAAGTGAACTGGCGAAGTGAAAAGAGAGAAGGTCCTCATTCCGAACAAGGCATGTGTGTTATAGGCACAACAGAAGGGAGTTCAGTCCTTTCTGGGAAAGGTAAATTTTGTGAGAAAATTCATTTATGATTTTGTAGGAATAATTAGACCTATCACCCTAATGCTCAAGAAGGATCAATTGTTCAAATCGACAAGGGAAGCTAGAGAATACTTTGATGAGGTTAAGGACACTATTTCTTTAGCTCCTGTGTTGGTAATGTTGTCACCTAGAATTGCACCCTGTGCAGAGTTTACAATAAGCTGAGCATTCTAGAGCAACATGGGATCATCTCAAGGCTTTGGGTCACCTATAACTGAAATGAACCTCCGGAGAAGGCCGGCTTCCTTTGGGTATCACCTAAATTGTTGATTCTTTGAGGGAAAGGAGGGAAGAGATGCATAAATTAAAAGGCTACACTAGGGTGATACACTGAACTGGTGAGAAATCATGAAAAGAACACAGGAAGAACATACACTTGAAAGCCTAATCGCTATTCTCAAAACAACATCTTTCGAATTTAATGCTTGTCTTTCTAACAGGTTTGGTCTACATACATATCTTAGGAAGGAAAGATTGATTTCACAACTCTAAGATATGAATACAGTATTATAGAAACACAGTTAGAAACTTGCATGTACAAAAGAAAGATACAGAAAATAAGAATCATAAAAACATGAAGACAAACTTTCAAGGTACACTCTGTGTTATATTCAAGATTCCAGTTGAGTTACAGAAAACATACATTGATAGAGAAAGGATTGATTCAAAATCACTAACTCTTCAGAGTGCACAATCATAACTACTTACAAAAAGGCAAAAAATGCCTTATATACCAACTAATACATCGGCCCCTTAGGGCTTACAAAAATATCTTGATTCGGGATAGAATTTCCCTGATATTTTTATCGAATTAATGTTGAAGCTCCTGCGTGTCCCTGTTGTTGGTGTCAGTGTGAAACATTCTCAAAGAAGTCCTCCTCAGATATTCCTTCAGCTACCACATTTATTTGGTGTTGTTGTTGGTGTTGGTGTCTAGTTGTGCTACCTCGGCCGCACCATGAATGCTTTGAGCCTCCTATAGATACATGTCGCCCTTCATCCCTTTGACATTCTTTAGACTGCCATGGAGACCCTCGTACCTCTCTTATTGGCCAAGTGAACTATACGCAAACTCTCAGGTGCTCAAATTCTTCAGTTGAATCGCATCTTGGTGAGACACCAGAAGTGTCTCACTGATGCGATTAAATATTTTCGCAAGAATCAGCATAGCATAGAGCCGTCGTTGAGAGCTCCTCGCAAGCCCAAAGAGTCATACCAATTCCACTGGAACCATCAGCAAGTCACCGTCCATCACTAAGAGATCTGTGGGTTAATGAATCATGCGGAGATCTTTGTTGTCACCGAGACCATGTGATATCGGCAAGACATCACTCTGACAGTCAGTCTCTTCATCGGCAAGATTCATGTCGGGGAGACCTTGCCGACGTCCTCAGAAGTAATCCCGCTGGGCTCCATTTCGTTAGAAGGCTTCGCTACTCGGTAAGACTCACGCTGGTCAGGAAGAAGTCTTCCCGAGCTCCTTGCGCTACGCCGAAGGCTCCTTAGTTGTTGGTGAGACCTCACCTTATCGCTGGGACATCTCGGTGAAAGCTTTGTTACACCAAGGACTCTTTGAATTGGGGTGACATTTCCGTCTCGACAAGACGTTCTACCGAGAACCTTTCCTTGGCCGAAACTGCCCTTTTTTTATTTGGAAGCTCCACTGCTCGGCGAGACTCTTGCCGATAACACCCTATGTTCTGGTGGGGCCTCCCCTCGATCGGAAAGACTCCTCCGCTCGGCAAGACCCTTTGTCGAATGCCAGAAGCTACCCCGAAGTCCCTGTTCGTCGAGAGTCCTGGAAAATAGTGATTGAATGGCCTATCGGCCAAGGAAAATCTACACGGTGAGAGGTCATACCGAACCTCCTCTGCTATAGCGATAGCTCCACAAGGTTGTTCGGCGTGATTGAAACTGGATCTCAGCGACTTGCTCAAGATGGGAAAAAAACAAACAGTCAGTCAACCAGAGAATAGGAGAGTCCTGCCGACCTTTTCTTAGATGATTTTTTTTCATGCCGAATACTCCCAAGGTAGCTTCTTCCACTGAGCTCCCGTGACCTAGCAACTGAAGTAGAGTATTTTCCCTTAGGTGAATATCCCACCTGGCCTCTGAAGATCTAACATTTGATCATCTTGCCTGATTTAACTGTAGGTGAAATAGAGGCAACAATTCTGGCGACCTTTGCGGGATGTTTGCATGCTAAACATGAGAACCAGTAGCTACAAGTTGTCCATTGGGTATGGAGTCATTAGAAAACTCAGAGGACAATTAAAACGTCAGTCCGCACATGGTTGCAATATGCATGAGATTTATAGGATACAACAGGCAACCAAAAAGCAAGACAGGGGAAACAAAAAGAGAAGATATATACTGTGCTGGAATAGCACTTATGAAAAACATAAAATCTACACTATTATGTACAATAGATAGATTGTGTCAGATTTGAAAACAGGGCTTAAGGTGTATCCCATTGACTGGGATAGGAAGCACTTCACCTTCTATTGTAGCTAGTTGATATGCATTGTGTTCTTTGCAATCTCTGATGATGAATGGACTTGCCCACATGTTATCAAATTTAGTGTGATGGCCAGGTCTGCTTTTGAGAACGTCCCACTTCAGCACGAGGTCTCCCACCCTGAAAACCTTCGTTGTTGCCCTTTTGTCAAATTTCTTCTTTATCTGGAGTTGATGCTCCTTCAAAGTTTTCATTGATCTATCCCTTGATTCTTCGAGCTCCATAAGCTCTGCATATCTTACAGACATTAGATCATGTCCTTCAAGCATTTTGAACTGATGAACGATGTCTAGAGCTGGAAGCTCCATAGATAGTGGCAATCTCGCCTCCTTGCCATAGACCAACATATATGGTGAATTTCCAATAGACCTCTTAGGGGTCACCCTGTCTGCCCAAAGTGCATTCTTTAAACTACTGGGCCAAGTCCTTTGGTTGTCTTCTATGGTTCTTTTGATGATCCTGATGAGGTTTTTATTTGTGCTCTCAGCTAGGCCATTACCCTGGGGTAATAATTCAAAGATGTGTTCAAATGAATGCCATGCCTAATGGCCTATTAAGTCAGTTTTAGACCTGTGATTGCAAGGGTATTATCAGATATGATAGAGTCAGGTACCCCAAACCTGGTGACTATATCTTCATAAAAGCTCAAGACTGAAGACTCCCTTGCTTCTTTTAAGGCTATTTCCTTTGTCCACCTTGTAAAGTAGTCTGTGGCTGTAAGTACCAACTTGTGACCAGCACTAGAAGGTGGGTTTATTGAACCGATGAAATCAATACCCCATCTCATGAAGGGCTGCTCTACTTGAATCGGATGTAGGGGCATAGCTGGCAACTTTTCCTTTCTCAAAAAAAGGCGCACTTGATGCACTTTCTTGACCAGGAATACGCATCCTTGAACAAGTTGGGCCAATAGTAACCAGCTCTCATGATTTTCCAGGTAGTGGTTCTGGGAGCAAAGTGACCTCCTGCAGCTCCATCATGAAACTCATGAAGCACCTTTTCAATTTGGTCACCGCGAATGCATCTTAACAGGACACCATTCATATCTTTTTTGAAGAGAACATTATTTACCATCACATATGGTATGGACTGCAATATGAAGTATCTTCTTTTGGCTCTGTTTAGACCTAATGGGCATTCACCAGTCTATAAGAAATGGGTCATATCTTGGACCCAATTGGTTGTCTCTATAGGTACATCATCTTGAGCATCCTAAAGTTCATTTGTATTGGCAAGGACAGCATCCCTTTCTAGTTCACTTTCACTACTCGACCCTGAAGCAAGCTGCTCACAAAGGCCTCTGCCTCTAACTGGCTTGGTGACACTGATATCTACATCATACTCCATGACCTTAGTGATCCATCCTGCTCTTTTTTCATTTAGGTCCTTATTCAATAAGAATTCCTTCACACTTAAGTGTGCCACCATGACATGAATTCTATTATGAGAAACCAAGGGCTTGAATTTCTTAAGGCTTCTGATCACAGGAAGAATGTGCCTTTCCACAAAGGAATACTTTTGTTCATAATCAACTAGTCCCTGACTGAAAAAGGCTATTGGTTGTTCTAAATTCTCTTCATTCTTTTGAACCAATATTGCAGAAATGTTACCTGTACTACCATAAGCATACAGATAAAAATCTTTAGAAAATTTGGGATTTACCAGCGTGGGAGCTACTGCTAAGGCCTCCTTGACCTTTTCAAAATTATTCTTGGCATCCTTTGTCCAACTGAAGACTGCATTCTTCTTTAACATAGTTGTTAAAGGTTGTAACAGATTTGCAATATCAGGGATGAATCTTCTTAGAAAGTTGATTTGGCCCAAAAAGCTCTGTAGGCCCTTCTTATGATTAGGCAGTGGCAACTCAAGTATGGCTCTAACCATTTCAGGGTCAATAGTGATTCCCTGCTTTGACACTATGTGTCCTAATAGTTTCCCTTCATGGACAACAAAGATACTCTTCTTTGGATTTAGAGAGATACCGAACTCTCTGCATTTTTTGAAAACTTGCCGAAGATGTGGCACATGTTCATGAGCGTTCTTGGAATATACTGTAATGTCATCTAGGTAAATCAGTATAATCTTGTTGATCAAACTTTGAAATGCCATGTCCATGGCTCTCTGAAACGTGGCACCAGCATTGGACAAACCAAAAGGCATCCTTTTGTATGCCATGGTGCCCCATTTAGTCGTAAAAGCAGTCTTAAACTGATCTTCTTCTTTAACCAACACCTGATTATACCCTGAAAAGCCATCTAGTAGGGAAAACCTTTCAAAACTAGCAACCTCTTGCAAGATTCATTCCATGGAGGCAGTGGGTAGTGGTCTTTTAGAGAGGATCGGTTAAGATCCCTGAGGTCTACGCAGAGTCTTATCTCACCACCTTTCTTTCTGACCGGCACAAGATTAGAAACCCATGAAGTGTGCTTGATAGGGAAGACAATACCCCCCTCAACTAGTTTAGTCAACTCCTTAATCATTAGAGGCTCAAGTTTAGGATTCAAAGGCCTTTGTTTCTGTCTTACTGGCTTGGAATTAGGCTCTAATTCAATCGTGTGCTGAGCTATGTGGGGATCAAATCCTTTCAAATCTGAGTACTCCCAAGCAAAGACATCATGAAATTCTTGGCACAAAGCAACAAAAGCTTGCTTATCTTCAGGTGAACAGATTTTTCCTATCTTAAGGAGCTTACCTTTGAAGATCTCCAACTCTTCGTAGTATTCTTGTTTGATCTGCAAGCCGTCCTTCCCCTTTTTTAGTTGATCATCAGTACTAAAAATTGACTCTAAGGTAACCAGGCCTTTGGGAAATTTGTTTTTCTTCAGCTATATGACTTGATCACCATATTGTTGCTTGAGTTTTGCCTGATTCAGCACGGAGAACTGATCTTCTTCGAGCAAGAAGGAAAGGATCTGCTCATCACTATCAAAGACTTGCCAGTGAATGTTGTTGTTAGGAATTGAGGGTCTGACCACAACTTTCAAATACTGTTGCACCGTCTCCTTTTTGATGTCATTTGGAATATCAAACTGTGCTCCAATGGCTGCGAGCCTGTCAACATGCTTGTTCTGATTTCTTGGGATGGACACTAAATTAAAGGCATAAAAATCTTCGAGCATGTTCCACACTCTATTTCTATAGGATTTTAATGTGTCATTTTTAGCAACATTTAGGCCCCTCACTTGATTAACCACTAATTCGTTGTCTCCATGTGCTTTCAAGCGGGTTATTCCTCTTTTCCTGGCCCATTCTAGACCTTGAGTTAGGCCCTCATATTCAGCAATGTTATTGGAGCATGCAAAAGCAAAACATAAGGTAGCATAGTACTTATCACCTTGCGAAGATACCAGCATTGCACCTCCTCCTGCTCCATTTCTACTTCTAGAACCATCAAAGAACATCTCCCAAAGTCCATTAAACGGTTGCAATAACTGATATGCACCCTTTTCCAAGTTTGGAATCTCTGTATCAGGCTCGAGAATGACATAGTTTCCCATACCAGCATCTTGAATGAGGTCTACAAGGCTGTCCGATATATTTTCAACTGCCCATTCATGCAGCAGCATGTCAGGGAACAGCTTCTAATTGGAGTTCTTGAGCAACAGCTAGTTCATCGACAGTAGAAACAAAACAATTTTTATTTGTAGTAGAAGGAATAGCATTGATGGGGCTTGGATTATATGGTTCAATGTGGTCCTTGGCCAACCTTTCAGACTTGATGGTAACCTTAGTCCCATATCTTGTTCTAAATAACATGTGTGACCAATCAGCTGATACGTAACCACCTATCTTGGTTGTAAAGTCTCTAGATAAACACAAGGAAAAGAAAGGTGGAAGGTCTATGATACATATGTCTTGAGGGACTGAAAATTTTGGATAAGCATGGAGAGTGAGGCTTAAGTTCTTGATAATACCCAAAGTGTTAACCGAGGTGCCATCCAATTGGATCACTCCCTTCTCCAAAGGCTGTGATTTTAGTCCAAGCTTATCTGCAATCTATTTTGGCATGACGGAACTGCTAGCTCCACTATCTACCATACAGTTATGGACTAATTTATCCCCAATAATGACTGACACATAGAAAGGAGGTGGTTTAACTCTTTTTTCATTCACTCTGCAAGGCTGCTAACCATTTCCCTGAGAATCATTTGTTAACACAGCTCTAACCTGACCTATTGGGGGCTCGAATTCATCAGACATTTTCAAACTTGATAGGGTTGATTGTAACATATCCTTTTGACCGGGAATGACTAAAGAATCCCACATAGACATAGTTACATTTGTCCTTTTCATGCTATCAAGAATGTTAAAAGGTACAACTAGATTTCTATTGTGTACCTTTGCACCGGTATGATCAGCTTGTAAGTGTGGTTGCTCCTTGTCTGAGAGTTGTTGATTTCTTTGTGAACCACCAGTCGCTTGAGAGGTAGATGGCTCTGCAGCTAATGCCTTTCCCTTGTCGGCTACTTGGTCAAGCTCGAATGCCCTTTTCTTTTCCCTAGTGTTAGATAAAATTGGAGAACTATCCTCATTCAGTCCACATAACTCTTGACCCTACCAGTTAAGTAGGGTGGCATCATTACTAAGCTGAGCCTGTTGTTGTGAGGATACATCATTGCATGCACTCTGCTGCGAACTCGAAGTATTTTGCACCATAAGTGCCTGATTGATGAGTCCATTTGAACAAGTGGCTTGATTATGAGGCTGGCTACAAGGGTAACACCACTCATAATCAGCTGCTAAATTATTTTGAGTGGGAACCAAGTCCCTTGCTGCACTAACAGGTGCTGGAGCATAGGCCTGAAAAGGCCTTGTGTTCACACTTTGTCTTGGGCCCTGATAATTGCCCTGATACTGCTATCTATTCCCTTGATATGCTTGTTGATGACCTTGAAAAGGCTAACTTGAGGCCTGATTTTGCTGTTGATAAGGCCTGGAATAGGCTTGTTGCTTTTCCGGGTTCACCAACTTGTTACCAAAAGTCTGAAAAAGACTTTTAATCTCTTGTAATTCATTTGATGAGCTTGAAGCAACACTTTCCTACTTGTCAATGGTTGGGACAACAGCTGGTAGCATTGGTACAGCTGGCAGAGGTGTGAAAGGAGGTATTTTCAAAGGAATATTTGCATGAATTTGTGGGAATATTGGCATTGGTGGCCTGGGAGCAAGCTTACTAGCTTGTATTAAGCTGTTTTCAACTCTAATAGCTATTTCAAAGGCATCTGGCAGAGATACTCCCCCCATTGACTGTATCATAACCGCTATATCACTGTTCAGAGCTTTCAAAAATTATAGAAACACATACTCTGGAGGTGGCCTCACCATTGCAGGGATTCTATCCCAAGTCCTTTGAAATCTAAAATTGAAGTCGTTCATCTGCTCTTGTGGAGCCCTCTTAATTGTAGTCAATTGCTCCAATAGAGACAAGTTGTCAGACCTGTCTTGGAATTGCTTGTGCAATTTTTCTCCAAAGTCATCCCATGTTGCAATTGAACTAACCGGTAGGCTCCTGTACCACTACACAGCTCTTCCTTTCACTGAAGCAGCTAGCAATCTTACTGTAACATCTTCTTTGATTATGTGATGGACTCTGCATAACGAAGCCACATCTCTTAAATGTTCAATGGGAGTAGTTTGATCTTCTCCCATGAAAATTGGTAGACTCTTCAAGGCTGCCATTGGAATATCATTATGTTGCGCCAAGTTCAAAGGACTCCCACCGTTGAAAGCAACAAAGGGTTGATTCCTTGGAGCGGCCATTGGAGGTATCTGAGGTGGATTTGTTGGTGCAAGGAAATGAGATCTTACAGGTGGAGGAGTGGACTAAGTTCTTCTGGAATAGATGATCATTGTTCTTTTCCTTTCCTCAACTCTGTCTCGTCTTCTTGGTGGTGACAGCTGCAAGTATTCAAAATGGCCTAAGCTGCTTCTTGTTCGAACTCTTTTCATATACTATAGAAGGCATGTATCTTCTGGAGTTCTTCCTCTTTGTAGAGTCGCCAAGTATGTCAAAGGGCTTCTATAAACCCTGATAATTCACTAGTTGCATACCAAACCAGTACTTAAAACAAATTGTTGTCCCACCGGGCGTGCCAGAAACTGTTGTCACCTAGAACTGCACCCTGTGCAGAGTTTACAATAAACTAAGCATTCTAGAGCAACATGGGATCATCTCAAGGCTTTGGGTCACCTATAACTAAAATGAACCTCCAGAGAAGGCCGGCTTCCTTTGGGTATCACCTAAATTGTTGATTCTTTGAGGGAAAGGAGGGAAGAGATGCATAAATTAAAAGGATACACTAGGGTGATACACCGAACTGGTGAGAAATCATGAAAAGAACACAGGAAGAACATACACTTGAAAGCCTAATCGCTATTCTCAAAACAACATCTTTCAAATTTAATGCTTGTCTTTCTAACAGATTTGGTCTACATACATATCTCAGGAAGGAAAGATTGATTTCACAATTCTAAGATATGAATACAGTATTATAGAAACACAATTAGAAACTTCCATGTACAAAAGAAAGATACAGAAAATAAGAATCATACAAACATGAAGACAAAATTTTAAGGTACACTCTGTGTTGTATTCAAGATTCCAGTTGAGTTATAGAAAACATACATTGACAAAGAAAGGATTGATTCAAAATCACTAACTCTTTAGAGTGGGCAATCAGAACTACTTACAAAAAGGCAAAAAATGCCTTATATACCAACTAATACATCGGCCCCTTAGGGCTTACAAAAATATCTTGATTCGGGATAGAATTTCCTTGATATTTTTATCGAATTAATGTTGAAGCTCCTGTGTGTCCCTATTGTTGGTGTCGGTGTGAAACATTCTCGAAGAAGTCCTCCTCGGATATTCCTTCAGCTACCACATTTATTCGATCCATCGTGTCCAGTTGAGCTACCTCGGCCGCACCATGAATGCTCTGAGCCTACTACAGATACACGTCACCCTTCATCCCTTTGACATTCTTTAGAATGCCATGGAGACCCTCGGACCTCTCTGATTGGCCGAGTGAACTATACGCAAACTCCCAGGTGCTCAAATTCTTCAGTTCAATTGCATCTCGGTGAGACACTTCTACACCGATGCGATTAAATCTTTTCGCAAGAATCGGCATAGCATAGAGCTGTCGTTGAGAGCTCCTCACGAGCCCAAAGAGTCATACCGATTCCACTGGAACCATCAGCAAGTCACCGTCCATCACCAAGAGATCCGTGGGTTAATGAATCATGCAGAGATCTCTGTTGTCGCTGAGACCATGTGATATCGGCAAGACATCACTCCGACAATCAGTCTCTTCATCGGCAAGATTCATGTCGGGGAGACCCTTGCTGACATCCTCAGAAGTAATCCCGTTGGGCTCCATTTCGTCAGAAGGCTTCGCTACTTAGTAAGACTCACGCTGGTCGAGAAGAAGTCTTCCCGAGCTCCTTGCGCTACGCCGAAGGCTCCTCAGTTGTCAGTGAGACCTCACCTTATCGCTAGGACATCTTGGTGAAAGCTTTGTTACACCGAGGACTCTTTGAATTGGGGTGACATTTATGTCTCAACAAGACATTCTACCAAGAACCTTTCCTTGGCCGAAACTGCCCTTTTTTTATTTGGAAGCTCCACTGCTCGGCGAGACTCTTGCCGATAACACCCTATGTTCTGGTGGGGCCTCCCCTCGATCGGTAAGACTCCTCCGCTCAGCAAGACCCTTTGTCGAATGTCGGAAGCTACCCTGAAGTCCCTGTTCGCTGGGAGTCCTGGCGAATAGCGATTGAATGGCCTATCGGCCAAGGAAAATCTGCGCGGTGAGAGGTCATACCGAACCTCCTCTGCTATAGCGATAGCTCCACATGGTCGTTCGGCGTGACTAAAACTGGATCTCAACGACTTGCTCAAGATGGGAAAAAAAACAAACAGTTAGTCAACCAGAGAATAGGAGAGTCCTGCCGACCTTTTCTTAGATGATTTTTTTTCATGCCGAATACTCCCAAGGTAGCTTCTTCCACTGAGCTCCCGTGACCTAGCAACTGAAGTAGAGTCTTTTCCCTTAGGTGAATATCCCACCTGGCCTCTAAAGATCTAACATTTGATCATCTTGCCTGATTTAACTGTAGGTTAAATAGAGGCAACAAGTAAATCTAGATCTATCGATGGACTTTATAATGTATGTATTTAGTAGCAAATCCAGCTACTCTGCTAACTCAAAAAGATGATGAAGGAAAGGAAGAACATTCGATAGCATTTCACTTCTGAACCTTAAAGGATTATGAGGCAAACTATAACTTCGTCAAAAGGAAAGAATTCACCATTATTAAGGGACTCAAGAAGTTCTGACACCTCATATCTTGCAACAAGGTGATTGTATATGTCATGCATTCTAGTGTTCGTGAGTACATCGTGGAAGGAGAAATCACCAAAAAGAGGGCCAATTGGATCACTAAGATCCTCGAATATGACATTGAGGTCAAGCCTACAAAGACCATATGAGGAAGAGGATTGTGTGAGTATTTGGCACATGATGAAGAGATGGTAGTTGAAGAAGAGCAACCCAAACTTGTTCTAACAAATGAGTCTGAGTCTGAAGGCTACTAGCTAGTAGACAAAGTAAGATTGGAAAATATCCATTGGGCCTTCCTTCTCAGAAGAGAAGATTCTATAGACTGTACAACAATAGCTATACACTCATTGAAGGGATCCTTTTCAAAAGGAACTTCAATGGCATTCAACTGCGGTGTGTCACCACAAAGCAAGCAAAGAAAATCCTTGACAATTTCCACAGCAGTCCCGCAGGCAGACACTTCTCTATGAAAACTATTGCCATCAAAATCATGTGTGTCAGATACTTCTAGCCTACGCTATTCACTGACTCATACTCTTTGGTGAAAGCCTACAAAGAATTCCAATTCTTCGCAAGAAGAAGAAAAAATTCCACAATTCCTCTAAATTTGATAGTGGTTGATGAGCCCTTCACACAATGGGGCCTTGATTATATTAGGATGATTAATCCCACCTCTAGCATCGGACACAAATGGATCCTCATGGCTATGGACTACTTTACTAGGTGGACTTAGGCAATGCCCCTAAAGAATGCAACAGAGACAGAGATTGTGGACTTCCTTGAGGGACTGGTAACAAGATTCAGCCCTCCAAAGACCATCATCTCTGACAACACTAAGGATTTCCTAGGTTCTAAGGTATGTCAATTCACACTTGTGCATGGCATATTCTTAAAAACATCATCAAATTATTACCTGCAAGGAAATGGTCTAGCTGAATCGACTAATAAAAATTTAGTCTGAATCATTAAAAGAATCAGGTCAGAACATCAGAGAGAATGGCATAAGAACCTTCAGGCAGCACTCTAGGCAGACCACATAACTCCTAAGCAAGTCTTCAAGACTTCACCGTATGAGCTAGTGTATAGGAAGGAAGCGCTATTGCCCATCTCCATGGAGATTCATGCGCTACAACTATTCAAATCCCTGGAAGTTGAAGAAAATGGAGCTATGGAGGTTCGGTTGGCTGAGTTACTAGAAGTACAAGAAAAAAGAGATAAGGCCCTAATAGCCATGTCTAGCTACCAATAGGTGGTTAAAAGATGGTTTGATAAGAAAACCTTAGACCAAGGCCTCAAATGCGGAGACCTATTGCTAAAGTTCAAAGAGAGGGTTGTAAAGCCTAGCCAACATGGAAAATTTGATAGTCTATGGGAAGGCCCTTTTATAATAATTCATTGTAAGCAACACAATGCATTCAAATTAGAAAATATGGAGAAAGAGGCATTGGGGATTCCGGTTAACGGAATCCACCTCAAATTTTTCAATTAAGATTTATTAATTGTTCTGCCTGTGTAAATATGTAAGTATTGTAATTATTTTTCTTTCATGTTTTTGTTAGTTAGTCTTTCCACAAACCCATCAGCAACCCATGAAGCAAAAAAATGAACCCATATGTGGAAAATTGAAAATGAACGCATGTGCGAAATTAAAAAGGTACTCAAGGAAGCAAATAAAGGCAAACCATATTGCAGAATTGCAAGAAGCAAAAGAGCAAGCAATTTGATAAAAGTTGTATATTCATTATATACAAAATTATACTTCGATAATACACTTGCAAAATGGCTCTAAGGCCATACTTTTAAAGTATATATATATATATATTCTACAGTTTTTTTCATATATATATGTTGAAATCATTTTTAAGGTGTATATACAAAAAATAGATTGATTCTTAAAACATATGAAAAGTGTTGGGTCTTAAACATCAGTAGTAGGAGCGTCATCGACAACAGCATCTGGAACATCATCATCAGCAGGGGCATTAGGAACAACAGGAGCGTGAATAGTAGCAACGGCCAGTGGTGGGGGATATACCAAGTCCCTGAAGTCAGTGTACCACTCTACGCCATAGAAAAGCACCACATTATAGCAGCTCAACAAGAAGTGATAGGCACGAGTGACCCTCTGGCGGTTCTCTTTGTGTGTTAGAATGCGGAACCCGCTTAGAAACGGAACCCATGGTACCACTACATCCTCTTTAATATGCTTAGAGAGGTCACTCATCGTCAGAATGCCTAGGCCATATACCACATTTGCCACAATCTCGCCAAGGCTGCCAAGGTTTTGGGAAAATTTCCAAAATCAGGCAAAGAATCATCTGCTTAGGGACCTGTATATCAAGCAATGAGGCAAAAAAGTGAGAGAATACATTAGTATTGACTCTATAGTTATCTTCATACTCTACACAGTCCCGGCCTAACACCCACTTCATTGTTATAATAGCTAATGAATGCTTGTTCTTTGTCATTCTTTTCAAGTACCTATTAGAGATTTCACCTAAGAAGGTCATCTGCAACTTATTGCTAACCAACCTAATTGGAGTATTCATGATGCTAGTTCTACCCAACCGCCTAATGCTAATTCTACCTAATTGCCAATACCAATTCTTCCCAATTGCTAAGCGTGTTTTTTTCATTGTCTTGGGGTTTATTTATAGAAATATCTAAGGTATTTGTGTGTCATAAGCATGTTGATAATCGAGTACTAACTCGAAAATCCCACCAAGAGTGAGCTCGAATTTCCCACCCAGTTGTGCATGTCATGTAAGAATTGTTGTGTGTGAAATTAAGAAGAGGTAATTAAGTAGCACAAATTGGCGGCAGTCCCAAGTGATTTTCCATACGGTCAGGTGTTGATGTGTCACGTTGTAGGCGCTTTTCAAACTCCAAGGATGAATTCAAATCTTTTCAAGTACTCATTGCACTTTTGGCTTAATTATTCTTTTTGAGATATTAATTTCCAAAGCATGTGAAAAGCTTAAAAACGTCTTCAATCACCAACTCAATTTTCCAAGAAAATCATGCCACGGGACATAATGACCAACTATCATTATGAATTGTTGTCTTTTCAAAATGGCAAGGAATTCATTTTGCATGAGCAAAGGAATTGGTGGTACATGTTGAATTTAATGTTAAAAAGCAACTGTTGTCTACCACTCCAAGAAAGAAATAGCTAAGTATTGCATGTGAAAGGCTAACATTGTAAAAATCTTCCTGAATACGCTATCTAGTGCAAAGAATTTTGAGTGCAGAAGTGTTGAAGAGCTGAAGTGAATTGCAGCAAGTTTGAGTATCATAGAAATCCATAGTAGAAGGGAAATGGCCCAAAATCCTTAGATGGAAATGCAAGTCAAAGCAACCCAAAGCTTGTTTGACGCCATGTGAGCAGCACCAATTGCCAACATTTTTTATGACAACTCTTACACATCACCTAGGATGCCAAAAAAGCCGAAGTGGATTCATACGCAGGTTCCAGAAAAGCAGAAAACTCACAGGGACCAGTCCCAGATAAAAGAAGAATGGGATAACATTCATGATCCCATTCTTAGAACTAACCCTAAGACTCTTAGGGAAGGAACTTGCAAAAGAATGAAAGTGGCTACTAGCGAAAATAAATTGGTGTACAAGCTATGGTTCAGCAGTCTTCTGCAATATATGGTTTCCTTTGTGCATTACTACCCAAAGCTCATCCATGAGGGCATTGAAAATTTCAACCTAGATACCAACACCATTGAGGGCCAGGAGCTGAGAGTTAACATTAGCATAGAAGCTATCTGGAGCATGCTATGCATCCCTATAAAAAACTCTAAAGTGG
Organism: Sequoia sempervirens; assembly: GCA_007258455.2. Taxonomy (NCBI): domain Eukaryota; kingdom Viridiplantae; phylum Streptophyta; class Pinopsida; order Cupressales; family Cupressaceae; genus Sequoia; species Sequoia sempervirens. Next base: position 327,231,923 of record VDFB02271358.1, on the reverse strand, counting down.
ACAAGATGGATTCATTCACTCTAGAAAAGGGGGAGAAAATATGGAGAACTAGGGACCATGCTATGGACTTTTATAATCAGGAAACCAAAAGGCCCCAAGAATATTTCAACAAGCCACCACAAATTCTAGTCGCACACATCACTTTCAAATAGGATATGTAGGATGCCTTCTCTATGATGGCATTTGATTACGGCATATACGAGGACAAGTTTGTGCATGAGTTTCAACTGGGTATAGGGTTTCAATTGCGTAGGCAACAATCCTTATTCTGGCATGACTTTGCAAAAGTCATCTACTGTGAAATGACGAGCCAAATCAAGGAGTATTGGATGCAACATAAGTTCAGGTTTCCTTCTCTCCTTGCTCATATGTTTTTACACCAAAACCCTACCTTTTTTAATAAAAGGATGAGGTTATCTATTTTTAATGAGAAGGGATTCAGAAAGCCATTTTTTGTATGGACTCCCCTCCTTTCCACAACACATGATTATTATGCATTTTTTAAGTATTTCTTGACTCTGATTCTACAAGACTTGAATGAGGATGGAAATCTTTATCGGCTTTCCACTAACCAAACGGGGTGGATGTAGAGTTTCTCTCCTAAATGTGACTAGTTTCTCGAGAGGAATTTCACATTCATTCGAGTGTGTGGCTTTACCAAGGAGCCATTCTGGCTCCCATAATGTGTCACAAACAAGGTTTTGGCCCTTGAGATGTTCCGACAGGTGGTAGTTATTAACAATATTTTTTGTGGAGGAAAGGGCAAGAAAGGATTTTTTTACTGCCCATTGGCTTTCAAAATAGTGGTAATGGTGAAAAAGTAGACACATAAGCTACTTGAAGCAAATTTGGCCCATCTGGGGCTAGTTTTGATTTGTGAAAAATGGCAGTACAACCCCTACAATGACTTACCAAACGCATTCATCAAGGTAGCTCACAAGCCCTGACCTTATTGGGAAAAGCGTTAGAGTCCCCTAGAGGAACAAAATGATCTATTGGTAGACCTGGTTCACATCCCCACATAGGATAGTAGGTTGCCATGGCTTAATTTCTACTTCCCTTTGGCGAAGTATAATGAGAAGCTCCAAATGGGGGCCACCCTTTGCAATCATTTGGTAAAGAATTTTAACTAGAGTGAGGAAAGGATTAGGGATTTCTAGATTTACCATCAAAAGATCCAATGCCCTGATACCCCTTATCAGGACATAGAGATAGATGATAGATTTGATACTTTGTGGAACAACGAGCATGAGGATACTGATGCAAGTGGTGATGAGGATGTGGACTCGGAGGAGGCTAAAAAATATATAGGGAATAGGAAGGAGAAGGAAAAGGAAGTGCAGATGGCCCAACATAGAAAATTGGACAAGAAGCGAAGCAACCTAGCAAGGCTTCTTCAAATGTGCGAGTGAATATATCGTGTCTAGGAGCCTCGCAAACTTGCACTTGGGCCACGAAAAGATCCAGAATAACCTAAAAACAACAGTCAGAGGCCATAGAGGTGGGTGATTCCCCACCTGACAAAAGGTAGCGCACAGATGCAGCTTCTAGAGAAGGTTCACAAGAGCCCGCAACGAGCACGAAGCCAACGACGAGCCAAGGATCGCAATCATCTACACCACAGGTGTCTTTCGTTCCCTCTTTTCTTGCTTCACAATATTTGATTCCTCTTGTTGTCTCTGTGTTTCTCATCACTTCAAGTGTCAACCCTTCTTTTTCTACTTCTATTGTACTAGTTGCGGGAGGTTTCTCCCAGTCCTCCCAAGCAGGACAATTTTCCTTTACTCCTCTATGGTCTATTCCACCATTTATCGGAGCCCAATCCACAACTGCCATTGATGCACCTCTTGCTACTATTGTATCGGCCCTGACACAGTTCACCAAACATATAGAATCTGCCATGTCTCTACTACCACCACTACTTCCCTTGAGTCCTCATGTTGTTTCACAAATTGGACCTTGGCATATTCCCCCATTCTCCCCACTAAGAATCTCTCTTCCAAGGAATAAATCAGTCAGAACCACTACCCTCTCATTCCCTTTTGGTCTTCCTCGCGGTGCACCCTTCACAGGTGAACTCATTAGGTCACCAACAATTTTTTTTCAAAGGGAAATAAAACAAAACAAGCATAGGCTATCAGGATCTAGAAGCAAAAGGCCAAGGATGCTAAAAGGCTGGTTGAGCCAAAGGTGTAGACACTTTTCAATGAGGCTCAACAATCGCTGCATTTTGCAACCATGCATCCAACCATCATCAAACCACAATGAGAGATGCAACCTGATGATTACAACATCTATGCTATGGGACTCGATCTAAGCATAGCACAACCGCAGGATAAAGTTGAGCTCATGGAGGAGACACAGTGATTGGTGACCACCAACTTCCTCAAGTCCAGTCGCTAGCTAAAGAAGAAGGAAGAAGAGCTCAAAACTATCAAGGAAAGAGTCGAGGTCCTGCTAATGAAAGAAATGTAAGGGATGCAGAAATTGCACACTTGTCACAATAAGTGCAAACAAAGCAAGCCAAACTTTGAGAGGAACTTGCAAAGTTCCAAGCCCAAGATTCCAACCTAGTCACCGAGTTGCAGCAGAAAAACAAAGAATTAAAGGACCAGTTGGGTTGAGTGAAAGAGGATATGCAACAAAAGAATGAGGATTTTTAGCATCAATGAGCTCAATTAGAGCAAAGTATGCAGTTGAGGGAAATAGATTTCTAGGGACGATAGGCTCAATGGTCTATCTTCTAGTCAGGTCAAAGATTGGGAAAGAGAATCATCGAATAGAAGCTAGGCCGAAGAAAAAAGGCTTTCTAACTTGAGAAACCTGCAGGAACAACTTTTCACTACGGACAAGAGGATTGCAAAACTGACAAAGGACGTCAGGTTGAAGGATATAGAAATTGGCCTTTTGAAGAATATTCCTCAACCCCCTACTGCCCATTCAGACCTCCTTCAAGTAGCTTTACGGCTATATATTTTGTACTGGGAAAATCTCAAGGCCTTCTGCCTAACTCTTCAGCTGATGCTCCAGTTCATGGTAGAGGCAACAAGTTTAGTAGAGAAGTTCATGGAATGATTGAGTGATTCCCACAATTCATCATGGAGAAGGTTCCTGAGGTGGAAACGTTGTTAGACAAGTTATACATGGTTCCAAATGAGGACTTAGTGAGCATGGGAATCGAGAACCACAAGTCAGCTTCCAAGATAGCAAAAGAGTTCATCTGCTACCACGCAACCATCCTCCATACTAGCGAGTGTGTTGCCACACTGGTCCAAACTATGAACAACATGCGGTAGAAATTCTCCCAACTAACTCAGATGGGCTTCCCCTTCCCATTTCTTTCTAATGATTCGGTGGCCACAATGGAGAAAATTGCAACAAAGATTGAGGAGAAGCAGCAAGACACATTCGCTTTTTAGAGCTTCAATCAACCCCCTACTGCCAAGGATATTGAGGGTGTCACTCATCAGATAGCGCGACTACTTTTTCAACTCAAATCCGGGGCCGATATATCCATGAAGCTACCATACAAATAAGTGATCAATCTACATGATGCGCAAGAGAATCTGCGTGACATATCAATGCCATCTGAGGTTGACTAGTTGCCTCTGCAGACTACTCTCTCAAAGATTTGATTACATCACCCAATAGATAAGGCTCTGGTCTGCGAAACAAAATTTTTTATGTTCCACAAGTGAAACACCCCTGGTAGTCACCAAAAGTTGTGGATATGAAATCCTTCGAGCTCCCTATGGGTTGATTACTTTTCTAATTCCATCCCACGCCTTATATATTTGAATATCCCCGGGCCCCTTTTGATGAGCTTCACCTGACTGCCTCCACATGTCCACTGAGCACTCCTCACAAGGATTCCCTCCTTTGTTTTTTTGACATGCCCCGCCATGCTTCCATGTTTCAGCAGCGTGGGCATTTGAACGCTCCTTTTTGCTTCCCCAGCGAGCCTCGTTCGTGCCCCACGTAGCATCAATCTGCATACACTTTTTGGTAGACCCCATAATCAGTGTTGGTAGCAAGGACTTATCCATGTGTCTTCCCCACATGGGTTTTCATTGCAAGGAGGGAGGAATGAACCATAGGCCCCGACCTATCACCACGTGTCCTAACTAACTTCATGATTGAGTGACACATGTTTGTACAAAATTCTATTGCTTCTACACTGGGACCACCTCCATCATTCGTAGGGGATACATCTAGCTCGAAGGTGACTGTGTTCTATGGATCGAATATTTTTCTATTGCAATGGCCATGGGAGATCATTGTTGTAGGCATCATTTCTCATGATGAGGAATCTTTTATGTTACTGACTCCCTAGCGGTGGGATTATTTTCTATATATATTGCTTCTTCCTTTTGAAAATGAGTTCGGAACATACAGAAAAGTTGTGAAAGACACCAAGCTTTTTCTACTATTTTTAGATTATTGTATAAGACTCTCAGATTGTGCCATTGTTCGACCTTTCTATTTTCTTAAGCTATTTGACAAAACATTATACTGTGACATTACTATACTGAGTAGTTTATTTGTAGAACTCCTATGATTTCAATATAAGTTTGTTGATTTAGATCATGTCTTTGACTCTTCTTTTTAGTAAATGTGTATGGGAGTTATTTTATGTTATTAGATAAATTATTCAGGTTTTCATCTTTGATTTATGTTATTTTGGGACTTAGCAAATTGTTGAACGGGCCCTTAAATCTCATCCAAAAGATAGATTTACCATGCCTACATCTACATCTTGGCGCATCGCCTTAGTTAGATCTTTATTTTTTATATTTGCTTCATTTTCCCATTCCAAGATCCCAATTATAGAAGAAGTCAACTTCTTTAAAAACCTAGAGGTTACTCAGTTTAGCACAATTGGTCCCCCCATTAACTGAGTTTCCCATAAGGCTATTACCTTTTCAATTTTTGGCATCAACACATGCATACATATATCAACGTAAAATATTTCCATTTCTACATACTTAAGATTGTTTAAAAGTATATAAAAGGTATAAAATGTCTTGGTAAGGTCTTGAAACTTAGCAAAAAGAGATGATGAAAAGTATGAAAAATCAAAAGGAAACTAGCTAATTATAGAGCCTGTCACCCATACTACCAAATAAGACCTCCCAATCACAACCATGAAATATGTAAATGCGTGATCAACTACAAGATCACCCATTTTGAGCTTCCAAGGCCCAATTTTGGCTCCATTAAATCTCTATACCATTCTTGCAATCCTCACCATATTATTTCTTGAAATATAAAACCAAGTCCAATGTAAAACCCCACTCAAACAAAGGTTAATAAATAATGAATCCATTCCAATAGATTCCCACAAGCTTTCTAGGCTAATAAATCAACAATGGGGTGTTGGAAACTTGCAGCCATCAAAGACAATTTCCTCATAACCTAAAAGAGAAATCTATGCAACTAAGTATTCAGAATCCACATGCAAGAGAATAGACAACATACCCATGAAAATATGATACAAGATATACCCTGGGAAAAACCCAACCTCCAAAAACATCCATCACTCATGTATTATTCAGCAATAAAGATTACAATACATCTTTTGAGTCTCTATGAACACCATTGAAGCAACAAGCCCTCTCCAAGCAATCCATGTGAACAAGCATGCAACCACACATCCTATGCCATGCTTCAAACCCTCACAAATGCTAACCAGAGCTAACATGCAAACTTGTCATGCTAAACAATTACCTTTGTGGTTGCTTTTATAGAAGCAAGATCCCACAAAACCATCCAAGTGGTATTACACAAAACCATGTGACTAAAACTGTGAGATTACAAAACCATGTCCCCACATTTAATATTGGGTACTTTATTTATTTATTTTCCCCAATATTAAATAATTACATTTTAGCAACTTAACTTATGTCCCAATGTTACATACAATATAAAATGGCCCCAAGAATAATTACATTAACTACATTATGCAAGGTGTACAACACACCTTTTTCCTAACATTCTCCCACATGTTGTCTACATTGCATAAGGGGAACAAGTAACCTCAAAACATGAATCAAATGAAAAATCCATATAGCCACATATACCATCATAGAATCAAAGTGCTCCATGTGCTCCATCAAGATACCTGCAACAAGAATCAAAGTGACCACCATCCCAAGCATGAATGCTCTCATCCTCCATCATGCCAATGCACAAAGATAAGAAGCCATCCAATAGAGAAGCCACACAATCTATCACAACGAAGCATAAGTCCTACCTCAATTGATATCCCAAACACATACACTCAATCCAAAGGTAACAATATGCACCAGTAGTCATCAAGATACACAAACCCAAAGCTGAAATAACACCGACAACAGGTGCCAATACATCCAACTATCCATACCTCCAAGGTATACAAAACATAGTAAAATCATTCCATAAACATATACACCCATAAACTGAAATCATAAACTCCATGTGCAAAACCTATCAAAGAATGACATACACATCTAAGAGCTCCCATTGCATGGGTAATGCAAATCTGAAAAATATCAAGGCATACCAAGTCTACCAATGGCATCATATAGAAAGTGTAAACAACATCATGTAGAACCAAGGAATCATCCACAGTGATATGTAAACCTATAAATAAATAACATGTAAGAACAACTCTCCTCACAAGTCTCCATAGCTCTCTCAAGATCTCCACACCCAACAAAGGAAAAAGATAAAGGAACCTCCATGTCATCACCCAAGAACATAAGTGAAAACGCATGACCACAAGCTAGTGATCACAATAGCTCTAGCCAAACCTCAAGCCAATGTAATGTGAAACCAAACATCTAGGAAGATAACCAAGACTAGAGAGAGAAACTTTGCACATCATATACCTGCAGAAAAATCTCCTACATACACCTCTAAATGCCAACTATGTCAAGATATGATCTCCTCCACAACACCCCAAAAGAAAATCCATAACAACACCCAACCATTCAATCACCAAAATCAAACATAACATATGTATCATGTAATCAACATGGATGTAAGCCTCTCATAACTAAAGAATATCAAACTAAATCCATTCCCGATGAAGGAAATAAGCCCAATACATCTCCTAAACTCAACATCAATTAATGTAATCACAATTCATAAGGAGATAAACATGCCAACACTCCTCAAATGAACCCTCCAAAACCATATATCCATAGCTCAAGATCCAAATGCATGAGAAGATGAAGCATAAAACATAAAGCACCTAAAATTAACAATGAGCAATACCTCTCAAGTGAAACCACCAAGAATACCAAGAGTGGGGAATGGGAATGCTCCTCCAAGATATCCAAGTCATCATGACTCATCCAAGAACACTCTCCTCATAGGTCCATGTTGAACTCACATCCAACCAAGGTGTAGGCTCCTCAAACTTCCTGCTGAAATCTCATCAAGAGTAACCATCTCAATCCATGTCTCTAACCTTAAGAGAACTCAAGCCTCACCTATGTCTCCAAGTATCCATGAGTACCTGTAAAAACAAATAATCCATGCCAAACTCCAAATGCAATATAGCACCATCATGAAATAATCAAGCAAATGTCGATGTACCCAATACCAAGAGAACCACACAAGATCAATGTCATATATCCAATCACGAATCAAGAACATTACCATGACAACATGATCTAACCATCTCCTAAAAGGAGATCTCATACAATAATACATACATCCTAGTCTCAAGAGAACAAGTATCATGCCAAAACTCTAACATGCAATCAAGAGTAAACCATGACATAATACAATAACACCCTAAACCAAGGATCAACATATGTAATCAATATGAATAAAACCATCCCTTGTCAATGAAACCAAAGATGTTAATGAACCATCACTGAATAAAAGTAGAAACCAAGAGTCCATCCATGACACCAACAATCACTACAAAAGACCATCCACCATCAAATGGTGAATCCACATCACTGCCAACAACTCCCACTGAACTGTGATACTGAGTCACACATGGCATCGTGACAACCATTCTCTCCATGAAGATCATCCAAGTCTACACACACAACTGAAATGGACTAGTAACATAACAAGTAGAATCAAAATCTCCAAGCCAAGAAGATACCTACAACCACCAAACGATCATAAACATATCCATCACCACCAATCCATCACTGTCAAAAGCTCCCACTAAAAAGTGTAATCAAGCTATCCATGACATCATGATAAACCACATGCTACAAATTCCAAAAACAACTATCTAGGTACTATAAGAAACATCCATCTTCTCATCTCTAAGCACACATACCAATGTACAAATGACCAAGAACAAGGCCAACTATCAAAGTCTACAACAACAATACATCAAACCTGGTGAATAAAGATAATTCACAACCACGTCATCCCACTAAAAGTAAACGGGTAGCTAATCCATAACTTGCATGACTTGTAGATCCAATCACTAAAACATGCAAACTCATCATCACATCAGTAAACTAAAAACTGAGATATCTAAGAGAATAACCATATATACCAAATGACTCAAACACCAAATCAGCCTCTGATATGATTTTCCAAGCATGTCCATATTCAAGTACCATAGTTAAGGAACCAAACACACCGCCAACACACCACCAAATGTACAAACAACTCAACCCAACCGTGTCCACATATTTTCATAATCATAGTCAACTATATAGGTCTCATATCATGGTTGTACCTAGTAATACCATCTCACCTGAGCCGCAACATAACAAAAAAACCTGCAAACCAAGTGACTAAACCAAGCCACCAAAACTGAACATGCATCAACACTATAATATCAATGGGAAAAGACAACCATGTCCAAGTCATAAATGCAACATGTAAGTATAGACCGCCTACAACATTGCACAACTTGTAAATATAATAATGCAACATACAAATACAACCATATATTGATAACCATGTCAAATAAGAGAATAATATGAGATGTACAATTGAGCATACAATGAATCCAACAACAAATCTCCAAGATCCGATCATCCATAAACTCATAGTATCACCATAGTCAAAGAAACCCATAAACAACTCAGATAAAGAAAATAGTAGATAAACCATGCCAAAATATCTCCAAACCTAATCTACTATGTAGTGCTTTGAACAAGCTTTCCGTTGACTATTCGAAGTCCAAAATTTGACTTTGTATGCACTCAATATCACTCTCGAAGCTCAAATAGAACACCTGAATTTGACCAAGAAAAAAATTGTAAAAACCACAAAATATCATAAAATCACTATCACCACAACATAGAGCATTGATTTAGCTTTCCAATGAGTCCAAGAATTCAAAAAACGGAGCACTTGGGTGAAAGTTATGCCCCTCGAAAGAAAAAGTCTAGTTTACTCCTGAGCCAAAAAAATTTAGCCACCCCTGGTGGCTGGGCGACGCCACCCAGCTAGTGGAAGACCCGAAAAAATATTCAAATTCATTTAAATTTAATATTTCACAAATCTCTATCGGGCCTTCATAATAAATCTGTGGCGGATTAAGTTTATAATAAAAAAAAAATTAAAAACATTTTTTTTATGGCAGTGGGGGGGTCCGACAATCCCCGACCGGACGTGGACCCGCCACCAACAGCTTAGCCTACCAGCAGTGGTACTCGCTGAAAAGGGGGCCGTCCACCCTGCGTCTATAGGGTGTCATCCCTGCCAATGCAGGGTACAACAGATTGTAGGGAGGTCCGCCCCTCCCAAAGCAATTTTTATTTTATTTTGTTTTTAAAAGTTTTTCAATAGAAGTTTCTCAATCACCCCCCTTTTTAGTTTTTTTTCATTTTTGCAGGTACGAATTTTTGATGGTGATGGTGAATTTTAATTATTATTTTTTTAAATATGAGAAATAAAAAGGCATTCGTACGGCCTACGAAATGGGGATTTTACAAAAAAAAAAATTGCATTTTTTTCAACTTCTCCAAAATAGGTCGAGTTATATATCAAAATTCGTCTTTCAGCCAACCCAGATCCAAATATGAGATCTATTTTGTTCCAAGAGGTCTTCTATAAAATTTCCCCCACAAAACCCCCACTTGAATGCAAAACCAAGAAACCCATTTCACCCAAAATTTCTCATACCCCAAATTTGTAAACAACCCATCAAAACAAAAAACCCAAAACCCTCAAATCTACAATAAACAACCTGTAAAACCCTTGTATCTTTCCATGTCTTTGATTCTCACATGCAATGCATAGATTCAAACTTAAATAATATTTTTCTCAACCAAGGGTTATACAACCACAACCAAAGCTCTAATACCACTTGTTGGAAACTTGCAACCATTAAAGACAATTTCCTTAGAACCCAAAAGAGAAATCTATGCAACTAAGTATTCAGAATCCACATGCAAGACAATAGACAACATACCCATAAAAATATGACACAAGATATACCCTAGCAAAACCCTCAAGAGGGAAAAACCCATCCTCCAAAAACATCCATCTCTCATGTATTATTCAACAATAAAGATTACAATGCATCTTTTGAGTCTCCATGAACACCATTGAAGAAACAAGCCCTCTCCAGGCAATCCATGTGAACAAGCATGTAACCACACATCTTTTGCCATGCTTCAAACCCTCAAAAATGCTAAGCAGAGCTAACATGCAAACTTGCCATGCTAAACAACTACCTTTGTGGTTGCTTTTATAGAACCAAGCTCCCACAAAACCACCAAGTGGTATTACACAAAACTATGTGACTAAAACCATGAGATTACAAAACCATGTCCCCACATTTAATATTGGGTACTTTATTTATTTATTTTCCCCAATATTAAATAATTACATTTTATCAACTTAACTTATGTCCCAATGTTACATACAATATAAAGTGGCCCCAAGAATAATTACATTAAATACATTATGCAAGGTGTACAACACACCTTTTTCCTAACATGGGGGAATACCTAGAACTAAATCACTAGGATTTACTACATGCAACAATATGCAAGCACATGCAATCCACATGTAAGAACATGTAAGACACATACAAGTACATGCAAATCACATGCAAGTACATTCAAACCATGAAACTGTCATTGCTCTAATACTAAATGTTAGGAAAATAGCTCAAAAACCCATTTGTAATTAAACTCAAAACAAAGTTTAACTATTAAACATGCAAGGACTTTCACATAAACCCTTTTGAGGTGGATAAATTGCAAAAAATAATTGATAAAAAATGAAGCAGCATAATGAGATATAAAATAACACTTAGAAATAAGAAAGAGGAAGAGAAGAAGAATAGAAGCGACCATGAGAAGAGAAATGACACAAATATACCTGAGAAAATCCCTTTGGGAAAAACCCAATCTCTAAAGAGCACACATCCAATATATTATTCAACATCATCAATGATTGCAATATATTCACAAGATACCTATGTGAGCTTCAATAAGATCAAAATTCCTACTTCTTTAGAAGAAAACTATGGGCATAACCTTAGAAAATGCATTCCATATATCCTCCATCCCATGCCTCAAATATATAGACTTAGGGAGGCCCAAAAAAATACCAAACAATAATAAATTGGGCCTAATCAAGGTCTCAAAATACTATGATAAGAATTCTCATGATTCTCACATGTGTGGATCCATCCTAGACCTTTACACAAACATCTTTGACATCTAGTATGAAAATTGACACATGTAACTCCCAATCACCCCCTATGAAGCATTAGTTACATCCCATGCCCACCTAATATAGAAAATACTCTTACAATTCCATTATGTAACCCTCTTATCAATTCCTCTTTACAACAATATTTATAAGTCCCAAGAGAATAATAAAATAGTTACATGTCCCTACCCTCACATGAGCATCTCATTTTACTCTCCATAATTATAGGGACATAATTTATTTACCCGACTATGAAAAATTAAGTTACAATAGGCCTTAGCATATGCAAGGTGAATAATTACGTAATCCTAACAATAAATCCGTTTAATTCAAGGACATGACACTTCCAAGAGCAATTTAAATCTCATTCATTTTGTCATCCTTACTTTCTAAATCAACACCCTCCTCATTTATTACACTCTCATTTTGTTGGACTTTCCACCTCCTAAGATATCCCCCTTTCCTTCCTAATCATGTTGTTTCCCCAGGTCACCCTCATTATCTTGTGATCTTATTTGTTGAATTTTATATTTGATGTCCCTCTAGCATCCTCTCCACATACGTGTGTTATTTCCTCATTATTTTATTTTTTTCCTTCAAACAATACATTAATTTTGAGTAGGAACCTCCTTGTCATCCACCTTGTTTACCCTCTGTTGTCTTCTATTAGCCACAATAAAAAACCCTTCATTCTCATCAATAATAGGATTTATTGGCCATTATTTGGGATTTGATAGGATAGTTGTGGATAAAATTCCCATACTTATCACATTGATTGCACTTACAAGGATTTTGGTCATTGCCAAGATCTTATTTTTAAATTTGATCTTGAAGCTCTATTTCAATACATAGTAAGATAATTTTGAAAACATTAATTTCCACACAATTTGGGAAAAAGTAGTAAAATTTTTGTGTTGAGAAGTCATGTTTGGAACTTTAATAAATTTTCCATGAGATTTTCCTATAACTCTAAAATATTCTTCCCTCAAAAAAAAAAAAAATAGCTTCACCTAGATGGGTATTGAGTTGGGTAATTTTTGTTGGGTAAAAATTTAACATCCTAGTATTTCACTAACATGCTACTTCTAGCAATGAACCGATGCCCTTTTACAAAAATTATTTCCTAATCTTTTACTTAGTGAAATAAAGCCCTCCCAACAAAGGAAATACTAGGTTCTTCAAATATTAAAGGAAGCTAGTTATTTCTTACCCATGCTTGAATGACCTTTAATTAAAGCCAAACATTAAAGAGTTTGTAAATTAGGTATATTTAAACAATCCATTATGGTCCTAAATGATATTTTGTTCTTAGATTTAATCTTTAGAATTTATTCAATTTTTTGTACAAGCACATTTTTATGATTGAAGAAGTTGCATCCACTTTCCTCCTTCAAGATTTTGTCATAGCTTTGATGATCCTACATGGAATTATTTTCAAAATTCTTTGAGCTTCGACCCTCAAAAGAAGGAGAGCTACTTAGTCATTTTGGATTCCATTTCTCAAAACCCAAGGTTTTCCATCTTCTAACAACTATTAAAGAAAAATGAAACCCCACCATAGGCCTTGTCATAATAGGTCTAAATAAACCCCCTAACCTATTACTTGTACTAAAAAAATGATCTCTTGTACCTACACTACACTCAAAGAACCTTCCATACTTTTTACTCTTAAAATTTTGATTTCTATTAATATATATTCACCATAATTTTCATCTATAAATCTTTATTCATACTCCAAGTTTCTTAAATCTTTTTCCTAGTTTGAATTTCTTTAAAGTTTTTATGAGAACCCTTAATTAAAAGATATTTTTACATCAAATGCATTCCCTATGTGAATCAAGGCAACCTGAATGCAATGGCCAAAAATTCACATCATCTAAGTACGATGCAAGACAATTGAACCATTTAAGCTCTGTCAATCTTTTTCGTCAAAAAATAAGGGGTTTGTAATATTTTCTTACAAAACTACCCTTTTTATCATTGAGATCATCAACAACATGATACAATACATGCAAACTATTTAGTATTACCTCTCTATTCGACGTATTTCTTCATGTGTCAAACTATGCAAAAATCTTCATGCAATGATAAGCTTATGTACCATTGTCATTTATTTGCCAGACATTGTTGAGCGGTAGAGAGCCCTGTCAGAGGATATGCTTCCAATTGATACACATTTTGAAGAAGTTATAAAACATGATCTTAATATATGCCTTGTGGAAAGGATTAGATAAACTACATGTATTTGTATTTCTCTTGTTTATTTTGTAGGTTATTCCTAATAATATTATATTATTTATATATGTATAATATAGTTTTTTAAAGAATTTAATAATTTATATTGCATAAAATAAAATACATTATAACTATATTGTTATAATATTAAATCTATAAATAATTAAATGGTAAATATAATATTAAATATATAATATATTTATAGTCAACAACTAGGTGAAGAAACAAACGAGGTATGCAACTATTGTGGATCTATATAGGGAATGCTTTTTCAAGAAAAACTTGCAACTTTTCTTAGAACATATAATTGCCAATAAAGGTTTATTCAATGAAATGAATATTGGAAGAATGACAAAGTTGACTATTGGGCTAATAACATCGCATACCTATAAACCCAAATAGCGTCAAAATGCATTTGTAATAATATGTACTTTTCTCTTTTATTTAATAAGATGAGAGCTACCCTCTTCATAGCAACTTGCAATATATATATATATATATATATATATATATATATATATATATATATAATTTTAAAATACAATATTCTACATCATTAATATAATATTATAGTTAAATTTATTATTATATATTATATTTTATAATAAAAATTATTGAATATAAATATAATATAATACATAATTAATATATAGTATATGTTTTATATTATATTTAAATTAAATTAACATATAAATAATCTAATACCTTTATTGATCAAGAGAGAGAAGACCTAAAGAGAGGAGCAAAGAAATGGAGAGATAAGTGATAGAGAGAGAGATAGAGGCAAGAAGAATCATAGGCATCTCTCTCTCTTCCCCTCTATCTTTCCCACTATATCTTCTCTCTCTATCCCTCTTTCTATCCATATCTTTCCCTCTTTGTCCCTCTGTCCCTATCACTCCATCTTTCTATATCTTTTTACTTCTCTATCCTCTATTTTTCTCCCCCCCTCACTCTCTATCTATTTATATGTCACTCCCTCTCTATCTCTATCTCTACCTTCATATCTTTCTCTCATTAACACACACACTCGTTGTTTCTCCCTATCACATGGAAACATGGATGCCTTTAGAGGTGTGCAATGGGTATACCGAACAAGTGTGAATGGTCAATTATGTTGTATTAAAATATCTTTCTTTATCTCTCTCTCTCCATTTTCAACTCCATTTCAATTTAAATCTCTAAATCTATCTCTATCTTCCTCTCTATTTCTCTCCTATCTCTATTTCCTTACCTCTCCCTACATCTCTCTCTTCCCCCTCTATCTTTCCCACTATATCTATCTCTCTATACCTCCCTCTTTCTATCCCTCCCTTCCTCTCTATCTCTCTCCCCTATATCCCCTTACCTCTCCTTGCATATCTCTCTCCCCCCCTCTATCTTTCCCACTATCTCTATCTCTCTATCTCTCCCCTTTCTATCCCTACCTCTCCCCTCCATCCATCTGTTTGTCCCTCCCTCTCTACCTATTTATACATATCTATCTCCCTCTCTTTCTCTCAAAATCTCTCTCATACACACACTCCCTATTTCTCCCTATCTTTATCTCTACATCTCTATCTTTTCATCCTCTATATCTTTATTCCTCTCTCTCTCTCTCTCTCTCTCTCTCTCTCTCTCTCTCTCTCTCTCTCTCTCTCTCTCTCTCTCTCTCTCTCTCTCTCTCTCCCTCTCTATATCCCCCTTTCCTCTATCTCTCCCTATCTCTCCTTCCCTCCCTTCCTCCTTCCCTATTCCCCTATCTATCTCTCTATCTCTACCTCTATATCTATTTGTCTCCTTTCTCTCTCGCTCTATATCTTCATCTCTACATCTATCTTCCTCTCTCCTCCTCTACCTCTAGACATGTTTTCCTCTCTCTATGCATCTATCTCTCTCCCTCTCCCTCTCTCCCTCTTCCTAGACCTCTATATCTATATCTCTTTGCCTCTCTCTATCTCTATCTTTTCATATTTCTTCTTCCATCTATCCCTCTATCTCTACCTCATTATCTCTTCATTTCTCTCTACTCCTATATCTCTCTGTCTCTCCACCTCTCTCTATATATCCCTTCCTATTTTTATCTTATTCTTTCTATCTCTCCTCTCATTCTCTCCCTCTCTACATGTATTTATCTCTTCCATCTCTATATATCCCTCTCTCCTCTCTCTTTTTATCTCTCCCTCTCCTTCTCTCCATATCCCTTTCCTTATCCATAGCCATCTCTATCTATGTTTTCCTCTCTATCTCTATCTCCTTAGCCCCCCCTCGTGCCTCCCCCCTCTCTCTTTCTCTTCCCTCCTCTATCTCTCCCTCTTTCTATCCTTATCTATCCCTCTCTCTCTACTACAAAAATAACATGAGCCTATTGATAATGAAGCTTCAAGTTTTGTTTCAATAATGTTTGGATCCTTGTAAGTGGATCCATAATCGATTTGAAGCTATCACTTCTCCATTGAGACCTTTGTTGCACTTGTATGCAAACAATAGATATAAATTTTCCCTAATTGAGCTTTCACACCTCTTCGACATACACATTGCACACTAAGATGCGATTGCTAGTGACTAGTTCCTTCCATGAAACCATAACCTAAAATTTCTAGATGTTGAGGCACCCAAAAACATTGAACGTGGCTATTACACACGTAAACCTAACCTAATTAATATTTAGCGAATAGGCTTTCCTTGTGGACTTGCAAACCTATCTCACGTCTGAAAACAAGTTTTTTCCACTGTCTAACTAGGGGAGAGGACCCGATAGTTGAGCACCCTAACTTCACGCTTCTTAAAATCTTATGTGGAAATTTCAAAAAATTCACAAATTTTACAGTAGGTTGCTTAGCAATGCCCCTACTTATAACTATGGTTTCAAGGCCACATCATCAAATATGATGCCACATCAACATGCTTTTTGTCGAGGTGTCCAAAAAGGTCCCAAAAAAAAGTGAGACTAATACTTATGTACTAAATCATGTTATATTGGTGCGCTAATGTGGCATCACATGATTTGTTGCTTTTTAGATCTAAGGAATACATATTATTCAATTATTGATAGTTATCATCAACACTAACAACTTTAAATTGTTGGTGGGTGGCTTCCAGTTTCAGCCGGTTCTTGACTTGAGAGCTACGGTGGAGCTTGTGGCTCCCTGTGGGTTCTGTTCTAAGATGTTGTTAGATGCGATATTTTTGGGGGTAGGTTTTGTCATGGGTGAACATGGTGAGGATTTAGAGGTTGTTTGGAGAGCCATGATGTTGTCTTGATTCAAATCTTGCAGTTATAGCCACTAGGCTGACTTTCTTTGAAGCTTGTTTCCTCTCATTTCCCTTGGTGGTGCCTCTTTCCCCTGGTTTTGTTGCCTTGCTGCAGTTAGATAGTTGTTCTACCTGGAGAGGTCCCAGATTTTCCAATGTCTTTGGCCCTGCAAGGCTTTGTGATGTTGCCTCTTTTTCTTCTGTTGGCTTCTTGTTTTATGTGGCGGCTGTGAGTAAATATTGGTTGGAGGTTTCTCTCCAGTGTTGTTTGTGTAGGGGTTTGAATGTTTATTGTTTGCTCTTTCTTAGCCCCTACTTTTTTTGGTCAAGGATCTCCCCTGTATTGTTGGAAGAGATATGGTTATGGGAGTTGATTTTCAAGACCCCTATGTGCTTCAAATATTTTATGTTGATCAGGGTTTCTTTAATCTTTCCTTTACTATTTGTTCGAAAGTCTTGTATAGAGGTGAGGATTCAAACTGGTAGTAAATATCTTTGTTGACAACTTTTCATTGTCTCTCTTGTTAATCTTATGGAGGTGGATGCTTCTTCTATAGAGGTGGAGAAGGTGTGCAAGGAGGCAGTTTGCTGGTGTTGGGGGTGGTATTCTTTTTGTCTTCACTCTTTTTCTTCTATAGCTCATTCTATTGAGGTGAATGCCTCTTCTATTGAGGTGGAGAGGGGTTGCTTGGGAGAAGACTTGTGTTGGTGTAAGAATGGTTCTAATTTTGAGATGGTGAAGGGCTGCAAGGAAGTTGCAAATTGTAGCTTTTGGGGACTGTATGATGCTCTGAGCTGCTCGGCCCGTGGCTGCCTTATGGTGGAGACCTTCATTCTTGGTTATGGGATCCATGTAAAACCCATGTTTCAGGTTAAGGGTTCCTGTCAAAACCCTTATATGGTTGAGGGAGCCTTGTGCATTAGAGATGTCCTTTCCTATAGAGGTGGAAAGGATGTTTTGTTGGGCTCAACAATTTATGTTGTTGGGGCTTGGTTCTTGTTCTATGCTTTGCAAGTTATATTTTTGGGGTCAAGGTCCCTATCAAAACCTAGATGTACAGGTTTGTGGATCCCTTCAAAATCCATAGATATGGGTTTAAGGTCCCGATCAAAACCTTATTTTAGTGGGTTGATGGTCCCGTCAAAACCAATGGTTTGTAGTGGGTTGTTGGTCCCACCAAAACCAACGAGTTCAAGATTCATGTAAATTTTGGTTCTTTTTTATGGCAGCTCGCTGACTTTTCGTTGGTCGTTGGCTTGTTGCTTCTCTGTTGCATTGCTAGTTGGTTTTGTTTCTATCTTTAGGGCAACTTGTTCATCTTTGTGTGGGTTTTGGGTCCCCTTAAAACCTAATGGTTTCGGGTCCATTCAAAACCTGTGTTTTCCACTAATCAAAAACAAGTTTAAATCCACAACTATTAGTTCAATATTGTTAAAAATATTGGATATTAAATCAACAAATGCTATAATAACTATTGTAACATGCTCAACTATTGGATTAATAGCATGATTATTTGTAAACAAATTTTGTCTTCCATTTATTATTTACTAAAAATAATTGCACATCAGACTTCCTAATCAAATCAAATTTTGGTAGCCCTAAAACCCAGATATTTGTAGATCCTCTTTTAGTTTAATGTTAATTACGTCAAAAGACATTCTACAGTCACATAAGGGTGCAATGAACCTCTATCAACAAAAACGAATCAACTTAAAATTGATGTTCTTCTACGTGTTGTGTTGGAGATGGTGTGTATGTTATTAAAGATATGCTATTAAATTCATTATAATGTATACTATTAATGTGTCTGCTAAATAAGGCGTCTGAAATTCATTACAAATCCATTAATCTGCTATAAGTAGTGTTTGGAACATGTCTATATTAAGCAAAGTAGACATTCATTTGAGGTCTTGAATATGCAAAATCATTAGCTTTTTCCTACTTTCCCGGAGATCTAATAACAAGATTAGTATGCATGTTTTTTCACATGTAAAGGTATGCCTGCAATTTGCAAGTTTTTTCGTCTTTGTAAATTTTAAATCAATGAATACTTTTCCTTCTTTTTGCATAGATTATGATAGCATTCCCTATTCATTTTAATTAATTTTGTGGTTGTGCTTGTTGGAATTTATTGCTCATGAAGCCTCCCGCTCTCATGTCAAACCCCTAATTGTTTCACCTACCAATCATGAGCCCCTTTCTTCAACGACAGTTTTTGGAATCTTCATCCCTGCAGTTCCTAACAACTCTAGAATTAAATATGGTAGGAAATTTTGAATTCCCAATTTATGGTGGTAGGTAATTTTGAATTTTTGAGAAGGAATATTTGAGAGACAAAAATGAATGAATGTTGACAGCTGAAAGTTAGTTGGGAAGACTCAATTTTTGCACCAACAGTCTGAAAAGAGAATGTTTTTGTTCTCTATGTGATTTAGAGAACCCTGTACACAACAACAATTGTATTTAGTTTGTTTTTTGTGATTGAGCAGTGATTGCTCCTAAAAGAGATTTGTGTAGCTCCTGACAGTGAGCTCCTAGTAGCTCCTGAAAGTTGTCTATTTGTGTGAGCAGCTCATAGAAGCTCCCAGCAGCTAATAGTCTGTAGCTTAGAGTTTATTTTCTGAGTTTTAGGTTTAGTCTTTTATGTATTGTCATTTCCAGTTTATTGAATACAAAAAATAGTTGCATGTCTCCTTATGCTTTTGCATTTTGTTTGTGTATTCCCAGTTGATTGGGAAACAGAGTAGCAGCTCTGTGTTTTTCTGTGCATTCAGAAATTCTGACAGTGCTAGAGAGACACAAATCTTCTATTAATGGACCAAAGCTAACTGCCTCCTCTGATTCGGTGCTTCTGCACCAGATCGCTCTATTATTGTTTGGGAGAAAGGGGATGGCATGCAACATATGACCATGGTGGGTGCTCTCATAGGCCACCATTGGGTCGTTCTTTGCGTACGCGTGTCGAGAAGAGGGCCCAGGAGGGCCCAGGAATTCAAATTTATGTCTGGTGGTTCTGGACAGCCACAGAGGCCTATTAAGGCCATTACCATTGTCACCTCTCCGTTTCCGTACAGACGCTTTGTACACCAGCAACCTCAATCACCATATCAAGCTCTGGTGGGTTTCTCATGCTAATCACAATTTTTTTAAAGTACATATTACACCCCAATCACTACATGTTAAATCGGTAAACTGCTTCTAAACTTCCATTGGCAATGATTATCTGGATTATAATATTAGTTTGGCACATAGATCTTTTCTTTTCTTTAAAGAGGTGTTATTCAATCCATTGATAAGAACTGCATAGACAGAGGTAAGAGGATGGCAAAGTGCAGGAAAAGGCTGATTAGCCTTATTTACAATTACTTGAGTTTTTGATATTCTGACTCCATTGCCACAACCTTATCTACCTCCAAAATATTATTATCTGAATTCCTTAAAATTAAAAGCTATTACTAATACTTGGACCGATCAAAGGCTGGAATGAATGCGCCCATAGACATTCCAAACTTCATTTGAGCCAGTTATCTCTTTTTCATTTTATTTTTAATTAAATCAAATTCAAAGATAAAGCTTTGATGGGAAAATGGTTGTGAATTTTCCATAGATTTATCTTTCGGATCATTATTAATTTTCATGTTTTGTTTGGAGATCTCGATGGCCTTGAAACTTTGTTTGGATATTTTGATGGGATATTTTTAGCATGTTGTCATTGAAGTTAAGGAAAATCAGTGATTTTGAAGTTAAGCTAAATTAGCAAATCTCAGCATTGCATGGGGTTTGTTTATTGTAGCGTTCTGTTATACAGGTACTCTGATCTTTTTATCAAATGACACTCCAAACTCTTTAGAATATATTCCAAACTCTGTGAAATGAATATATTCCCATGCAGGCCGAGTTTGGGGGATTATCTTTTGAAGTGTTACGAACAATCAAATAAATGACAAAGAGTAGGGTGTGAAATGACAAAGAGTAGGGAGGGCAGCCTTGGTCGTTTCATATTTTCCCTTTGTTTTGCAGATTATTTTTCCTGTGACAGGAAGGGTTGAAGCAAATGCATTTTCCAAAGGTAAAGCCAAATTCCACAACCTTTGCCAGCACCCTCGCCGCCTGTGCAAAAGTAGCAGCTTTCAATAAGGAAATGAATCAGAATTTCATCTCTCTCTATATATATATATAAACAAATCAAGTTAATAGGTTGTAATAGAATAGGTATTGGGAAGAAAAAATTAAATGCAACAATTTTTGCATGCACCTTGGCAAAATTTTTCCATTAAAACAACATTGTATGTACTATTTCATGAATTTTTAAGTGATTCTATCTATTAATTTAAGTTCCAAATTACAACAACATATTCCATTGTTTATTGATGTGTAAAGGAAGCTCTCTCTTTATGATGCCCTTGATATTTCTTTCCCTTGTTACAAAATAGAAAAAACGAATGCAGTAGAGATTTTGAGAGGAGTATTATCAATAAATATGGAAGAGTAAAGATATACAAATATTTTTTCTATTTAAAAAATTAATTCTTTGTTTTATATTTCTGATTCTTTATTCTCATGTCAAGAACTTTTGAATATTTATCAATCTTTCTTATTTTTCTCAAATAGAAGTTGTTAATATATTTTTGTGTTGAATTCAATGCGACAAAGAAGGGTCATGAAGATTAACTTAACATGCAGCCGGTTCCTAATAGATATTGCATAAGTTGATCTTTATGGTTGTAGGCTTTTGCTCTCTAAGAATCTGTGAACAAATATTTGGCTTCAAATATTTTTGCTCTATTATTTTCCACTGGAAAAATATACAAATGCATTATATTGCCTTTAATTGAAATGCCTAACTCTTTTCTTAATTTATATTGGGTCTTACTTTCATTATATTTTTCTCTAAGTATCGTACCTTTGCAATCCTATTAACCTGTTTGCTCATTTTTGGATGTTTAGATACCTTCTTTCCTTCTTTAATTATTAAAATATCTTTGCATGTACCTTTCTTTTGTCCAAAATACAGAAGTCTCTCTTTTAAAGATTTAATGTTTTGAAGAATGTGAATGCTTGCAATGCATTTTATGGTTTACTTAAATGAAAAACAATTCAAATCCTTTGTTATATTTAATGTCTATTTTGAACTGTTGATAAGGTCGTGGTTAGGTGGTCAAGTTGTTTGGTTGTAGTAACAACAAACAGGGTTCAAACCCTCATTGGGCCAAAGTGCTTGTAGGGCATGTGCCTTCACTGGGCCTTTGCGCTCGCAGGTTTGGTTGCTTCTTGTGGTTTCTTGTTCTCCGGTAAAAAGTGTTTATGTTGCACCTTTTTTTTTTTAAATGTCTATTTTGAACTTTAATGATCTTTTGAAAGTTAAATAAAGTTGGAATATTTTAATTAATTATTTCTTTATATTTAATGTCTATTTTGAATATTAATAGTCTTCTCAAAGTTAAATAAAGTTGGAGTATTTTAATATTTTGAAGAAGCACAACAGCTGGGCTGTCTAGAGAGTAGGAATGTCGTAGGGAGATAGCGGCAACAAGGGCAACAAAGGAAGTAGCAATGGTGGATATGGTGGTGGCAGTTAGAATGTGGTGGCGACACTGATTTACCAAACAAAAAATATATATAATTTAAGTATGAATGAACTTAAATTTAGAAAATTAAGTATGAATGAACTTTCCTAAATTTACTAGGGGAGAGGGGCCCATTGTGGAGCGGGGTCCAATAATGGGGATAGAAGTAGTCCTCAATGGGTCCCATAGTGAGGCACCTTAATATCCAATTGCAAAACACTTTTTATCCATAAAATAAACAAACTGACAAATTATGTGATGCCACATTAGCGCATCAATAAAACATGACTTAGTGCACCACTATTAGTCTCACTTTTTTTTGGGCCTTTTTTGGATACCTAAACAAAAAGCATGTTGATGTGGCATCATATTGATGATGTGGCCCTAAAACAAAATATAGAAGCACGTGAGTTGTCAAATAACTATTGTACAAAATTGGGAGTGATTTGAAATTTCTAAGTAGGATTTTAAGAAAGGCAAAGTTAGGGTGCTCCACTATGGGCCCCTCTCCCCTATTGCATATATAATTTTCTAAATTGATATTCTTAAAATTAAAAAATGGTGAAAATATTAAAAAAAATCTTTGATGTCATTGTAAAATGTTTTTTTAATTATAGAATAGAAATAAAATTATAAAGTAATGAAAAATAATTGTTCTTTTTAAAATTTATTAATTAATATATTTAAAATTAAAAAAAATATTATAAATTTAAGGATATATTAAATATTTGATCTAGTATAAAGGATTTTCATAATAAGTGCAAATCTAAAATCAATTTCAAAATATAAAATTAAATACCAAAAAAAAAAAAAAAATTATTATTATACATAAAAAAAAATAGTTTCAAGACTCAACTAGGGTTAAGGTTAGGATTGGACTAGGGTTGGGGTTAGGGATAGAACTCAACTAAGGCTAGGGTTAATGTTCAATTAGGGTTAGGCACAATTAGAGTTAGTGTTAGGTTCAATGTTAAGTTAGAGTAAGGGTTAGAGTTAGGTTTTAATTAGGGTTAGGGTTAGGGCTCATTAGTAGTATAATTAGAAATAGGGTTTCCATTAGAATTAGGTTTTGTTTTAGAATTAGAATTATGAATAGAGTTACAATTATGGTTAGGGTTAAAATTATAAAATTAGGGTTATAGTTAGGGCTAGGGTTACAATTTGGATAGGGGTTAGGGTTAGAATCCAATTAGGGTAAGGGTTAGGGACAAGTTAAAGTTTAATATTAGAATTCAATTAGGGTTAGGGTTCAATTAGGAGTATGGTTCAATTAAGGTTAGAGTTCAATTAGGGTTAAATTTTAATAGGGTTAGGGTTGTAAGATAAATATGTAGGTTAGGATTTACATTCAACTAGGGTTAGAGTTAGAGTTATATTTTTATTAGGGTTAAGGGAAGATTAGGGTTAAGAATTAAAAATTAAGATTAGGGTTAGGATTGGAGTTATGATTAGGGTTCAATTCTATAAATAACACTAATTCTAATTACAACCCTTATCCTAACCTTAAATCTAATTCTAACTCTAGCCCTACCTCTAACCCTAACTCTATCTCTAACCTTAATCCTAACACTCACATTAGTTCTAACTCGAACCCTAATTATAATTTTATCTCTAACCCTAACACTAACCATAATTCTAAATCTAACACTAATTCTAATTGTAACCCTAACCCTAACCTTGAAACTAACATTATTTCTAACCCACCTAATTCCATAACAAACAATAATTCTAATGTTAACCCTAATCCTAACCCTAATTATATTTCTAATCCTAGCCCTAACCCTAATATTAATCCTAACCATAACCTTAATCCTCACCCTAACCCTAACTCTAACTCTAATTCTAACCCTAACCCTAACCTTAATTATATCTTTAATAATAACCCTAAACCTAATTCTAACCATAACCCTAATTTTAACCCTAACTCTAATTCTAACCCTAATGATAATGATAAGCCTAATTTAAACCCAAACCATATTATATAAGCCTAATTTATATTACAAAACTTGTTTTGTTTTAAATTACAGTTGTAACCCTTACCCTAATCCTAACCTTAACCCTAATCCTAAACCTAACCCTAACCCTAATTGAATATTGAGTTTAAGTGAACCTAACCCTAATTTAACCCTAGCCCTAATATAATCCTAACCCTAACCCAAACCCTTACCCTAATTTATCCTTAACTATACCTAACCCTAACCATAACCTTAAAGAATAATTAAATCCTAACCCTAAAACTTAACAGTAAACCTAATCAAAATCACAATATTTATTGTAATTGTAATCCTAATTTACCCTAAACATATTCATAACCATAAATAAATTCTAACCCTAGAACCCTAAAGTTTAATTCAATCTAAAACCTAACCCTAACCTTAACCCTAAACTCTAATTGAATCCTAAGACTAAGCCTAATTGAACCCTAGCTCAAATCCTAATTTAATTGCAACCCTAACCCAAACCCTAAGCTTTATCCTAGAACACAAACCATGACCATAAACCTAATCCAATCCTAACGCTAATTGAATTGTAACCATAATTAACCCTAAACCTAATACGAACCTTAACAAAACCGTAATCCTAACACTAATACTAACCCTAACAAAATCCTAATCCCAACCCTAATACTAATTATGACCCCAATTGAACCGTAACACTAACCCTAAGCTTTTATCATAGAACCCTAAACCTAGCCCTAACCCTAATGCTAACACTAACCCAAACACTAATCATAATGCTATCTCTAACCCTAATGGTTATTCTATCTCTAACCCTAATATTCACCCTATATCTAACCTTAACCCTAACTTTAATCATAACCCCAGTACAAATCCTAATTTTATCTCTAACCCTAACCGTAAGCCTAATTTTATCTCTAACCCTAATCCTATCTAAAATACTAATCATAATCTTCACCCTATCTCTAATTCTAACCCTAACCCTACCTAATTATGTCTAACCTGAGCCATAACCCTTATTCTAACCCTACCTTTAAGCCTAGACCTAATCATGATGCTAAAATTCAACCCTAACTTTAATCCTAATCCTAACACTAATTATAGACCCTAATCCTAATTCTATCTATATTCCTAATCTTAACCATAATCCTAATTCTATCTCTAATAATATAATATAAAGCTTTGGATTAGGGTCAACATTAGGGTTATGGTTCTATAATATATAAAGCTTCAGGTTAGGGCTAGCATTAGGTTTTAGTTAGGGTTAGAATTAGGGTTCAAGTTATGTTTTAATTAGGATTCAATTAAGGTTTAGTTAGGGTTAGATTTTTACATTAGGGTAAGGTTTACAATTAGGATTAAAGATACAATTAGGGTTCTACAATAAAACTTAATGTTTAGATTATCATTATTGTTCAATGTTATGGTTAGGATTTAATTAGGGTTAAAGGTTAGGGTTCAATTAGAGAAAGGTTTAGGATTCTATTAGGGCTAGTATTAAATTAGGGTCAGGGTTCACTTAAAATTAATGTTCAATTAGAGTAAGGGTTAGTATTAGTGTTACAATTAGGGTTCAATTAGGCATTAGATTCAATAAGGGTTTAAGATTAGGGTCATAATTTACTTAGGGTTATAATTAGGGTTCTACAATAAGGCTTAGGGTTTGGTTTAGGGTTAGCGTTAAGTGTTAGGGTTAGGATTCAATTAGGGTTTATGATTAGAGTAAGGCATGGTTATGGTTTAGTGAGAGTAAGGGTTGGAGTTAGGGATATGATTACATTAAGGCTAGGGTTAAATTATGGTTCATTTAAGGTTAGGGTTTAATTTGTGCTAGATTTTAACTAGGGCTACAATTAAATTAGGCTTATAGCTTGATTAAGGTTAGGTATATGGTTCAATTAGGGAAAGGGTTTAATTAGTTAGTATTCATAATCAATTACAATTATGGTTACAATTATACAATAAAGTTTCAAGTTACTGTTAGGATTGGGGTTAAATAAGGGTTCAATTCAGGTTAGTATTAGGATTAGAGTTAAATAAGGGTTCATTTAAGGTTACAATTTGATTATGGTTAGGCTTATAGTTCAATTAGGGTTAGTGGTCTCTTAGAGTTAAGGTTAGGGGTCTTATTCATTTTGGGTTACTGTAATGTTAGGATTAGAATTAATTTAGGGTTCTAGAATTCATTTAGGGTTAAGATTCATTTAGGGTCCAATAATGGCTTCTATTAGGGTTACTATTACAAATCAATAAGTGTTATAATTAAGTTAGGGTTCAATTATGGTTAGGTTTAGGATTCTACGATAAAACTTGGGGTTAGGTTTATTAATGTCTTATTATAATCAGGATTCTAAGATAAATCTTGGGGTTACAGTTATGATTTGGGTTAGAGTTAGGATGAATGTTATAGTTCGGGTTAGAATTAACATTTGCATTAAGGTTAGCTTTGAGATTACAATTATGATTATGATTCTATATCTAACCCTAACCTTAACTCTATTTCTAAGACTAATAGTAATTCTAACTATAACCCTAACCCAAACCCTAATTCTAACCATAAACCTAAACCTAAACCTACATCTACATCTAACATTGATTTTGACTCTAACACTAAACCTTACCCTAATATGGACCCTAATCCTAACCCTAATTTTATCTCTAACCAAAACCCAAAACCCTAATCCTAACCCTAAACTTATCTCTAATTGTAACCCTTACCCTAATCTTAACCCTACTCCTAAACCTAACTTGATCCCTAATTCTCATTGTAATCATAATCCTACCCCTAACCCTAACCCTATCCTTAAGCCTAAGCCTAACCTTAACTCTAATGAAAACCTTAACCTAAAACTTAACCCTAACCTTAATTCTATCTCTAATCATAACCCTAACCTTGACCCCATCCCTAACCCTAATAATTTAATATCTTCCATGTCATATTGTGAATGCTACTAACATATATATATTATTTATTAATAATATATATAAAAATGTCGAGAGATATCCTTCTCGAAGCATCTATTTTTTAATCAATTATTCACATAAAAATGTAATAGATGTCTCGAGAAACATATCTTTTGACGTTTTTATTAGTGCATTGATGTGGCATCACATGATTTGTTGCTTTTTAGATCTAAGGAATACATATTATTCAATTATTGATAGTTATCATCAACACTAACAACTTTAAATCCACAACTATTGGTTCAATATTGTTAAAAATATTGGATATTAAATCAACAAATGCTCTAACAACTATTGGAACATGCACATGCACCACTCTATTAATAGAATGATTATGTGAAAACAAATTTTTTCTTCCATTTATTATTTTCTGAAAAAAATACATCAGACTTCCTAATCAAATCGCATTTTGGTAGCCCTAAAACCCATATATTTGTAGATCCGCTTTTAGTTTAATGTTAATGGATCGAAGCAGCAACATTAGGGAGTTTGGTTTTGGTTTGTCCCAATTGAAAAAAAGTCTGTTGTGATAGGGTTACGTAAATTTTTTGTACAAACTCTTCCCATTTTCTCTCATTGGCATCCTTGACAGCTCGATACAATTTGCGCAGAATCTTGAGGTAAGTCATTTGCCATGGTTTCAGTGAGTTTTATTTGTTAGGAATCTGTGCGCGACCAGATCATTTTTTTTTATGTTTTATTTCATTTTAAAACAATTTTGTTGTTATCTACCCGCGTCGAGAAAAATAACTTTCTGGCAGTGGAACATTCCTCACCCCACGCCTGAAAACAAACATTAACTCACAACCAATGTTTTCCGCTGAGCAGTCGCATGCTTTCATTTCTAAACCACTACAGTTTTGGTACCTTTAGAATCCCAAAAATTAGGCTCTAAAATTTCTCTCCATTTCCGTACATTATCATATCCATCCATACTCATTCTGTTGGGATTACCAAATTTATTATCTTGATTGAGAATTGAATTGAAAATAGATTGCACTGCTGGGTTACCTGTTATATAGTTTCTCCTTTTGTCAGTTGGATTGTTTTATTTCGGAAAGTAGGACATCTAGCTAACTGAGCTGGTGTACCTGCCAATTTTCTTTTTTATTGATCTCTGAGTTGTTTTTAGACTAGGAATGAAGCCTATATTGGTACGTTTAGCAGAAGTACAACTGTGAGGACGATTGCTTTGGTATCCCATACATGTCACTGTAGGCTATGTGCAAGTCAATATGATTATGACTAGTGCTTCACATATTTATGCCTCTTACAATTTCTTCTTTAGGTATCACCTTTTATTTAGTAGTCGGGAGTTTCAAATAAACCTACACTCAGTCCTCCAAAGGCAGGACACAATATTCCCTGGACTAGGTTGTGTAGGCTTGCTCTCACCTTTGGTCTTAGGATGTCAGCTTCCTTTGAATAGTTATAAATAATTTATTGTTGATGTTGGTATGAAGATGGGATTGTTGAATTATGCCAGAGGGACATTCTTATTGGGGTGATTCTTTGTATACTTTTCGAAATTTAGAGAAATGGGTTCTAAGCCATGGAAATATTTGTGTGGAGTTTGAGACATAACCAATAAGAGAAGATGTTGTTTATTCCAGAAAACTGAAATAAACACGACAGATGATGTGGAACATAATATATTGTAAGTTATTAGAATTGCAGGCACTCCAACTGATGATTTACTGGGGTTGCACTGTGTATTAGTTGTTTTTGCCATCAAAATGCCTCTGTCCTTAATATTGCAGGTTATCTATTCGAAGAATATAGTTAACTTTGGAAACTGTGTTTGAATTTTTTTTATTATTTTGGAAACAAATAAGGCATAATCTTCTGTTGCTCATGATAATGACCAAATCCATTTTTTTTGTGTGGATAGATTAATGGAGGAGTCTATTAGAGCCTTCATGCATAGAAAAGCTAGATAGATAGAAAAACAACCAAATGAGGCCATACAGGCTAGAAGCTAACATACTGAGACTTGGCCTTACGCAGGCTGCTACAGGAGAATTATGCCCCAACCGAGAGCATTGAGCACCAAACATACAAAAACCAAAAAAAAACTATCTCAGTCCTCAAGAATCAAAGAAAAGAAAGAAAGGAGATCCACCCAATCTAAACTGATCAAGTGACTCCCCGTCCACTGACAGCCCTTCCCTATCATAGTTGCCACCGCTCTCCCTTTAGAGAAGGAGTTAGGTAGACTATTCAATCCTCTAGATGATGGAAAGTGATCCCATGGATGATTTCCATGCTCTTAGGAGACCTATTCAAAATGCCATTCATCAGAGAAGGAAGAGTGAAAGAATTGCTAACCTCAAGATGGCCTTTAGAATTGTTGAACTGTAAACGCTTAACCACCACCCTAAGGTCGAAGCAAAAATCTTGAACCTCCTCTAATTGATGATACACAAACAATAATTCTTTACTCAGCATGCTAAGGTTGCCCATTAAAGTAGGCTGCTTACCCTATGTAAAAATAGGAGCTGAAATCCGATCTCCATTGCAGAAGATGATGACAAAGAGGCTCTGTAGGATGGAGTTTAGAAAACAGGAATCAACTAATGACTCCTTGGTAGATGGTTAATGTTGGAAAATATTGATTAGCAATAATGTTAAGTATCTAATTATAACAGATCAAAAAACTCCCATGATTGGATTTTTTTATTATTAGAGGCTAAACAGACACTGCAGTCAAACAATTAAGCCTCATGCAATAGTAAACTAAAATCCATATGGAGACCCTATCAAAGAAATATTTTGTTATTTGAGAAAGTTTATGGAATCAAAAGCCAAACTGAGCAAAATATTGCATACATTTCAAAAAGATCACCATTGTAAGAGCATTTAGGCTTAAAGAGACTACAAGATGGATTGCAAATCTTACCATAAGGTATGTGTGGATTGCTTTGTAGAGTTAATCATGACTAGACTGTGCAGGAGGAAAAATCCCACTAAGTTCAGAGAATTTACTTGGATTTAAATTTTAATCATAAGCAATCTACACAAGATATTCATCCCAGGGACTTGTAACAGTAGAAACTGTCACGAAGCTAGATAAACTGCTACTAGTCCTCTGTACTCGTGAATGGTTCATTGTAATGGATTGCTGATAATGGAGACTATTTGCTTCATACTTTCTAAATCTTTGTTAAAACCAGTACTAGTGATCGAGTTTGTTGGCAAGAAAAACATATAAACTGTTGCATATTCCAATTGAGAAGCAATTCTAGCTCCCAAATGATATTTATATTCAATGTTAAGGTTGCAGCTTCAACATACATGAATAAAGAAAACAGGAAATTAAGAGGCATAGATTGCCCTTCAATAGGAAGCAGTCTGGTGCCACAATCTAATAAGCCATTCAAGTTTCCATTTCTCTTTTGTTTTTAAGCTATACCACATGAAACCTGGTGTCTTTTGTCCCCAAATATCCATTTGGTACCATATTGAACAATCACTAAACCGATTGTCATCTCTTCCATTCCATGCTCTTGCATTGAAACAACCATCCTCTCAAATTGTTCTATTGACATGGTTAGAAGATCCTTTACCCACCATTTATTATAGTCATTTTTCTTGAACTCACACTGACATTGCCCAAAATTTGGCTTTATGTTGATTTTACATTTCTCTATTGAGGATCAAGAACTTCAATGCAGGTGATGTAGGCTAAAGAGTTTATGCATTTACTCACAATTTGAATTTTCTCAGCTAATGGAAGAAAATCTTCACATCTCTTAAGAATGACCAAGGTATCTTCCCAAATCTAAAGGACAACCTGAGTAAGATACAGATCACTTCTCTCACAGAGGTTTCCTCTGCCATACTCTTAAGTCATTTCTAAAAGTCCTGTTGCACATTTGAATGCAGCAACATTGAAGCGGTCCATAAGTATCGTTGACCCATAATAGAAGGATTGGTGGAGAGAAGTCTAAATTTAACTAATGCAAACCATAATGATGCTTCTTTTGTATTGCTTGGTGCTACATCTCGAATGAATATAATACAAGGCTGAACTTTTTACTTCACGTTTTCAACAATGAAGTATTTTATTAAAAATTAAGACATAATCAAAACATACATGCTAATCCCAAACAGTTTTACAAGGTAAGGTAGTGAGACATTATTCATACAAGGAATTTTTTGCAAATCATTGTTCATAATTCTCCTTGATAAGTTTTAATAAGCTTTATATTGTGACTAGAAATTTTGAATGCCTTAAATATTTTTAGACAATTTGATAATTATCTTTTTTTCGATCATTCTTAATATCCTTCTATACTCTTGAATTCCATCTAATGAATCTTTAAAGCATTTTGTTTATTTCATTTATATGTAGTCTCTCCATTTGATGAATCTGTAAAGTGTTCTATTTATTTCATTTATATGTAGTCGCTCCAAGTTCAAATCCATGTAAATTTTGGTTTGTATACTCCATGATGTTTATTGGCTACATATTTGTTGCCAACCAACATAAAGCCAACTTCTCTATTTCATTTCTTGTGATATTTGATAAAATTTGAGTCCAACTTAACTTTATATCTCTAGCATTGTACAGGTATTCTAGCTTAAAAATAGTTTATAATATGAAGAAAAAGTTTCAAATAATAGTCCATTTGAGCCTCCTAAATAGTTTTTTTTGGTTAAATTTACATATCTAGTAAAATAATTACAAATTATGGATTTCTCATCTAACAATATTGTGTTTATACCATATGAATTCCAGGACTTTAAAAGAGGAGCTTCAAAAAAGACAAAGAGGCACTCTTATGTAACTTTGACTGATGCAAACTAGATACTAATTGTTCAAAGGAATCTAATTGTTTCAAAAAAATGAAGACATTCAGCAAAATTATGTACCTAATTAGATTATACAATGATACATGTATGGATTTATATTTATATTTTTATATAACCAATTTTCTATTGTGAAAATTCATTTATGTTTTACCTTTAATTTCCTATTGGTGTATCCTTTGAACCTCTTATGGGTGCAAGTGCTAATTTTAGATGCTCTGCGCACCCAAAATAGTGAATGTGGCTATCGTGCCCATAAACTTTATTAGGCAATATATGTGAGGAGCGCTAGTTTATGTTTCTGTGGTTTACAAGGGTTTTAGAAGGTAGGAGAGTGCGACAGTCGGCGATGTCGAGGAAGGGTTTTGTGTAATGTCCCCTTTTGGGATTGACCTAAATCTTGCCCTAGAATCACAAGTTTAATGTAGTTAGGGTTATAACTTACCAATTAAATGATTTAAGCAAGATAAATCTTAGTTTAGGCCCTGCAATGCAATCATGTTAGATGATATTGGAATATAATTCATTTGATCAAACATATTTAATAAATGTCTTATCAATTTAAACCATGTAAATACATAACTGTTTCAAATAATATAAACCACACAATATCCATAATGCACATTGGAAGTTGGATCATAGTGGGACTTGGATGAGGAGGATGATAAGTCTACCCAAAGCTATCGACACCAAGCCCAAGAGCAGATATGCCATCCCTCTTGGCCCTCAAGTGGCAGACACACAGTCATCCAACATGGGGTGGCGTACTTGGCAGACAAACTTGTATCTGCATTCCCTACCCTTGTTGCCTTATCCATCCCTATTATGATCAACAACCAATCCATGTAGAGATTGGGGAGAAGCTACAATAGGAGGCCCATATATTACCCTTTCTAAGCCCAAGGGCAGATACTCACCCCCTTGGCCCCAAGTGGCCAGCTTGGAGTGGCATACTTAGAAAGAAATCTAGTATTTGCTCACCCTACTGGAATTTCCCCCATTCCCCTCATGGTTGCATTGATGAGAATTACACACTCAATATATCCAGATTCATAGGGATAATAAATATATCACCATAATCATGATAGAGCATACCACAATACTTGTTAGAACATAGGACTGCTATGTTCTGAGATACAAATGTATTAAATGTTGATTTTTTACCTTGTCTGCTGAGTGCAGATAATTAACTTTGATCTATTTGATTGCTTATTGATGTCTTGGATGATTGATGTCTTAATGATTGATATTTAAATGATTGTCCTAATGGATTCTTAACTAATTTGATGATTGCATGATTTGATGATTGAATGCATTGATAAACTTATTGTTGTTTGTTGGATTGATCTTTTGATATTTTAATTGCTTGATTTCTCAATGGATAGATGAGTGACGATTTCTGATTTATTGAGGGATAGATGAGTGATGATTCGTGGCTTTCTTGATGGATAGATGAGTGATGATTGATTCTTGAATGTCAATGAATTGATTTGCCTTTTATATCCATTTCTTGAAGGAGTCACCACCCTTCACAATGAATGAGTCACCATCCTTCATAATAAATTAGTCATCACCTTTCATAAGAATTGAGTCACCAACCTTCATTGTTGCCCCTTGGGCGAATAATAAATTGTTTTTCCAAATTGATCTCTCTTGCCTTTCCTCCTCAAATGAAACCTTTTCCCCTTTATATCTTCCAATGTAAGGGAGAAGTCACACTTCTTCATCATATTTTCCCTTTGCAAGAGTCACAACCTTTAACATTTGATAGAGTTACAACCTTTCACATTAGGAGTCATCCTTTCCCACATCATCACTGCTCTTGAGAACATAATCTAATTTACTTGCAAAGTCACATAAGGTTCTATTCTCCATTGAAGTATTGAATGATGTTATGGATCCCTTTTTCAAAAGAACTCTTCTCCCTTTAATATCTCATGTTTGAGGGAGTCACAACTCTTCATTTCATGCCTTTTGACCCTTCGTTACACTTTGGGCATTTTGTGACAATTTTTCCCTCCTTCGGTTCCTTGGTGCACTTTGGGCATTTAATGACATTTTTAATTGTAAATTTAAATATTTTCTAATTAATTAATTTTTATATAATTAATATAAAGATATAATTTAATAATATTATTAATAAATATGTTTTTGTGTCACTAACTAAATTTTATGTCAAGTATAATTGTGGGATTTAAATTTGTTTAGGGTTGCATCAACTTGAAATGTTCTATTTGTAGATCAAGTGTTAGGGTTTTAAGAACTTATATGTTTATAATATTATAATTGAAAGCCATAATGATTTTATTATATTAATATTATATAATTATTAATTAAAATGAACAAAAAATTGATAACATTCAAGTCTGAAAGTGTGAAAGTCAAGTGTGTTTTGAAAGGTTTGGGGGAGTCTTGGAGTTTGATTAAAAATAATAAAATTATGAAAAATAGCATGCCCCATGAAGATGTGTGGTTTCAAAAGCTTTAAATTGGACTTGGTGGCAGGGCTCTTCCCCTTGACCCTACCTTGTATCATGATAGGGAGTGTGCAAGATGTGTTGCCCCTTGACCTCGCTAGGCACTGTACTTGAGGAACACTACCCCTCAAGGAACTGCACTTAAATCTCCATGAAGAGCACTACCCCTCAAGGAACTGCACTTAAATCTCCATGAAGAGCACTACCCCTCAAGGCACTGCGCTTAAACCCTCATGAGAGGCATTGCCCCTTGACCATGCTAGGGATTTCCACCCTACATCCATACACTCATTTTTATTCTTTCTATGTCTCTATGCTATTAAAATGACTTGAAATTAAAAAATAATAGGTTTGCTGATTTTTTCTCGAAAAGATTTTTGCTACTATGGCTATTTCTAGGTATTTGTGCTTATTAGGTTAGACATTTTGGGTTGGATGTGAGTTTGATGTCTGAGAAATAGAGACACCCAGGGGAAAGTGATAGTGAGAAAATACCAAATTCCTCAAATTGAAAGAAAGTATATGCAAGTTTATCTCAAGTTTTACCTTGGTCATATCTTTTTTGAGTGCTGCAATTTCGTTCCATTTGAAGTTATTAACAAAAACTCTTTGGGCAATTCTTTCACAGTTGTTAAGTATGTTGAAAATAATCTTGTACTATTTTAAATTTTAGTTGGATCATTGTATAAACCATATAAGTAGATATCTTCAAAATATTGCAATTTATCATAACCCAGTAGGGTTCTTGATATTTTCATTAAATGTTGCTAGTTTTGGAATTTCTCATTTACTAAGATTGAGTGAAGAGCTTGCTGATATATCATAATAATATTGGCAATATATCATCAATTATTATAACGATTCCCTTTATATGCTATAAAACCTTCTAACCTTTAGTTTTTTCACCATTTTACTTTGATTTTTTCTACCAAAAATCTGTCTAATTTTTATGTTTTTTAAGGTGTGCTTATAGGCTAGAAGAATAATTTCCATCAAATTTTGCCTCTCTTTGGAGAGGATTGTTTTCCAAGTCTCATATACTCGGCCATAATTTGATTGAAGCTCCTCTAAATCCTGTCAAACTCTCTCTCATACTCTCCAACACCCTTATGAACCTTTTATGATTGGCCTTTCTTCTGCCAAATATTTTGAGCAAGCGAAACTGATATCAAATACGGACATGTATTACTGCTTGTACAAGTCTTACACTTCTTCCATGCCCTCCTCTAGGGAAATAATATTCCACGGTAAGTTTCTGTCAAATATATCTACCAGCTGTTAGGAAAGGTTGAGTTTACCCACTTGTGTAAGTTAAAATCTACAAATATTTCATATGTTATTCTCTTTCTTGTCAGTATTTCTAACAACAAATGTTGTAATTGTAGACATCTCCCTTTATAGGTACTCTCCCTCCTAGCCCATACTCGAAATCCATGACAGGCAATAGTGAGATCATGTGTGATTCTAGAAATCCATTTAAAAATACCCAATCAAGGATGAGAAATTTGGAGGCATAACTGGGTAATATAACCCGTTGACCCTTTGATGGAAAATGTTGAAGAAAGAGAGCCCATAGATTGTGTACTTGAAGTTAACTTGGCAATTCCAAGATTTTTCTACATGGCATGTTAGGGCTTTGTCCAAAAGGATATTCTTAGGCTTTAGATCTATAATAACACACCCTTAAATTTTTTCCAAAGTGTATTCAAATTGAGAAGGCTTACAAATTGAAATCTTCTATGCTACCACTTATTAAGTGGGGTGAGTAATCAAAACCAAATGCATGAAAGTAATCATCCACTTATTCAATGGGAAGTACAAGAAAGTAAATAGCACTTGACAACAAGCCGACCGATCACACAATCCCCTGCTTATTCAATGGGCATAACGAAAAAGCATGTAAAGAACTCGACCACTTATTCAACGCAACCACTTTTTTAGTGCGGTGAGTATCAAAGATAAATACAAGAGCATTCACCAAAGGTACTGTTGACACCAAAAATTGACGAGGTAACAGTGCCTTATGGGAAACTCAGTTCAAGGGGGACCCCTTTGCGCCAAATTGAGTAACCTCCGGATTTTTAAAGAAGCCGACTTCTTCTATAATGGTTTTTGTAAAGGAAAAGGAAACAGATATAATGAAGCAAAATCTAATATAAGGCGATGCGCCAAAGTTTGCTGATGGGCACGATAAATCATAGACTAAAGGGCCTGAATGGTGTTATTACGTTCCAAAACGTTGGAAACTTAAAGCTATAGCATAAACAGTTCATTTATTGACATAAAATGATATCGCATACATCTTTACTACTAAGAAGAGTAGTTTAGACATGATTTAGATAAGCAAGCTTGTATTCAATATATAGAAGTCTATGAATTGCTTAAGACAATAAGAGCACAGTTTACAGTTTAATCAAAACATGGAAAACAGAAAGGCCAAACAATAGGTAGAGTCTGAAAGTTCCTTGCAAATAAACATGTAAAAGAGGCCTGGTGTCTCTTGCTAAAACCAGTATTCCTTCCTAAAATCTTCCCTCCTCTGAATTTTTTGGACCTTTTTCTCGTTAACAGAGAGAGTATATATAGCTGGGGGGAAAAACTCCCACCGCTTTGGAAAGCTGAAACAAAAAAGATCCCACAATCTCCAGCAATGATGCCAGAATCAAAAGATTTCCAATACCGTTACAATAGTAATGAGTTAGAACACAACATCTGGTCATCCAGTTGCAAGCGCGCCCCTTGTAATGATGGCAGTGGTCCCAGCCAAGCTTCGAGGCAACAAGTGCCATCCACCGCTTCAGAGAACCAAGACGAGTAGCACCCGATAACACAATCTCGCTCAGCCAGCCCATCGCCCGCTTCGATGATCAGTGTAAGGCACGTGGTAGTCCGTCGTGGCCCGAATGAGAATTCCTCCTACTGCTGCCGAGAGATTGCGAAGAAGCGACACGTGTTCAAGGGGCCAAGGGCTATCTTGAAGTGGGGAGAAAGTCGCGTGAACCGGGTCCGAAAGACGCTTGGCAGCGTTTCGCAGCCCGTTGTATTCACCTCCTTGTTGTGTTGAAAAGGCTACGAAAGGTTGCCACCTGGCAGAAGGTAGGGTCCGCAAAAAACAAAGAAGGCCTACGGAAGCATTTCGCAGCCCGCAGCTGCTGATTTTATCCCTGCAAGAAAAGTTTGCGATACGCCGCCATGTACCAAGATGTGGGCCCCTCTAACAATCTTAGGAGTGATTGCCCTTGTGGAAGGTTTTCGCAACCCGAAGAGACCTCAAGGGAAAAACAAATAAAATCCTTCGTAAGTGCGACACGTGGAGGCCCAGCGCAGCCTCTTTGGACCCAAAAGGGAAGCCTCTACCCGAAGCTGCGAAGAGAGGATGCGTACAGTGGGAGATCAAAACTCGAAGGAAAGCCGACTAGACTTCGGCGACGCACAGGCCGGCGCACATATTTCAAAAGAACCCGAAGGGAGCTGTTTCAATAATTATTTAAACATCTTTTGGCGACTATCAGGGGCGTTTCAGACAAGGAACGTAGAACCTAAAAACTCTCTGGTTCTGTAGACCAGAGCCTTCATCCATAGGGCGAATGGAGTCAGAGTTTGGAAAGTGCAGCCTACAAAGGCGACCATTCACCTTCGGACGGCTTTGCCATGCTGCGCAAATTTTCTTGTGCCCCGCGGAGATCAATAGCTTCCTTGTGAGGCAGCACCTCAGGTAGGTCGACCCCTGCTTGGATATGGAAAAGCAGCTGGGAGAGTGGATGGATGATCGTCTCAGTGTCGGCTGCCATTGGGGAACTGTCGAACTCCTTGAATGCCTCCGGATCGTTCTCTTTCTGCTCAATAATCTCCGCAATCTGTGTAGTTGTGGCAATAGAGCCATCCTCGAGGAACGAGGTTGGCAGCCCCAACTTGCCTAACTCAGAGAAACTTCCCCGTATGCCATCAAGTGCCTTACTTAGGAAAGCTGCCAATGCCTTAGTGCGCTGGAAAGCGGAGTGACAATGGATGAATTTATTGGCAATTTGAGCAGCAATGTCCCGATCTTCGATACCCGCCTCAGCAAGGATTTCGTCCGAGACGGAGTATAGCTTGTTAAGCAAGTCCCTTGCCTCCGGAACTTTTTCCAAGATAAAACGCGGGAACTGCTTCATTGTGTCATGAGCTTCTTGATTGAGTTTTGATGCCTTGTCGATGAATCGGAGGGTAGGCTGCAGTGTTAGGCAGAAGGTCTTGAATTTCTCCCAGTGAGAAATGTACAATTGCCTAACTAGCGGGATGACATCAGGTTGGGCAGGGGCAGGTAGCAGAGAGGCTTTAAGCAAAGAAATCTCTGCGTCTCTTGAAATGAGGGCCTCGGCTAATTCTATTTTTTTCTTTTTCTCGGACGCTAACTGCTCCGCATAGCTGTTCATTTCTTTATTCCAATTTTGTTCAGCTCGAGAGTGGTTAGCCGATTGCTCCTCTAGAGAAGCATTTGTCTCTCAGAGCTCCTCTTCTAGCTTAG
This sequence comes from Sequoia sempervirens, assembly GCA_007258455.2. Lineage (NCBI taxonomy): Eukaryota > Viridiplantae > Streptophyta > Pinopsida > Cupressales > Cupressaceae > Sequoia > Sequoia sempervirens. The sequence continues at coordinate 327,192,531 of VDFB02271358.1, read as the reverse complement.
CTTTTAGGCTTTTGAATTCTGCCTCTTTTTCCTGTACCTTCTGCTGATGCTGCTCTTGTAGGCGCTCCAACTCCTTACCCTTCTCTGCCATCCTCTGACTGTACTCAAGGCGGAAGCATTCAAGCTCCTCCTCTATCGACCGTAGGCTCTGTTGCGCTACTTGGTTTTGACTCTGCAATTCTTTTACTAAGCCTAGGTCAACAACCTGGGTCTTCGCAATTTCGGTCTAAAGCCTGTTCCTCTCATTTTCTGCTGTTAGCGCCCTCTCAGTCATTCGGGCGATATCTACTTCCAAGGATTTCTCCTTTGTCTCCAGAAAGATCATCCTTTCCTTGGCTGCCTTGAGTTGCTCATCATTCTTCTTTAACTGGCAGCCAGTTTTGAGGAAGTCGGAAGTGACCACCCGTTGTGTCTCCTCCATGATTTCGACCTTATCTTGTGGCCGGGCTATCTTCATATCAAGTCCGACAGCATAGATCTCATAATCTTCGAGTTGCATTTCTCCCTGAGGCTTGCTTACCCTTGGGTACATGGTTGCGAATTTTAATTCTTGTCGGGCCTCATCATACAAAGCTTGAACTCTCGGCTCGGCGGGAGCATTGTCATCCTTTGCCTTGCGTCGCCTCATTCTATTTGCGCGTGCTTCTTTTCCACAATCTATCTGTGCTATGAATTCGGCTGGTGATGATACCAGCCCACCTGCGAAAGGAACACCAGAAGGCAGGGCATAGCGATAGGTAATTTTCATAGGCGCACGCATTTGCTTCTTCTGGAGAGTGACAGTTTGTGGAGAGAAGTGTGGCACATTCCATAGCTTGGCCTGAGAACTATCAGTAGGGCTAGACATTTGTAGCGGTTGAATCGGAGATTCAGTCGTTAGGCTAATTGGCTGGAAAAAGGGAGTTGCTAACGGGGTGTCAACTTGTTGCAATGGACGGGGATCAGTAAGCATAGCGGAAAAAGAATGGGGGCCGATAGGGGGAACATCTTCCGAGAGCGAGGTGAGGAAAGACTGAGCGGCAGCAGTAGGCGTGAGCATACTCGGAGGAGTAATTATAAACGGTTGGGCCTACGAATACTGGGAAAATCCAACCGAATAAGCTGGACCAGAAGCAGAAGGTTGAGGGCTCGAGCTTATGGCGGGAGTTGCCAACGGAGCAGGGGATGATACGAAGGAATGAGATGTAAGAGAAGGAGTGAAATGTACCTGTTGGCTGGTCGATAGTGGCTCCGGAATCGTTCGTGATTCGCCTGCAAACTCCAGCATTTGGCGAGTAGCGGGCACCTCTCCTTCGACGGTTTCATGCGGAACTCCTCCAATAACACTTTCCGTGCACTTCCTTTTCGCATGCGGACACTCACTAACTTCAGTCGTCTGATCCCTCTGCTGAGGTGTTAGCCTGACCGATTTAGCGGCCCATGTGCGTGTAAGCGAGCCTCTTGATATATTAAAGCGTACATTAGTGCCCACATAAGCGGCATGCTCGGAGACATTGCCTCCTTGCGCTGAAGAGGATGATACCACCGTTTTTTCTTCCTGCTCCTCGGATCCCTCTGCTTCTTCGCTCTTGTAAGCACTAGAGATCGGGCTGGGATGGCCTTCATCCCACCATCTATCAAATTCCTGGTCGTCATTTATCTGATTATAAGGAGTCTTCAACTGTGCTATTTCCTAGCGATATTTCCAGAAAGCTCTTATTTTTTCATCACTCCATTCCTCGCCCACTTTCAACTTGTTATACATGCCGCGCTCTATTGAAAATTTGTCCCGGGCCACGACCACAAGAAAGTAGAACTTGTGCCATGGACCTCTGGTATCCGGTGTAGGGATTTGTGCTAATTCAACAAAATCCTCATCTTTATCAGTCCGCTTATTACACCGCTTCTCCCAGTATGGTCGGGGAATATGTGTAACCTTCATGTGTGGCTCTGGCAGGTCGTTGAAAGGGTTGTAATCCCACTTATCATTTACCAGTACCAACCCTAGATGTGCCAGCTTCTCCTCTAGCAGCTTGTGCGATTATTTTTTAACAAGCGTTACTGACTTGAAACTCTTTGGGCAGGTGAAGAATCCCTTCTTCTTGACACTTTCGCAGCTACAGAACATGAAATCAATGATACACACCTGTCAGAACACCTCCAGCGCGAGCACTCTATCGGTGACGCAAGCCGGGAGTAGGAAAGGCTTACCAATAAAGCCTCGCATTCGAAGGATTGTGAAATCCTTGCCCAAGAACCAGTCACAAGCAGGGGTGTAGCCTTGCAAAAATTCAGTCTGCTCCGTGTTGAACCGGACGATATCACCTTCTCCGATCAAATCATTCAGGACCGCGGCTATGAAATAGTCCGCGAACGCATAATAGTCATATGTTGCGGAAAGGAAAGGTGTCCATGTAGACACCAGCTTTCTTTTATTCTGCTCATCAAAAATTGATAGCAGAATAAATTAGGCAAAGAAATCAGGATTTTGGTGCAGGAACATGTGGACCAGGTAGGAAAGAAATCTAAACTTCTTTTCCGCCTGGTAATTCTCCATTTGATGTATCATTTCTTCAACCATGAACTCAGCGAAATCATACCAGAAGAGTTCATGCTGCTTCCGAAACTGTATCGTAGGGCCCAGCTGAAAAGCCTCGATCTTCTCATCAGAGTCTCAGCCGCAAACAAATGCCAACATGGACATGGGGTCCTGGAGATCATCGCGGAATGAACCACGCGATAATGGGATACTCGATGCCTTAGCAGACGCGATACCTTTCTTATTAGTCTCCTCTAACAAGAAATCGGAGCCGTTTTTCATCCTCTTCCATATTTTCTCCCCCTTGCTTGGGCGGAAATGCTTGATAGTTTCCTTTCTTCTGCTGGGATTAGGGATACATAACATATGCCAGATGGCTTCTAGGCTGATCTGAACCCTTAAATTGCAACCTTCAATACAGTGGGTATCTGGATTATAGCGCTGAAAAGCTGCGTCAATCACCTCCGGGCAATAGTGCACCAATGAGACCATATATTGTGGGAGACCGCTAAACCAGACTCTACCTACCGTGGGTTGGTCTGCCTTTGGTGCTGATAACCTTGTACAAGCCGCCTCTCTGAGAGATTTAGGGTTCTTTGCAAGCTTTGGGTCGTAGATATTATCCCATTTTTCCCTAACCTTTTTTTGGTTACTCCATTCCTTGGGTCTTTCTAGCTCCTCTGTGTTGGCTCTTCTCGTCTTCGCGGGTATACCAGGCGTGACATATGCTACATCCTCGTACACATATACCTCGACCGAAGAACGAATAGCCATATACAGTTCCTGGCTAATCTCCTCCTGCATCGGCTGAGCTGAAGATTCTGGCATTTTTCTTTCTCTACAGAATTTGTGAGCTCCTGGCCTGCGAATACGCTTGCACTGGATAGACAGACAGAAAACACTTTGCACTTCTCTGCGTTTGTAAAAGTCTTTGAAATATTTAAGCCCTTTCATGCAATAATAGCAACTTTTCTCAAGGTGGTAGGCAAAAGCAATCCTTTTGCATTTAATTCGACATGTACCGTTAATTCTACAACTTGTGCAAGATGAACTGACTGCTATTTCGAGGCGACCGGCTTTCATCATTGTCTTTTAAGAGATCATGTGATATGCTCTGATTTTCTTGGAAATTGAGCTTGCAACTGGCCTTCCAACCTTGCGTTAATATGCGCTGGCAATTAATATCCCGACCGGAATGATTACGCCAAGCAAACGATCACCGCCTTAAAAATATACGAGTATCACCTTGGGCTCTGGGATGCGCTTGAGATATGACACAATAGCCTACGACCATACGTACCTTCACCAACAAGTGCCACATTTTTAAAGCTAATTAATCAACTTCATTTAATTAAGCACACCTTGAGTCATGCTATCATGCATGTACCAGCCCAAAATGTGAACAAACACAGACTCGGCCTTCGAGATGGCAACCAGTATACATCACGTTCTTTAGAGGCGGATTGGCATATGTCTTGTCAATTTCTCTATAAATAGGCCAGTAGATAGCAAGCAAACATACTTAGCGTTTGAGAGGTGATAGGTCAATAGCAGATTGCTAAGCAAGTCCTTTCATAGGTTAGGCGGTGAGCAAATTCGGCATTATCTTAGGAGACTTAGGGATAGTGTCAGGAGGATGGATACCCCAATTCGCCTAACCTCGTTCAAATCACAGATGGCATTTGTAGGTGAGATCTTCACTAGAAGGCTAAAAAGGATGACGAAGAACAAGCACTCGCTGGTTCTGGTAGCCATTAAGTGGGTCCTAGGCAAGGATTGCATAGAATATGAAGATAAGTATAGGGTGAACACCGACGTATGCTTGCACTTTGTAGCGTCCATGCTGGACATTTGCGTTCCCCGGCCACTTATCTTGAAGCTGGTCAAAGAAATCTTCCCAAAGAAGTACTTGAATGGGCTCGGCGAGGTTGTTACACATGATGCGTATGGGATAGGCCTGCCAACAGCCAGCGACCTGCGTCGCTTTATTGAAGAAGAAGCTATCGTTGTTTGGCTGCCATTTCTCAGCGGATTCTGCCTACAAACCCGTGGCCAACACCAACAAAGGGTTACTCAAGCCCTACACTTCCTGTTTTGGAGCTACAACGTGATACCCTTCTACGACGTAGAATGGTATACTGACTTCAGGGACCTGGTGTATCCACCACCGACGACGGCTGCGTTGAATGATGCTGCCAGTGCCGCCGAGGAGCCCATGGACGAGGAAGAAGCGGACGCTGCGGTGAATGCGTCGGTTGCTGCCAGCCATTCCTTTGGATAGATAACTCCCTTGCCTTCCTGCCTGATGATGTAACTCACATGTTCCAGATAAGTCTGATAAAAGGCCATCATATATATAATATACTCTGATACTTGTATATATTGAAAATCGACATCTCAGCCATTTTGTAGCCCAGGCACATATATATATATAAATATATACTTCTCTTTTTAAGGAAAGTCTATGCTCCTTTTTGCTTATGTGTTTCAAATTTTTTGGGTTTGCAAATTTTGTATGCCTTTTCTCCATTTATGAGTATATTTTGTGTAAAGCAACTCTGGTGTTTTACCCGCCAACAATAATGAGCAAATGCGTAGAAAGACCACTGATTCAGCAAAAGAAAAGGCCAAAAACAGGAAAGGAAATAAAAACGTTATTTACAACTGTACAGGGTAGACCTTTTTGCCTAATGGAATAACTTAAGATGAATCCCATTGACGGGGATTCCTAACGGCTCTTGTTCCATATTTTCCAGCTCAAAAGCGTTGTGTTGCATGCACCGAATGATTTTGAAGGGTCTCTCCCATAGGCTGTCAAACTTACCGTGCTGACCTGGCTTTGCAGTCCTACTGTCATATTTTAGCACTAAGTCTCCACTTTTTAGACCTTGGTCGGAAGCCTTCTTGTCAAACCATCATTTGACCACCTGTTGACGACTTGTCATTGCTATTAGGGAATTCTCCATTTTTTCTTATACTTCCAGCAGTTCGGCGAGCCGAACCTCCATGGCATCATTTTGTTCTATCTCAAGCGACTTTAATAACTGTATTGTCGGGATCTCCATAGAAATAGGTAACAACACCTCCTTCCCATATACCAGCTCATAGGGCGAAGTCTTGAGGACTTGCTTAGGAGTTATGCGGTTGGCCCAGAGCGCTTTTCAGAGATTTTTATGCCATTCCCTTTGGTGTTCTGAGCCAACCTTTTTAAGGAGTCGGACTAAACTTTTGTTTGTCGACTCAGCTAGGCCATTTCCCTATGGATAATAGTTTGATGATGTTTTAAGGAATATGCCATTTTTTAATGTAAAGTGACATACCTTTGTACCTACAAATGCTCTGGAATTGTCCGAAATGATTGTCTTCGGAGGGCCGAACCTTGTCACCATGCTTCGAGGAAGTCTACAATCTCTATTTCTGTTGCCCCTTAAGGGGAACGCTTCCGCCCACCTCGTAAAGTAGTCTATAGCTGTTAAAATCCATTTATGTCCGGCACTAGAAACCGGATTGATCATTCCGATGAAGTCCAGGCCCCATTGCAAATGGTTCATCCGCCACGATAGGTTTGAGGGGCATCGCTGAATTCTTCCTTCTGTCGGAGAAGAACTGACATTTTTTACAAGCCCTTACCAGAGAGTAGGAATCATTGAAAAGTGTAGGCCAGTAATATCCAGCCCGCAGGACCTTGATGGCGGTAGTTTTAGCAGAGAAATGTCCACCTTCGTCGCTATTGTGAAATGCGTCGAGGATCCTCTGCGCCTCCTCCAAGTAACGCATCGTAGGAGCACACCATTAAAATTCCTTTTGAAAAAACTCCTATCAGCGTATATCCGCAATTCTGTAGCCGGTAATACCTTCTTTTTTGGGATGAGAGGCCTGGCGGATACCTTCCGGTTTGCATGAAGTTCATTCTATCTGTCAGCCAATCATCTTCCGATCCCGATCCATTTATCAGGACGAGCTCTGGCTGTTCCTCTTTGGCAGGCACCTCCTCGTCCTGTGCCATATACTCACACAGTCCTCTGCCTTTGACAGTCTTGGTAGGCCTGACCTCGATGTCATACTCCAGGATCTTGGTGATCCAATTAGCCCTTTTTTTCTGTGATCTCTCCCTCCATGATGTATTCCCGCACACTAGAATGTGCGACATATACCAGAACTTTGTTGCGGGAAATTAGATGGCGGAATTTTTTAAGCCCTTTTACTATTGCAAAGGCCTGTCTTTCGACGAAGTTATAATTCACCTCATATTCCTTTAAGGTTCGGGAATAGAACGCAACTGGATGCTCTCCCTTTCCTTCACTATCCTTTTGAATCAGAACAGTAGCGACACTGGACTTGCTACTGAAGGCATACATTATAAAATCTTTGTACTGATTTGGATTAATTAACACCGGGGCTGTGGAGATTGCTTCTTTGACCTTTTCAAATGCCTCTCGAGCCTCCATTGTCCACTTGAAAATTTGATCTTTTTTTAGCATTAGAGTGATCGGCCTAATCATTCCGGAAAAATCAGAAATAAATTTGCTAATGAAATTTACCTTGCCCAGGAAAGACTGGACACCTTTCTTATTTACCGGAAGGGGAAGCTCCTTGATAGCCCTCACTCTTTCGGGGTCGATTGAAATACCTTCTTTAGACACAACATGCCCTAACAGCTTACCCTGCGGTACTCTGAAAATGCATTTCTTTGGATTTAAGGAAACCCCGAACTCCTGGCATTTTTGGAAAACTAATTCCAAATGATCAAAATGATCATCTTTAGATTTAGAGAACACAGTAAGGTCATCCAAATAGATTAGAATAAACTTATTGATCAGTTCGCTGAATGCGATGTCCATAGCTCGTTGGAAAGTTGCCCCTGCATTGGATAAACCAAAAGGCATTTTAGCATATACAAATGTTCCCCACTTGGTAGTGAACGTAGTCTTGTGCTGATCTTCCTCTTTAACTCGAATCTGGTTATAGCCAGAGAAGCCATCTAGCAGAGAGTACATTTCAGATCCTGCGACAATCTGGAGGATCGATTCCATAGAAGGCAATGGATAGTGGTCTTTCAGAGATGCTCTGTTCAGGTCTCGAAAGTCCACGCATAAGCGGATATCACCATTCTTCTTTCGGACTGGTACCAGATTTGATACCCAATTACTGTGTTTGATTGGGAAGACAATACGTGACTCAATGAGCTTGGTTAGCTCTTGTGCCATCAAGGCCTCAACTTTAGGGTTGACTGGCCGCTGTTTCTGTCGGACTGGTTTTGCACCTTCTGTTAGCTCAATAGTATGTTGAATGATGCCAGTATTGTAACCCTCCAGATCATCGTAGGACCAGGCCACTACTCTATATTTTTCATAGAAACTGATAAGCCTTTTTCTATCTCGCTGTGAGACATCTTTCCCGACCCGAAGATTCCTGTCATCGGAGACCCGAAGGTTTTCATAATCGCTTTTGTCTGCCACGAATTTCCGCTTATCATTTCGGGCGTCATTACAATCGAAAAAAATCTCGAGAGTAACTAACCCTTTCAGAAGTTTGTTTGACTTGAGCTGCATAATTTGTCCTTTGTAGGCCTTGGCGATCTTTGGTTGAAGTTGATCAGCAAATTCTCCAGAGTGCTGGATAAACGAGGCGATGTGCTCATCGCTCTCAAAGACTTGCCAACTCTGATCATTGTCGGGAATCACTAGTCGAACAAGCATTCGTACTAAATATTTGTTCTGAAGCAAGTCAGAGATAGGATCAAACTGAGCGCCGGTCACCACCATGCGATCTGCATCGCTATTCTACATTCGGGGAACGGTCAGGATGTTAAAAGCTTCAAATCCTTCAATCAGGTCCCATATTCGATGCCGATAGGATCTCATTCGGACATTCTTCGCTGTGGAAATTCCCCAGACCTGATTAACTACCAGTTCGGAATCTCCGAACACAATCAATTGCTTAATACCCATTCATTCTGCTAGGCTTAGGCCTTCGACTAACCCTTCATATTCAGCATCGTTGTTTGAATAGGTGAATTGGAAACGGAAAGATCTCAACAACTTTTCATTCTGCGGGGATATTAGACATACCCCTGCTCCAGCTCCAACTTTGCTCCTTGCTCCGTCAAAATACGTCCACAGCTCATTTGCTTGGTTATCGTCGGATTCTTTGACGACCTTTGGAAGAACTTGGTCTTCATCATAAATCACATATGTGCCCAATCCGGTAGCATGATAATTCCTGAAAGGATCATTGTTTATATGTTCACTCAACAGAGCATCTTCCTTATCATCTCGGTCTCCGCTCACCTTCTCCTCCTCTAGCAGTTCGACATTGTACATGTCCTGCTTGGTGATGGAGGTATGTGCGGCCTCAAAATTAATCAGGGCCTCATCCGCCACGTGTTCGGAATGTAGAGCCTCCGATTCTATCTTCATTTTCGCACCATGCTTGGTCCTAAGTATTAGATGTGACCAATCTAAAGACAAATATCCACCCACCTTTGAAGTAAATTCTCGAGAGAGACAAAGTCCAAACATAGGAGGAACATCTATGATCACTGTATCTTGCGGGACCGTGATACTTGGGCAGGCAAATAGAGTTAATGGAAGCGCTTTGATGACACCCAAAGTATCAACTTTATTTCCATCTAGCTGCATCACCCCCTTCTTCATAGGTTCGTAGCTGAGCCCCAAGGCTTCGGCTATCAATTTTGGCATAACCGTTGTACTAGCGCCAGAATCAATCATAACGTTGTGTAATAGCTTTTCCCCAATAATGAGAGTCAAGAAGAAGGGTTGAGGTTTTTGCCTACCTCCGCCTTCCATATGGGATCCCCTTGTTTTGTCTGCAAGAATTTTAGCTAGTGGCATTTGATAAACCCCCTCCGTACTGACGGACGACTCTGTTGGTGCTGGTTTGATCTCTTGTTGAAGCGCTTTTTGTAGTATAGTTTTTTGTTCCGGGATAGCTAGCATGTCCCATAAAGACACATTAGCGGATGATTTCTTCAATTGCTCCACCACATTAAAAGGTGACGAGCTCAGAGATTTCTGCTCCTTTGCTTTTGTTATAATAATCTTATTTCGTGGTTGAGAAGGCGAAGAGATGGTAGAAACGCCGAAAATTTGATCAGACACTCCTTTGCGTTGTGGGCTGTCCGAAAGTGAAACAACAGGCTCACCGGTGAATCTCCTCTTTGAGCGTGTGTTATAGTTGGACTGTACCTGTGGCATTTCGGTTGTGGACGTGTCATTGGCAAACACTATTTCCTCATCTTCCATCCATGAGAAGAGGGCATGATCAGGCACAATATCGGACTCTTGCTCTAAGGACATTCCTTGCATTTGCACGGTAAGGACCGCATTTTCCATTGCTGAGGCATATATGTATTCTCCATTTTCTGCTGCAGTACCTTGATTGCGTTGTTCTGCCACCTTCTGTTGTAAGTTTCCACGCAGAAAATTTTGGGGCATATGTGCATCATTGCAGGGGAAACACCATGGATTGATGTCATCAATTAGACTATTTTGTCCCGCGGTTAATTCTTTACTTGAGCTTGGAGATGCACCTGTCAGCGGCGTAGGCACTGGGACTATTTGGTTTGTAGCCACCGCGGGTGGATTAGTGCGAGGCACATTCTGATATTGATTTTGTTGATAGGTAGGCCACCCACCTTGATAGTTTTGATATGCAGGCCGTGGAGGCATTGCTTGGTTCTGCTTGAGAGTTGTTATATCATTCGCCATAGTTCGCAACATCTCCTTGAGGTCGCCTATTTCATCCTTGGGAGAACCCGATGTGGAAGCCAAGTTTTCAAGAGCGGCTGCATATGAGTACATCGACTGGGGATTTTTTGGTGCACTGGTCGACGCAACCTCTTGTGCTGCATTTGATATTTCGGGAAATATCGGCACAATAGGTCGAGGAGGAAATTTCCCGCAATCTATCAAATGATTCTCCGCTTTGATAGCGGTAGCATAAGCATCTGGTAAAGTGGCTCCTCCCAAAGACTTGATCATCATAGAAATGTCGGGGTTAATGGACTTCAGATAAAACATGAACGCCAGTTCTGGAGTCGGGCAGATAGTCACAGGAATCCTCCGCCAACTTGATTGAAATTGGGCATTGAAGTCCGTCAGAGCCTCCTGGGGTGCTCGTTTGATGACGGATAGCTGATAGTATAACGAAGAACGATCTCCGTCATTTGAGAACCTTTCATAGAATGGATCTCTGAGGTCATCCCAAGTGCGAATGGTATTAGGAGTCAGCGTTCGGTACCAATCCAGAGCCTTGCCTTTGAAGGACGCAGCGAGGAGCCTCAGGGCTACATTCTGCGCTGTGATACTGTGTACCAAACATACATCCGCTACATCCTGCAAATGTTCTGCTGGCATTTTTGTGTTATCTCTGGCAAATTTGGGAAGAGCTTTCAGGCCAAAACTGGGATAGCGCCCCAAACAGCAGGCGCTACCGGAGCTACCAGGGGACTTCCAGCATCCCATGCTACATAGTTTTTGTTCCGGCCGGCAACATGGTGAGAGGAAAGGGTGGTGGGAATGGAACGGTTACTAAATGATTTGCGGTCTGGACTGTCCCTAATGGAGGCACTAGTAAACCTGGGTTATTTGCAGTCTGGGATCTAGTTACAGGCCGATGGTTCATACACCCTTTTATAAAGCAATTTCATTAGTTCAGGTCCCACCGGGCGTCCCAGAAAAAAGACAAACTGTTGACGCCAAAAATTGACGAGGTAACAGTGCCTTATGGGAAACTCAGTTCAAGGGGGACCCCTTTGCCCCAAACTGAGTAACCTCCAAATTTTTAAAGAAGCCGACTTCTTCTATAATGGTTTTTGTAAAGGAAAAGGAAACAGATATAATGAAGCAAAATCTAATCTAAGGTGATGCGCCAAAGTTTGCTGATGGGCATGATAAATCATAGACTTAAGGGCCTGAATGGTGTTATTAGGTTCCAAAACGTCAGAAACTTAAAGCTATAGCATAAACAGTTCATTTATTGACATAAAATGATATCGCATACATTTTTACTACTAAGAAGAGTCGTTTAGACATGATTTAGATAAGCAAGCTTGTATTCAATATATAGAAGTCTATGAATTGCTTAAGACGATAAGAGCACAGTTTACAGTTTACAGTTTAATCAAAACATGGAAAACAGAAAGGCCGAACAATAGGCACAGTCTGAAAGTTCCTTGCAAATAAACATGTAAAAGAGGCCTGGTGTCTCTTGCTAAAACCAGTATTCCTTCCTAAAATCTTCCCTCTGAATTTTTTGGACCTTTTTCTTGTTGATAGAGAGAGTATATATAGCTGGGGGGAAAAACTTCCACCGCTTTGGAAAGCTGAAACAGAAAAGATCCCACAATCTCCAACAATGATGCCAGAATCAAAAGATTTCCAATACCGTTACAATAGTAATGAGTTAGAACACAACATCTGGTCATCCAGTTGCAAGCGCGCCCCTTGTAATGATGGCAGTGGTCCCAGCCAAGCTTCGAGGCGACAAGTGCCATCCATCGCTTCAGAGAACCAAGACGAGCAACACCCGATAACACAATCTCGCTCAGCCAGCCCATCGCCCGCTTCAATGATCAGTGTAAGGCACGTGGCAGTCCGTCGTGGCCCGAATGAGAATTCCTCCTACTGCTGCCGAGAGATTGCAAAGAAGCGACACGTGTTCAAGGGGCCAAGGGCTATCTTGAAGTGGGGAGAAAGCCACGTGAACCGGGTCCGAAAGACGCTTGACAACGTTTCGCAGCCCGTTGTATTCACCTCCTTGTTGTGTTGAAAAGGCTGCGAAAGGTTGCCACCTGGCAGAAGGTAGGTTCCGCAAAAAACAAAGAAGGCCTGCGGAAGCATTTCGCAGCCTGCAGCTGCTGATTTTATCCCTGCAAGAAAAGTTTGCGATACGCCACCACGTACCAAGATGTGGGCCCCTCTAACAATCTTAGGAGTGATTGCCCTTGTGGAAGGTTTTCGCAACCCGAAGAGACCTCAAGGGAAAAACAAATAAAATCCTCTGTAAGTGCGACACGTGGAGGCCCAGCGCAGCCTCTTTGGACCCGAAAGGGAAGCCTCTACCCGAAGCTGCGAAGAGAGGATGCGTACATTGGGAGATCAAAACTCGAAGGAAAGCCGACCAGACTTCGGCGATGCACATATTTCAAAAGAACCCGGAGGGAGCTGTTTCAATATTTATTTAAATAGGTACTACCAATTGATGTTGCAATAAGCTCAACATAAGTCTACCAGTCCATCATATGTTGTTGTTATGTAAGGAAAATAATAGAAATGTGGAGCATAAAATACACCAAGATGATACAATAAAGTTATGAGAACACCCCCACCAAATATAACCAATATACCTTAATAGAAGGACCTCCAGATATCAATGGAGGGTCAAATAAGTTGCTTCTATAGGACTGATACATAGGAAAACAATCTGATATACATGAACAAGAAGCTTGAAATACCACCCAACAATCACAAAATGAATATAGCTCCCCCAATACTTCATAGATTTGTTCTAAACCACTTGCAAAAGTTAATGTAGGCCTAGGCATCCAAGATAGGATAGTTAGTAGCCCCCAATTGGTGAAGACAACAACAAACCCACTTCAAACTCTCCAAATAGGATGGTACGACCTCCCTAGATGGGTGACCGACATTAAAAATCAAACTCTCCACCATAAAATCTATTTTTTGGCAAGAAGGGGTGCCCAATGTTGCAGGTTCTCTTGCATCAATACCCACAAAATGATACGAAGTACTCTAGCCTACAAGTGCAACCATGTGGTACAACCTAGGGTAAGAAAAAAAAACCAACAAACTGAAATCTTCTAAATCACTTCCGAAAATTCCTTCAAAACGTTGCTACAAGAGTTAACACACCAAAAAATAGCTAGAAGACATCATAGCAAACCAAAATGGAAAGAAACAAAGAAGTCATCACCAATATGAGCTCAACTGCAGCTCCTGGTGGAGCTACACCACTATTCAACTAGGAGATATCTTGCAATCTCGAAACTGAAGTCAAATTGGAGGGTTTTCATCCTCAAAGCCCAAGGAGATCTCTCTACATTTCAATAGCACTTCGTTATCACAAATTTACATATCCAAATGAGAGAAAATGAGGGAGTCTATATAGATTTTGAGACCCAAAAGTTTGAATCCCTTTTCCCTCCAAAAGGGGACTCCACACTTGGGAAGAGAAATAAACTTTATTAAAAATCACTTAAAGTCCATTTTTAGTGTCCACTATAGTCTTGCATAAAAGTGCTTTTTAAAACCAACTTAAGTCATCAAATGCTAGGCGTGGGGGTCCAAGGGGCCACTTCGACATTATAAAATTAACTTAAGTTGCAAACCTTTCATTTTTCAAACTTCTGGTGGAGAAGTTGACTGCCAAAAATATCAAGATGCCAACAACTGCAATTGCCACTATTGCCAGAAATAACACTTACTAAAAATAGTGTGTCCAAACTCAAAAAAAGCAAATTTTGAGATGCAGCTGTGACTGCCCACTAAGGACCTCAGAAAACCTAGAAAGACCTAGAAAACCCTCTAAAAAACTCCTACAACAACCCCCTAAAAAATTGATGAGAAACCTTTAAGAATCTTGGAAACCCTAAAAATGCCTCTAAGTAGCCTACAAGGCTCCCTAAATAGGTTAACAACCACTGAAAAGCATTGGGCTAAAAAGGGAACATTACAAGATCACAGTGGACTACTTGGACAAAAGAGTTGTAATGCAAATATTACATGGATTTTGCTATTTTAATGGCAATTTCCACTTGTCTTTGAATCCCAATTCACAATCATCTTTTTTGGGATACAAATGCTTCTCTAAGCTTCCATTTGACATAAATTCAAGAATAAAATATTTGAACTCAGGTATTGAACATGAAATTATTTTGCTGAGATTGTGTGTCTAACCCTTCTTAACACTATGCATTCAACATTGATCTTATGAGCTTCCTCATTGTGCAAATTAAGAACCTTCACAACTACTACTCTACCATCTGTCAGATCTCTATAGACTGATCCAAAGCTGCCCACTCCAACCAACTTTCTCTCATTAAATCCATCAATTGTAGTAGAAAGATCTTCATAAATAATTTTCAGGTGCTCCAATTTCTGCAGAATATCTTGTGGGAGATAATCTATTGGCAAAGTCCCATTTCCACAAGAAACCCAAGAGCCAAAACTAAGCGGAATACCACAAAAGCATTGGCTCTAGAAACTGCTACTATGGATGTTTTGTGTGCACTGTAATCAACAATCACAAAATTAATGAGAAAAAAATCCATATTTCTAAATTCATGGTGTACATTCCTTCACTTTCACTCTCACTCTCTATGCACTTTGGATGGCATTAAATATAAAATAACACCAGTTATTTCTCTTTTCTTTTTTGAAACTTCCTGATATTTTCTCAATATTATCTTTGAGAAATTGAAAATATTTTTACCTTTTGATTTGCTAAGATATTCCTTAGAAGATGGTATAAATGAGCATCCCACAATTATTAGCAGCTGGATGCCTTGGGATTATTGCAATGGTGGATGTTGTACTCAAGGAAATCCTTCTAGTCTTAAAAAAATTTAACCCTTAAAGCGTGGTGTTCCTTAAAGCAACCCTTCATCCGAAGGAACCGATTGTATGAAATCTTTATTTTTCCTAAATTAGGGATAATATATTGACCACAATAGCTCTGCATCAAGAAACCCTTGTTCTGACTTTTCAGCCAGGCCTACTTAGCTACCTCATATGAGCCTTTGTCTTTTTTGTTTTTGTTTTATTTTTCCTTATTTTAGTTGTTTTGTGGAATTAATTTGATTGTAATTAGCCCTTCTTTTCCTCTTGCTAGGAGATTTTTTTTTTTGTTTTTTAAAATATATCTATGTTTTATTGATGTTGTTCTCCAAGTTGGCTTAACATAAAGAGTACTCTTGATCTTTTTTTCCCCTAGTTCCTCTCATGTATTTTAAAGCCAAACCTTTCATCAAGATACTACCTAGTGAATTATTTTCTATCATCTTTTCCTTTTTAGAATTTTTTTAAAGATTTTTTCTCTCATTGAGAACCTCTTTCGAAGTCTACAAGATAAAAAATTGAAACATAAAGATCAATTGAAAGTGCTGATTGAATTAGAAAGCATCTAGATAAAGAGATCCATCCATCTAACATTCTAGCTAGTAATTTTATTATTGATCTTACTAATCATTCCATACCATAAAGAAACATAAGCCTTACCATGGAATGGGGGAATCTAGTGATCCAATGTCAGGTAGAGGGCCTCTCACAACCAAGTAGTCTAGCTAAGTAAGTTTGTTCCTTTATCGACACATTGAGGAATTTTTTTTAATTTTTTTTTATCATTTACTTACTCTCTATCACAAGGCACTCTCATTTAATCTCAAGATTTCATTGATATTGTTACACCTCCTTATTGAAGGCTTGGCGATCAACTTTATGTCATCAACAAATTGTACGAGATATCATAAGGTTTCATCTCAAGGTGGGAATGATCTCGAAAATTGTTTACCTATGTTTTTCTTCCTAGAGGGTGATGATACTTAGGTAGGGTGACATTGGGTACCCACGATGGAGGCCTTTAGAAGACCAACAATAAATCCATTTGGGAGGTTTTTTTATGAGGACCGAGTAAATAAGGGTATATAATGCCCATGTGCTTAGTCCTTGCCATTTCCTAGAGAAGTAAAATATGTCTAAAACATGGTTTGGAAAGCTCTAATTGATTGTAAGACTATGAGATCCAATTTTAATAAAAGCCCTTTTTTCCTTGATATTAGTCCATGAATGAATGACTATTATTGCATCTAGTACTTCCTTCTACACACAAAACCACCTTGTTTGTAGAAATAGTTTATAGAAATAAAGGCTTAACTTGATTTTCTCAAACTTTAGAATGACTTTGTACTTTATACACAATAACATGGAGAATTGTTTAAATTTTTTTAAACAATGGTAATATTTTTAGTAGGAATTAGAGCTATTAATGTAAAATTGAATGCATTAAGCACCTTTTAGAAGGTCATAGACTTCTCCAACACAACCATAACTTATGACTTGAGAAGATTCTAATACAATTGAAAGAAAAATGGTAGGAACCTATTGAGCTCCAAAGTACTCTCACATTTTAGTTCAAATATGCATGTTCCAACCTCCTCCACAAAGAACACACGCATGAGACTCCCAAATACAAGGGAGATATTATTTTTTTCATAATTTTATGGGATTCTATTATGGGGCTCTGTCTTGAAACACTAGCAAACTAAACAAATCCAAAACAATAGACATTTAAAAGCCAACATGAACACCACACAAGGTCATATTATTATTAAATTTGAGCATATAAAGATTACCAAGATACTTTTTTATAACATAAAAAGTGAAATTGTGATATTGCTATTAGGATTCAATCATGTAGTTTTATTGGGATGGGTGACCTCGTGGGAAGGCCCAATGTTTTACCTCTTAAGCATCACCTAGATGCAATGAGTGCTAAGTGGACCATTCATTATCATGAGAGATGGGTTCTTGTGAGCTACTACTCATGAAACATGGGTCAATGATTTTGACTCGTAAAACTACATGGTTGAATCTTGATAGCAATATCACAATTTGACACACTGTGGAAAAATACCTCCTACTTATCAATTGATGAGCTAAAGGGGCTCTATAATGAATGGTTCATAAGGCACAATAGTTGCTGAAGGTTTTGCAAATGGGGTTGCAAGCTAAGTGGGCTTAACCTTGGGAGAAACTCTTTGGTTAAGCACGCTTGAACTGGCGTAGTACTAAGATGGGTGACCTCCCAGGAAGGCCCAGTGCTTCACCTTTGTGAGCATCACCTAGATGCAATGAATGCTAATTGGACCATTCATTATCATGAGAGATGGGTTCTTGTGAACCACTACTCATGAAACATGGGTCAATGAGTTTCTCATAAAACTACATGATTGAATCCCAATAACAATATCACAATTTGGCATGCTGTGGAAAAATACCTCCTACTTATCAATTGATGAGATAAAGGGGCTCTATAATGAATGGTTAAGGCATAACACTTATTGAAGGTTTTGCAAATGGGGTTGCATGCTAAGTGGGCTTAACCCTAGGGAAACTCTTTGGTTAAGCACACTTGAGTTGGAGTAGTACTGGGATGGGTGACCTCTCGGGAAGGCCCAATGCTTCACCTTTGTGAGCATCACTTAGATGCAATGAGTGTGAAGTGGGCCATTCATTATCATGGGAGATTGGTTCTTGTGAACCACTACTCATGAAACATGGGTCAATGAGTTTGACTTGTAAAACTACACGGTTGAATCCTAATAGCAATATCACTATTTGACACGTTGTGGAAAATACCTCCTACTTATTAATTGATGAGCTAAAGGGGCTCTATAATGAATGGTTCATAAGGCACAACACTTGTTGAAGGTTTTTAAAATGGGGTTGCAAGCTAAGTGGGCTTAACCTTGGGGGAAACTCTTTGGTTAAGCGCTCTTGAGGTAGAGTAGTACTAGGATGGGTGACCTCCTGGGAAGGCTCAATGCTTCACCTCTGTGAGCATCACCTAGATGCAATAAGTGTTGAGTGGAACATTCATTATCATGAGAGATGGGTTCTTGTGAACCACTACTCATGAAACATGGGTCAATGAGTTTGACTCGTAAAACTACACAGTTGAAAAATACCTCCTATTTATCAATTGATGAGCTAAAGGTGCTCTATAATGAATGGTTCATAAGGCACAACAATTGTTGAATGTTTTGCAAATGGGGTTGCAAGCTAAGTGGGCTTAACCTTGGGGGAAACTCTTTAGTTAAGCGTGCTTGAGCTGGAGTAGTACTGGGATGGGTGACCTCTTAGGAAGGCTAAGTGGAACATTCATTATCATGAGAGATGGGTTCTTGTGAACCACTACTCATGAAACATGGGTCAATGAGTTTGAATCATAAAACTACATAGTTGAATCCTTATAGCAATATCACAATTTGATACGTTGTGGAAAAATACCTCTTATTTATTAATTGATGAGCTAAAGGGGCTCTATAATGAATGGTTCATAAGGCACAACAATTGTTGAAGGTTTTGAAAATGGGGTTGCAAGCTAAGTGGGCTTAAACTTGGGGGAAACTCTTTGGTTAAGTGAGCTTGAGCTGGAGTAGTACTGGGATGGGTGACCTCTTGGGAAGGCCTAGTGCTTCACCTCTGCGAGCATCACCTAGATGCAATGAGTGCTAAGTGGACCATTCATTATCATGAGAGATGGGTTCTTGTGAACCGCTTCTCATGAAACATGGTTTAATGAGTTTGACTCATAAAACTACACAGTTGAATCCTAATAGCAATATCACAATTTGACACGCTGTGGAAAAATACCTCCTACTTATCAATAAAAAGTGAAAGATTTATTATATAGGATTACAAGTATGAAAGATAACCCATGTTATGAATGTGGAACAAATAAAAATAATATACTAAAGTATATCATAAAGTTGAAATGACTTAATTAATACTTACAACTAATAAGTAATTGACCATTACTATTTAATAATTACTTTAACACCCTCCCTTAATGGTCAATCTACTAACTATATCAAGCTTATCTTGAATTTGTTTTACAAATTTTTTAGGACCCAAAGACTTAAAATAAATATTTGTAGTTTGGTCCTTTATTGACAATACTGTGGCATAATAGATCCATCTTCTACAAGTTACTTGATGAAGTGACAATATATTTCAACATGTTTGGTATACTCGTGGAAGAATAGATTCTTGGAAAATTTTGAGCACTCCTTGATTGTCACATAATAGGGTTGTAGTGTTTGTGGCACTTTCATCTCGGAAAGCACCTTCCTATGTCAAATTTCCTTTACATGCTCCTTTCACTACTCCTCAATAGTCTGCTTCAATTGAGAAAATAGCTATTGCATATTGCTTTGTGTTGGATCATTTAACCACTCGTGCCAAGGCTGAAAACATATATGAAAGTTTTTTTTCTATCATCCAAAAAGCTTTCCCAATCTTAATATGTAAACCTACACAACCTAGGATATTTTCTTCTACTATACAAAATTCCAAGGTCAAGTGTTCCTTTCACATATCTCAATACCCTCTTTGTTACAATTTAATGTACTATATTTGGTATTTTCATTAATCAAGAAATGAAACTCACAACATAACTCAAATCAAGTCTAGTGGTGTAAGATATATTAAGCTTCCCACTAGTTGCTTATAGGATGACTTATGCATTGTTTGAAACTTAGTGTTGGCTGAAAGCTTCAACCCTTTCTCCATAGGTATAGATGAAATTTTATTATTTTATTATTTTGAATTTATTGAACAAACTCTTGGCATATTTGGCTTGTGAGAAAAAATGTTGCCACTTGTTTTCCAAACTTTTATAGCTAGGAAGTAATGTAGGATGCCTAGATCAATTTTGTCAAAATTTGTACTCATTAGATTTGATCTATTCAATAACATGTGTCACATTGATTGTAATAATTATGTCTACATATATGACTAGTAGAATACAATTTTTACTTATGCTTTTGACATATAGACTAGAATCCAAAGACTTTGCTAGAACCCTTGTTCATCTTAGTATCTATAAATCTTGATGTACCATGCCTTGGGTGCTTGCTTCAAGTCATATAAAGATTTATTTAATTGCAATATAAGATGCTCCTTCCATGTGAATTGAAAACTTTTTGGTTGTTACATTTATAGTTCTTATTCCAAATGTCCATTAAGGAAGGCACACCTTATTCTATTTGAGGGAATATCTACCAAACTAAGTTGTTATGACTATGATTAATCAAATAGTGCTCACTTTTTTGTAGGAGAAAAATTCTCTTCATAGTAAATTCCCTCTCATTATGATAACCTTTTTGCAACCAATTCTGCCTTGTACATGTCTAGTGTTCCATCTATTGTGTACTTGATATTGTACACCCATTTGCAACCAATGAGTTTCATCCTTGTTAGAATATTTGTAGATCCCAAGTCTTATTTTTCATAAGACTTTGATGTTCAATTGACATGGCCTTTTCCCATTTAGTTTTTCTCTTTCTTTCTCAAACACTTGGGGCTCATAAATTCCCTAAATATTGACCATTAAAGAAAATTTGATCCTATTCCTCTTGCACTTGCCTCTCAATGACTATTCTTAAACCATTTCAATGACCCAAACATCTTCAATGGTGCATTGCCATAATAGTGGTCTCTTCTTGGGATTCTCTTCATCCAAAGTTGTCACCATGACTTGGTCTCCCTATACTTGTGTCATTTGAATGCCAATTTAGGCTATTCAAGACTATAATTGGTTAGGGAGACTCCATATTCTTTGAATCCTGCCCCCTTTCAAGTGGAGCTACCTAAAGTTGAACACTTGAGTCCTTAGAAACAATAGATTGTTCACTAATAATTCTAATCTCAAGAGAAGTCTACAAAGGCCTAATTTCTTCATCAACCATGACTAAGTGTATATTGTAGTTGCATTATTAGGGTTTGTTAAGAGAAACCGTGTATGAAAAATGTTAAAAATATTAATATTCTCTTTGTATTGATGAAAATATAGGTAATTGTTATGTATTATTCAATGTATTTTTATCTCATATTACACTTAGAGCCACATCTATAGCCCGAGTTAAATGAGATTCAAGACATATGAAAGGGTTGATGTTGATAGTAAACCCATGTCTAATTCCTAGAGGATTTAGTTGAGTAGACATGTAAAATATGTGATTCTTAAGACATGCATTTTTCTCCTACGAGAAAGGCCATCAATTATCACAAACATATCATTGTCACTAGAAATATTTCTTCTTTTAATTCTTATTCTTTCTTACATAAATTTCTCACTTCCTTAAGAACACTAAGAATTATCATTTGTATATGATATTTTTATTTAACAATCAAAATCTTGAGTTTTCTTTTTCCAATTTACAAATCATTCAATTCTAACTTGAATATTTTGACCCAAGTTCTAAGTAGGGAATTTTAGATTAGTTTAGAGCAGGTGATAAAATCAGAAAGAGTCTAAGTGGTGAATAAATAATGAGCTATTTAAGAATTGCAATCTAAGAGTCTATTTAATAGATGATAAATATGTGAATTGATTTATGTTTCTATTGTCAAGCAAGACAGGTTTTCACAAAACACTATGACATATGAAATGGCTACTATGATGCGAATGTTGGAAAAGGTTATAAAATATGCCTTTATACATGTAAATTGCATTTTACTAAAGATTAAGCTTACAAATTCTATACAAGGCTATCATTTTACCTTTGTCATCGTACACCAAGCTGGTTGGAAATGTAGAGGGAATTTTCTACCCTCAAGATGATAGGATCTCAAGGAGAAAATTATCTCTTAACTACCTCAATTGACATGAATAAAGTGAATTGGAAATAGAGGAATGTGAGTTTTAACAAAGTGCATAAATTATCTAGACCTTTCAGACATTGGAAACTAAAAGTGCAGGGTACAAAGGTCTTTTGGATAGCTCAAAAATCTCTCATTCCATGATAGACACACGATTTTCGGAGGACAACGTGCCACACTAGTGTTCCTTATGCAAAAAAAACAAAAGTTGTCATGGTAAGAAACAAAATACTTCACACAAATTTCTCGACACGAAAGGGATTGCAAAGTGCAAGTGTACAACGAATATAAAGTGATATAAATAAAGATGCTAAGTGAAAATTAGATGAAAATGACAAGGACATGTTTAAGACCACCAAAAATGTTTGACGAAGTCCAAGATTTCTCCAAGTAGTTCTTCCACCTGCACCTACACACAAAACCAAAGAGAAAGGTTTGGGTGGTTGTATATGAGTTTACCATAGTCAAACCATTTCCACCAATACAAACAACCTTAGACGAGATAATGGAAATATACATAAAATAATAAAGAGAGCATGCTTAAAAAATAAAGAATATTCTTTAATGGAGAGACTTGAATAGTTACCACTCCCAAGAAAAAAATCTATGTAGCTTGCTAGTGTAGTGAAGAAATAACGAGAAACTCCAAGATGACAATGGCCTCTTTGTAAGATGAGTTCGTATTTGCAACAACGGAATTTACTCTGGAAGATGTAGAAGAGTTTTTTGAAAGATATGCGGAAAGAAGAGACAAAGAAAATTGTGTATGCTCGAGAAGTGCTATAGAATGGTGGAGAATGCAAAAAGAAGAGAGTTGTGTGTGTTTTTCCAAGAGATAAAGATTGAATAAATTTGAATCCTCAAGAAAGAGGGAATTTTTTGGTTCAAATGGCCTACCCGAGCAACTCCTGATGAGGTTGCAGGTTGGCAGAGGTGTTACACTTCCAAAATGTGATAGGTGTAATGTCTCAATGACCAACTTAGTCATGGATTTTCATTGGACGTGAGCACGACTTGCGAACGTCTTCATGACATGCATAGGTTCATGAGAAAATCACTCAACACTTAAGAAATTGGGAATTCTAGATGGAAAGAGATGGTTTTAGGTTGGAATAAAGCATAATTATCTTAATTTATTTAAAGAGGAAGGTGTATGTAATGTGAAATTGCATAGGATGCAATTTACAACATTACATTTTTCTCCCACTTTAGTGAGCATATGTGTTCAAGAGGAAATGCAAGCCAAAGTAAAAAGAAGAGAGTATTTTAACCAAGATGCAAAGGGGAAGTAGAGTCCTCTATCCACACGGAGTTGCCTCTAGGGAAGGACTTGAGTCGATCCCACATACAACAGTTAAGTTGCATCACCAAAAACATGTTAGTTGCAGACAAGCATGTTAGGTGAAAGTGGAAATTTAGACATTAAAAATATTATAGAGAAACAAGATGACAACAATGTGTATGGGTAACAAGTTATGTTATTCTAGGGACCATACAACAATCCAATTGACCTATGACTCCTACAAACTACATTGGAAGACAACCACATAAAATAGACAGACATTCGTAAAGACAAAGTCTAGTGGGTTTCCCCCATGTTAGACGACATATGAGACAATTGGATGCAGACATATTTAAAAAAAGAATCATACTACAAGATATTTGTAATATGAATATGATAGTCCACCCTTTGATATATCTTGTTACACGAAGAAGCACAAGTTATTCGAGGTCCTATCATAAGAGAAACATAAGAGAGAGACAAGGGGATCTTAGTATTCGAGGTCAGTATGATTCATATCAACAAAATCTATATATAACTATGTATGAATCATCATAATATCTTCAAATATTTTAGATCATGAAGGAGCACATGAAGAAAAAGTGAAAATAAAAATTTAGGTCAACATGAAAGAAGGCTTAAATGCCCCCAATGCTTTGCATCATCCCCAAATGTTGAAAATCAAAGTACCAAAAAGAGAAGAATGATGATACAAATAGAGGAAGATGTATGAAAGATTGTATGCCCTATATCCAAGTGCCTATGAGGGTATCTTGGGTCCTCCATGAGAAACTACAAACACATATAGGCAAGTACGGTGGAACACAAACAAACAAACTCTAATCTAAAGACATGAAGGATACTACTCTAATTGATTATGTCTAGCAAGTCATCCTCCTCCCAATCTAGGTCATAGGGGGAAGAAGGACGAGATCACAATGAAACAATGGCTAGGGTTGTACTAGATATCTTGCCTACAACAAGGGCTAGAGATGTGGTTGCTTGAATATTGGTGGTACCGGACATCTCGCCTACAACAAGGGCTAGAGATGTGGCTACTTCAATATTCCCATCTACTAGTTCTTGTGAATCGAGTGTCAAGGAATTTGTAAAAGTAGTTGAAAAGGCTATAATATCCTCTAGAGATTCAAGAATACACTTCTTTGAAGAGGAGTGTGGTGAATCAAATGTAGGTTGTGGAAGAGTAGGAGCCTCAGTGTGAACCTCCGGAAGAGGAGCAATAAAAAATTCTAGTGAACAAATAATTTCCTCAATGACAAGGACAAAGGGAGAAAGAGAAGTTGAAGAAGACTTCTTGTGGTGAGATTCAGGGATAGGGCCCTGCTTAATCTTACGCTTGGAAAAAAGGCTAGAGTGTTGAAAGGTAGGAGGGGAAAACATGGCCACACTAGACATGACCTTCGTATTGGTCATGTCTATGGGTTGTACAAGTTAAGGAATATTAGGTATAAAAGTGATGAGAGGTAGTTATAAATAGGGAGTAATGAATACTTGGACCCTTTTGGGGTGAGGTTCATCCACTTCTCTTTAAGGGATTGGAAGAAAGACAAAAATAAGAGTATAAATAGAAGAAGGTTGAAGAGCTAAAACAAAAATACTTATCCTCGACCTTCTACATGATATTATGTTCCCTTTCCATCACATGTCAACAATGCTTGTTCTAATGCACAAGTTGGTTCTGACGAAGATGGGAATCAGGAATAGGGACCTGAGAACATGTCAAAGAAACCAGTGAAGTTGTCTTCACAACCATTAATAGTGGAAGGACGAGCTCCACAAGAGGGGCCAGAGAGGCCAGGGGTGTGGGATTCTTAACTTCGATCATGGGTGTCTTTCCTCCTTGCACTTTTTGGGAAATGGAAGGAATAGGAGGAACATGGGTTGAGATGTCAAAGCCACATGTGAAGGACCAATCAAAGAAGACTAATCTGTTGAAGGCACAAGACAATTGAGAGGGGGGGTGAATTAGTTATACCTTAAAACTTCAAAACCCTCACAAACATTTAGATCCACATTAATTCAACAAATGTCACCTAAACAAAATCTAGAATATTCCCAAAACACCCTAAAATTCAACAAATTCCTTTGCAACAACTTTCACTTGAAGAATGCACATACCCAGTACATTCAAGACATGATGTCCAACTAAGTGTGCCAATATAAAGACAATGAAAATACAGGTAAATGATAAAGATTAAATGTAATATAATAACCTTTACCTTACTCCCCAACACTCCTTAGATTGAGCTAGAAAATAAATGCACCCAATGTTGAGAGATTCCACAAGAGCTCTCTCAAAACCTCTTGATCTTTTCTAAATGGCTTTGGTGGATGATATAATGATGTATGTTGCTTGAAGATCCAATAACATAACTTTTTAATGGATTGTAATTATTGATTTTGGCTTGGAGAGATTTTGATTTATAAATTTATTAGATGGAGAATAGATGTTTGAGATTCAATCTCAACATAAATGGTGGAAGATTCATGAGAGATTAGGGTATATGAGAGGATTCCAAGTGTCATCATTATATTGATGCACTTCAAGATGATGAGGATCAAAGGGAGATGGAGGGATATGATTGGTTTGGACAAATTCAAGGGAGGAGAATGAATCTTCTTATCTATGTGAGGACACATAGGGAAGAGTGGATGGAGATGTGGTGACTCCTCTCACATGTGTGAGAGATCACATGGAGAAGAGATACTTGGAAATTTTCCTCTCACACATATTTGAAGATATATAGGGATATGGGAAGGAGACATGTGTGAGAGTCACATGTGATAAATGAAGGTTTAATATTTTCTAGAAATAATGTATGGCTAGGATGTCATTGTAGCTTTTAGGGATATGTGGGGTTTAGATGTGACTAATTAAATTAATCACATTTAGGTATGTGCAAGGGATTAGCTAGTTAAGTAGATAATTTTAATTAACTAATTGTATTACAATATGGAAAAAAGTTATTAAATAAATGGTTTGTATTTAGTTAATTCTTGTGAGATAGGATTATGAAGGTTGAACTTAATTAAACAAATGTATATTTATTTAATTAAAGGTGAGAAATTAGGATGGATGAACTAGTTAAATAAATAATTAATATTTATTTAATTAATGGATATGAATAATATAAGGTCTAATGTGGTTGGATATGGAAAAATTTAGATGTCTACACAACTAACTCTAATAAAAAATAAAACGTATTAACTGATTATCAATTATTTTTATTTCCTTTTAAAAAAAATCAATAAACAAAAAGAAAAAGAAGTAAACAAATATAAACTCTTTTTTAATTTCAATATTATTTTGATGTATACTTTCAAAGCTCTCCTCAAATATTTTATGTTTGTGATATCTTGTGTTTTAATTCTTTGACAATTTATGAATGCATAGGTAAAGTGAAACTCTCTTTCTATATAGATAATTGAGGCTTTGATAACAAAGGAAGACATAGTGAAATGGAACAAATGTTGTAAGGGCATAAAAAGGTTTTGAAAAAGGTTGCTAGTAGAACATTAGAAGCTTGATAAGTGGTCTCAAATTAACATGAATGATAAATTTATTCAATGACAATATTTGGACATGATGGGCTAAAAATATTGAAACAAATTCTTGTAAAATTTGTATTGTAGCATTAAAGAGATCAAAATAAGAGCTTGGAAGTTGTTTGTCTCAAATTATTAGCTATAGCTTATGCTTGGATGCAAAAACTTGAACTAAAAACTTAGACCCTAACAATGAGTTCTAAAAAAATGAATAGTTATTTATAAGAAAACAAGATTAGGTTTGGACTTGGAGAGATAAATAAGAGAATTTTAAAGATAAAAACATACCTTTTCCTCTTTTGGTAGTAGTTCATTCATTAGGGTGAACACTAGCTCACCAAATAAAATAAGTCATTTTTTAAGAAAAACACATAGATCTTAACCAAAAACAAGGTTTCTAAGTAGAAAAAGGTTACAAATATTAGTGTGAAAAGAAGTATTATCAAACTAGTTAGATTTTAGCCTACTTAGTAGCACCCTATTCACACTACACTAAGATCATTGAGGTTATCTATATTTTTTTCTCACCTCATTTAGACTCAACAAGTGTCACAAGACTTGTCCATAGAGTCCTACACTTGTTTCATACTTGGAGGGGTAGTTAGAGTTTGACTCAACTACCTTCTCACCTCTTCATCCTTACCTTTATAAGTAAGGCTCTTTTGTACATTTTACAACACATCACATGCTTATGATATTTTTTCATTTTGCATATGCTCGTTTTTGTATTTTTTTGAGTTTGCAAGCAAATATTGGTTGCTCCAACATGGTATGAGAGAAAAAATATAAGTTCAATCCCTTTCTCTCTTGAATTTGTGAAATTTGTGGGCATCAATTTTCAAACAATACATTATAAAACAAAACAAACATCATAGTTGTGCTCATAAGGGCTAAGAGATGAATTTTGATATATAATACTTGGGTGTTTAGAGAAAAAAATGACTTTTTGGAGGCCTATCCATGGAGGGTCATATGAAAATCTATATGGATGTACAATCACTATACCATCCTACTATAGACACTGAAAAATGTCCTAATCGATATCATGGACTTAAAACAAATTTACTAACATCATTTCCTCTTTAACCCATCTTCTTTTCACTTAATTGATTAAATTAGCCTAGCTATATAATTAATTGCATCATTTTCATCTATTGGCCTAATTAATTTAATCGAGTTAATTCATGCCTTTTCATGCTAACATTTCATCCTATTAAATTAAATAAATCAAAACATTTAATTTAATTTCCTAAGTCATATTATTTAATTAAATAACCCTAAGTTATTTAATCAAATATAATTCCACCTCTACCACATTTATTAAATCATTTAATTTAATAAATATCTCTTCAATTCCTCCAAATCCCCTAATTGCATGATTAAATCTTGTTTAATTAGAAATTAAACTAACTTTCTTCTAAGCAAAGAGAATATTCCCATAGAATATTCCTTATCCCCTTTTTGCACAATTAAAATTTTGTTTTAATTTGTAAATTGCCTTTTTTCCTCAACAATGAGAATATTCCAAAAGAATATTCTTATTCCTTCATCATTTGAAAAAGGGATATTTTCACTTGGCTTCTTGAGCAAGTTTTAACCTTCAACCTTCTGAACAAGTCACCTTTGACCTGTGTGAGCATGTCAAAAGTGTGTTTTTTTGAGGCAAGTGTGAACCCTTGATTAGAATCTCATCATGCATTCTCATCCATTGATAAGAATCCATGATCCATGCCTCTCATATCCTTCATCTTGGACTATTGATTAATATTTTTAATCTCAACCCTTCATTCCTCATTTTCTCTCTTATAAATAAGTCACTATTTGGAGACAAATGGATCCATCTTTTTTAGAGAAAACTTATGCTATTGAAACTCATACATCCATATTTCAATTGCAAAGTCATGCTATTGAATTTACTTGCATCCATACTATCATATTTACTCACTTTTTAGCTTATCTTAATTTTAATTGCATAGTAGCTTAGAGAATCCATTAATGGCTTCCATGCATCCATCTTAGTTTGTATATGAATTAGGATTTTTCATCTTTTAGCATAGATTTAGCTTAGATTAGTTTAGCAATAGCATAATTATTGCATTTTCAGCATAAAATCATGGTAACTTAGCTTGCATCATGTTCATTTTTAGTTACCATCATGTTCATTTTTAGCATAAACTAGGTTTTCATACATCAATCACAATGGTTTCATTGATTCTCTTCCATAGAATCAACTAAAACAAGCTCACTGATCATGCGATTGGGAAAGGGTCTTTGTTTCACATCAACACAACACCAATTCCAAAATGGGATAAGTTTCAAATGGGTTAGATTAGGAATTTAACTATTTTTATGTAATTTGTATCTTTCATTTTCAATTAAATGCTTAGTTTAATTTTTCAATTTGAATGATATTGTTTGTAGATGTAGGTATTGTAGACATCTAAATTTTACCACTTCCATATGGTCAAAGACGTATCCTTAACCATCCCTTTGCTCATCCACTTCATCCTCTTTGTCGGAATTAATTAAATCATTCATTTAATTAATATTTTGTGTCCTACATAAGGTTTCCAAAGTATTTAATTTAATAAATATTTTTCCCCCCTTTCCTCTCTAAATTAAATAAATATATCACTTTATTTAATTTAGTCATATTACCTCTTGGTCTTTTAAATTTATTTTTAATTCCTCCAATTTCTCTCTCATTGTCACATCCTCCAACTTTTGCAAGTTGGTCTCTAATCCCTCTTAACCATCTAACCCTTTTTTTTAATCATAATTAATTTATGATTAAGATGTGCACACCCCTAATCATCATTAGGGTCACATCCTCCATAATTTCCCACTTGCCTCTAATCTATCATTAATTTTTCTAATCAAGTACTTGCACAACCTTAATCACTTAATTAGGTCAGCCTAATCTCCATGTCATTTATGGAATGTGTCCTAAGTCAACTTTATTAAATGCTTTCTCCTTTTGGAGAAGGCACTCCATTCCCCATGTGAATTTTTAATTCACATTTAATCCCCCAATGCATTCCAAGGAATTTTAAATTCCTTCTCACATTCCCATGTGAAAATTTAACGAATTTTTAATTCCTCACATGTCATTTCACCCACATGGGGACAAGGACCTCCTTTATGAGGAGATCTTGTCCAATACCAAGGTACTATATAGTACCTCCATGTCATGTAATCTCTTTCCAACTCACATACACATCATCTCTTTCAAGCCACTTCACATGCCACATGTCAAGATGTGGGGGCTTGTGAGTTCTCAACTCACCTTAGCCCTACATCTTGATCTTGGTGGCTCAATCTTAACCATCCATTTCTCTAGAGAATCCAAAATTATCTATAAATACCCTCTATTTTCTCTCATTTTGAGGGAGATCATTTATGCTAGCCAAACTCTTGCAAAATTTTCTCTTGAGCCATACTTAGCCAAATTTTTCATTCTCTTGCACTCACCATAGCATTTGCATCCATTGTTATCTAACTTCAACCATCTTGCATCCTCATTATCTACCATCGAAGAAGCATACAACATCAAATATCGAATGGCCAACCAAAAGACAACTCAACAAGGTGAAATCTTTCATTTTGCTTAGTTAAGTTAATCGTTTGCTCAATCTTGAGGTGTAGGGTGTTTATATTGGTTATTTGCACTATTTTGTTTGTTGCTCATTTTTGAACATGTATTTTTATTTTTTCACATTTCTGGCACACCCAATGGAACCCACAAACGGGTTTGTATCTTTCACGTTTGTTATTTTTTTACTTTTTGTAGGTGCAGGTTCTAGACAGGCAGACCCGCCCTCCAGATAGGCATACCCGACCTCGAGAGGCAGACTTGACCTGACAAGCAAGTGGACTTGACCTCCCAAGGTTGACCTGACCTTTCCCAGGGACGAACCTGCCCTCCACAAACTCCAGAAAGTGATTTTTGCAGATTTTTCATAGACAGGTGGACCTACCCTCCAGACAAGTGGACCCGCCCTCCAAACAAACGGACTTGACCTGGACAACTTTTTTCAGAAGGTAAAATTTTAGTTTTTAGCACTTTTTTTGGCTGTTTTAAGTGTTTCTAACCCCCTAACGTGTCTTGTTTGTGTCTGTGCAAGCATCTAATCAACATTTGACAAGCAACAAGGAGAAAAATAACTAACAAATTTTCCTTGCAGGGTTATCTATTTATCAATTGTTGCTTGTTGTTTTGAATAACTTAGGCACATAGTTTAACTAGGGGTGTCAATTAATCTTGTTTGTGGTGCTTGTTGGTAAGCTATTTGATGTATCCAATCCCCTTCTGCCATTTGGCGATCCTGGGTGACGAGAAATCGTAGCTTACCAAGTCTTTTGAGTCACCCTCTTTTTCTTTTCTTAGCGGGACCTGCTTGGGGATTTCATCACCCCAAGGGATGATTCCAACCACACGTACCGATCGGTTATATAAAGGAGGGAGAGCAAAATTTGTACCTCAATCCAACCACGTTGTAATTGGTGAAGCGTCAAGATGACGTGAAGAGTTGGTCTGAGCCTCTAATATCTCGCTAAGGTTCCCGACTCACGCTTGTAATGGGTTGGTGTTCAAGGTTTGGACATCATGTACCGAGTGTATATCAAGGAATCCTTAGCAACCATGTTCATCCTAGAGTAGAAGACTTTTTCGGCCATACCCTTTCTACTAGTCTTAGGATTGTGCTGTCTAAATTGTCTTCTTTGTGCAAAACTAGTGATTTTTTGTTCAACCATATCCTTTTGATTGATGTTTGTTGTGTTTTGGGTCCTTTTCCTTAGTCAACTTTTCAAAATTCAAGTTTAAACCTGTCCAGGGGCGGACCTGACCCATCCAGGGGCGAACTTGACCTTTGACCTAGCCCTTTTAAGCCTGTTTGAACCAATTTTGACCAACTTTTGCTCCATAGGTGGACCTGCCCTCCCGACAGGTGGACTTGACCTCTGGATAAGCGAACCTGACCTCTAGGGGCAGACCTAACCCATCCAAGGGTGGACTTGACTTTTGAACCAACCTTTTTCAACCTGTTTTAGCCAAGTTTGACCAAGTTTTGCTCCATAGGTGGACCTACTCTCCCGAAAAGTGGACCTGACCTCTAGATAGGTAGACCTAACCTCCAAGGGTGGACCTGACCCATCCAGGGGTAGACTTGAACTTTGAACCAGCCTTTTTCAGTCTATTTTAGCTAAGTTTGACCAAGTTTTGCTCCATAGGTAGGCATGCCCTCCCAACAGGAAGACCTGTCCTCCACAGGGGCAGACCTGACCCTTGACCGATTAGCTTTATCATCTGTTTCATCATTCAGGGCACCCATTTCACCATCTCGATCACTCATCTCCCCATCCCAAACATTCATCCCCTCAGTTCAAGTATCCATTCACCCATTCTGAGTCCTCATCTATCCATTTCGAACCCACATTCACTCATCTGTTCTCCACATTTTGGATATCGTTTCCCCATTTTGGATCACCGTTATTCCCTTAACCCTTCGTTAAAGTAGTTATCTAAATTGACCTAGGTGTTCATCTCTAATTGTCATCTACCGCAACTGACTTAGGATTGTCATATGTTCTAAGTTAGTCATCCCCATCAGCCCAATCAATCCACTTCTATCTCAAGTTGGATTCAGTGTCATTATCATACATCCACCCTTTAGTCGATTAGCCAACACCTAGCATTACCAAGGATCACTCTTGAACTCAGTTTTGGATTTCGGTCATTATCATTCATCCTAATTGATCATCAATCAAATCAAATCCTCATATCATCGAATCTAGGTTGGCCAATTGTCTACCAATTAACCCAAACTGATCTCATCAAACAAATCTACTTCGATTGAATCAATCATCCAAATCAATCTTTCTGAGCCACATCCTTGTCGGCTAATCCATCAGTGAATCAAATCAATCCTTTCATCACCAAGGTCATCCTAGCATCTTAGTTTGTCCTATCATCTTGTATGCCCGTTCAGATTCAGTCCCAAACAAGAAAAATGGTCGAGCAACAAGCCCAAAGTTCCCAACCAAACATCCCTCAAGATGTGAACAATGCAACTAATGTCTTACCAGATCCCAATAATGGTGCAAATATCCCTTGAGATCCGCATAATGGCACATCATCACAATCCAACATTGATTGTAAAAACACATCACCACCTAGGGATGAGAACATGGTCAACCAACCAGAACTTACATTTGAGGAGCACTTTTGTAACCCTATCAATGTGCAAATGAAAAATCGCCTTCTCCAAAAGCATGGGGAAGAAATCTTGGCCGACCTAATTGGAAAGGGTGTTAAGCTTCCATCAGGTGTCGACTTTTCCAAGTATGGCAGCTCCACATCTACCATACCCCAAGGCTCACAAAACACACAAAGTAGTTCGTACGCCCCCAATGTTCCTCTAGTGGAAGGTTGGCATCAATCTGAATTCAGAAACACCATTATGTATTCCGTTAACAATCCCCCACACCCCACAATCTTGGTCATAGGGGCTCCTCAAACAAATGATCCCAATGATCCTTTTGCCTACGACATGCCACAAAACGTTCTGCAACCACCGCCACTAATGCTAACAACACCACCCCTCTCAAATCAACCTCCCATCAATGTTGGGGGCACCCATTCTACCACATTGCCTCCACCTCCTGGGCCCACAAACCTACCATCGCCTTTGTACACATCTCAACAACCTCCCCAATCTAACCTACTACCTCCATTACTACCATAAGGTACATCCCAACTGAATGTCCCATTTGGTACCCAACAACACCCATTGTAGAACATTTCTACATTATCTAAGCTACCTCATCAGCAACAACCTCCACATAACCCCTTAATCTCTTCACAACAACCACCACACCAATCCCAAGGAAATACGCCCCAATTTCCTGCCTAGACCATATCCTCATTCCTCGCATCCCTTCTACGTCTACAAGTCCAATTACAATACAACATCCCATCTTAACACATGCAACACCTCACATCACATCAACAACCTCCCCAACATTATTATTATCCTAACCAATAGCCACCTTATGTGGCCTCCCAACAATCGCAACAGTACCTTCAGTACCAACAGGCTAATCTATAACATCACATTCCAGCTCCTCAACATCCCACCGCAGATCTTTATCAAACAAATTTGTACTATATCTCACAACAACAAGCCCAACACCAACAAAATCCATCAACGTACCAACAAGGGATATCATCATCTCACTATCCATACCTCAACCTTCATACACTGTCTTAGCAAGATCCTTCATTGTCCTATCATCCATATCCACCTAACCCATCTTTGGCTCTTGCGCCACCAGTCAACTCAAATTTGTTAGAAATCAAAGATCTTCAAGCTAGGACTAGAAAACAATCATTCAAATTTGAAGACATATGTCCCTATCCATTTGATCCCTCCATCTCATTGATCCCTTCCCTAAACACTTCAAAAGACCAAAATTCGGCAGATATAAGGGGAACAAAGATCCTAAGGCCCACTTGCAAGATTTTTACTCCTAATGTCACGAAGTTATGCACAATGAAAACTATCTCTTGCACTTGTTCCCATGGAGCCTGACATGCAATTCCCTAGAATGGTTTATGGGTCTAGAATGAGGATCCATAAAATCCTTTGCAGATCTTTAAGAAAAAAAATGTTTCTTACTTCTCCTTCAATTTAGAGGACACTGATACCTTGGATCTCCTCAAAGAGAAACAACGGGAAGGTGAAACCTTCGCTAGCTACCTTCAAAGGTGGTGTGCACTAGCGAGCCGAATGAAAACCCCTCTCAAAGAGAAAGACATGGTCACCCTCTTCATGGAGAACTCTCATCCCGACATGGCTCATAATTTTAGGTTACACTAAGTCACCACTTTCACTGAGATAGTGAAAAAAGGACCCATCCTTGAACGTGCCCTCATTGCCAAAGGGCACATCAAAATACACAACCATGACAGAGAAAGGCCATCCGATGATAAGTCTCACTTTTGGAATAGGAACAAAAATGCAGTCAATGATGGTGTTACTGATACTAAACATGTTTAGGTGGCCAATACATCCCAGAGACAACAACCATCTGTACCTAATTCCATATCCATGCCACAGGGGGCATCTCGTCCTCATCAACAGTCAAACTAGAACAATCAAGGGAATGAAAAATGCCAGTATGCTCAATTAGGAGAACCCTTGAGTGCCGTCTTCAATAAGTTGTTACACGTCAACTATCTGATCACGTATCTTGTCACCAAACCAGTTGACGAATCCAAGCCTAAACCTTCCTAGTTTAGGGAAAATGAATATTGTGAATTCCATAAAATTAAAGGACACACTCTAAATAAGTGTCAAGGTCTTAAAAACTATGTCCAAAATCTTATCGATCGAGGAGATATCAAAGTTGACACCAGTCAAGCTTTGTCATCCAATGCCCAATTGCATATATACCATAATGCCTTCCCTATCCATAATCAAGGTGCAAGCACCTCCAACAACAATCCCCAAGACAACAACACAAATAATGTAAGCTATAAAAACATACCCCTCAATTATGACAGCATTGTCCATTACATTGAGTAGGTAGAACCTCGTGTGTCTATGATACATGTTAAAGCTGAAGATCCCAATGTGTTGTTACTACACGATGATCCCACATTACTGTCTCGGCGGCCTCCACATCCCCCAAGTCAAATCTTGTAAACTCTCAGTACAAAATTCTTGATCACTTAAGGAAGACCCCTGCTTAGATCTCAATCTTGGATTTGCTCAAGTCTTCTCCCGTACATCAAGAAATTCTCAATAGAGCCTTACAAAAAACCCATGTACCTACTGACATCGATCCCACATGATTAAAAAGGGTCTTGGTAGATAATGGCTCTACCCTCAATCTATGCACTCTGAAATTCATAAAATGGGTGGGGTACACTCAAGCGGATTTAAGTAATCAAATCATCATGATCAAGGCTTATGATAATGCAGAAAGAAATTCAGAAGGAATTATCAATCTTCCTATCTAGGTTGGACCTGTAGTTCAGTACAATACCTGCCATGTTCTTGATCTAGACTTACCATATAATCTCCTCCTTGGCCGCCCATGGCTGCACGCTATGCAAGTCGTCCCCTCCACATACCATCAATGCCTAAAATTCCTAGTAAATGGACAGGAGATCACTATTTATGCTGACCCACAACCATTTGAATACTGTCGTGCTTTAGAAGCATCATTTCCCCATTTACATTATTGTCCTAGGGTTGAAATGGGGGAATCTTAGTCATCATCCACTAATCCACCCTCCACCATGACAACCACTCCATCTTCCACCACCAATCCTACAGTCACAAAATTCCAGATCATTGACAAGGGATGTGGTGAATATGAAATGCATACTTCTCTAAATGTGGCAACCATGCCACTGTCACCACACGAGTACAATCAACCTTCACATGCTACTCCAAAAGAAGACAAGACCCTCACCTTCAGTGTTAAAAACATCCCCACCACCACTTTCCGGTCTCCTAGTATAAAAACAGATGCACTAGAAAAAGATATCAATTAGTGGATATACCATGAAGAACCTCAGCCCAATCCTCCTCTAAAAGAATACTTTTAGGAAGTATATCCTTGGTCAGCTAAGTTCACAGAAAAGCATAACTACCAAGGCGGAGGCCTATGTAAAGAAGAATAGGGGCGATTGCAACCTATTGATATGTCAAAGCTACCGCACAATATAGGCCTTGGATACGATAGAAAGCAGAAAGGCCCTACAACATCGTCTAATACTTCCAATAGTGTTACTATGGATGATGGCTCATTGGAATACATACCCGAGGAGGAATGCATCATATGTGCATACGATGACATTGATCACATAGACCTGTCATCCATGTTTGAATGCCTATCTGTCTGTACCATTAGCCTATTGCTTCGCCATCCTGAGCTTATTGATTGGGACCTACATGACAACACACCTATCAATATCTTTGTGGATACATATGTCAACCTCATGGGATTGGGGGAGGATGAACACTCCAGTCACAAAAATAAGAACAAGAAAAATAAAAAGCGGTCATCTAGTGAAAACCTCCCCGAGGCACTTCCTGACCTTAAAAAAGTAAAAAATAAAGGATGCATCCAATAGTGAAAACCTCAAAGAGGTGCTAGAGGATGGAGATGTTCATCTTCCCCTTGTGGGAACTCAATTATCCACATGATCACCCATCCTAATCGAAGAGACTTAAGAAGTTAATCTGGGTACTATCGAAAACCCTAAAGTCACCTATGTAGCCAAATCACTCTCAGATCAAGAATATGTAGCCATTGTTCAGTTACTCCAAGAGGGTATCATTAACTTTTATTGGTCATATTCAAACATGCCAAGCTTAGACCTTGCTTTAGTGGTTCATCATCTAGATGTTCACCCAGATGCCAAGCCTGTCAAATAGAAGCTCTGAAAAATGCATCCACAAGTAGCATTATTAGTCAAGAAGGAATTGGAGAAATTACTAGATGCAGGTTTTATCAGACCAATTGACTATCCTAATTGGATCTCCAATATAGTAATGGTTTCCAAACCAAATGGCAACATTCAGATTTGCACAGACTTTCGGGATCTTAACAAGGCCTACCCAAAGGATGACTTCCCGCTGCCCAATATTGACATGTTGGTCGACCTTACTGCAGGACATGAGATGTTATCCCTTATGGATGGTTTCTCTAGTTATAATCAGATCCGGATTGCACCTGAAGACCAACACAAGACCGCCTTTACGACACCTTGGGGTACTTTTGGTTACAATGTTATGCCCTTTGGTCTCAAGAATGTGGGGGAAACATATCAGAGGGAAATGACTATCATCTTCCATGACCTCATCCATATTATCATGGAGGATTATGTCGATGACTTGCTAGGAAAATCCAAAACCCAAGCAGAGCATCTTGTCATTCTGAAAAAGATCTTTGAGCGGTTAGAACATTACAAGCTACGACTAAATCCATAAAAGTGTGTCTTTGGCGTCACATCAGGAAAATGGTTGGGTTTCATAGTCTCTCAAAGGGGTATTGAGGTTGATCCCGCCAAGGTGAAATCTATTCTGGACATGCCACCCCCATGCAATCTGAAACAATTAAGAAGTCTCCAAGGGAAGATGCAATCCATCCGTCGGTTCATAGCCCAGCTTGCAGATAAGTGTCACTCATTCAACCATCTCCTGAAAAAAGACTCCACCTTTAGATGGAATCAATAGTGTCAGACAGGTTTCAAAAAGATCAAGGAATACTTAGCTCATCCACTAATCTTGATGCCACCTATTCTAGGGGAACCCCTCTTTACATCTTCGCCACCTCAGTCGCACTAGGGGAATTGCTGGCACAACATGATGAATCATCGAAAGAAAGAGCAATCTACTACATCAGTCGGACACTGGCCGGCTATGAATTAAACTATTGTCCCATGGAAAAAGTCTGTCTTGTAGTAGTCTTCAGCACACAAAAACTCTGACATTACATGCTTAGCCATCTAGTCAAATTAATTGCAAAAATTGATCCACTAAAGTATCTGTTATCCAGAACCACTCTAACTGGTCGCATGGCTAAGTGGGTCATGCTCCTAAGTGAATTTGACATAGAGTACGTGGATCGCAAAGCCATAAAGGGACAAGTCATAGCTGATCAATTAGTTGAGGCACCATTAGTGGATGCTTACCCTCTAGTCACTAAGTTCCCAGATGAAGAAGTTTTCACAGTTACAGAGGCACCCATCTGGATATTGTATTATGATGACTCATATACTCATAATGGGTTAGGCGCAGAAATTTTATTAGTTGCCCCTCAAGGTGATTACATTCCAAAATCATTCAAAATAGCATTCTCATGTACCAACAACATAGTTGAATATGAAGCCCTTCTCACAGGCCTTCAAACTACAAAGAAATGGCACATAACCCACTTGAGGGTCTTTGGTGATTCATTATTGGTCATTAAGCAGGTTAATGATGAATTTCTAACAAAATATGATAACTTGTTACCCTATAAATGCATGGTGGATGACTTCAAGAAATATTTCACCTTCATACAATTTGACCAAATTCCTAGGGTACAGAACAAAGCAGTTGATGCAATCGCTACTATTGGCTCCCTGATTGACATGCCTAAGGATCGAACAAAATGTGAGTTCCTTGTGGAACAACTTCTAATCCCAGTGTATGATATCCCTGAGACTGACATGGTGTGTGACATTATGGGTCCCACTTCCCCATAGTACCAAGACATATATACCTATCTACATGATAATATTCTACCCCCAGACCTTACACGCTATCAACAAAAATCCTTCATTCACTGCTCTTCCCGATACATTATCGTTGGTGATACACTTTATCATCGCAGGTATGATGGAATCCTCCTTAGATGTCTGAATGAGATTGAGTCCCATACTGCACTAACAGAGGTACATAGTGGTTTTTGTGGGGCTCATTCAAATGGTATGGCTTTGGCTAAAAGGATTCTCCGAGCTGGATATTATTGGCCTACATTGGAGCATGATGCTTGTGAATTCATGAAGAAATTCCTTCCCTACCAACAATATGCAGATTTGATTCATGCTCCAGCACAAGATCTTATCTTCAACCTCTCCTAGCACTGTGGCCCTTCTCTCAATGGGGTTTTGACTTGATTGGAAAGATTTACCCACCATCTTCCAATGACCATACATTCATAATTACCGCCATTGAGTACTTCACCAAGTGGGTGGAAGCAATGCCACTCTCACAGATCATCGGCACTCAATTTCAAAATTCATCCTTTACCATATTCTCTGCAGATATGGTATCCCATCCACCATCCTCTCTGATAATGGAAAACCTTTTAAAAATCAAGCCATGAAACACCTCTGCAACACTTTTCATATCCAACATTGTTGGTCAATGCCTTATTACCCCCAGGTTAATGGTTAGGCATAAGCAACCAACAAGACCCTTATCTGCATCCTCAAAAAGGTTGTCAATAACATTGATCGAGATTGGCACCTCTATATTCATCCCGCCCTCTGGGCATATCATACCTCCATCTGCACCCCTACAGGTGCCACCCCCTATTCTTTAGTATATGGCATTGACGCCATCTTGCCAATCAAAGTTGAGCTCTCATCACTGAGGATTTGTATGAAGAACCTTATCAATAAGGAGGATGGTCGTGTTGCACGACTTGCACAACTGGAGTTACTTGATGAAAGAAGAATCAAAGTCTATGATCATCTGCAAGCATACCAAAACCACCTCAAAGGTAACTACAATAAGAAAGTGTGTCCTTGATAGTTCTAGGTTGGTGATCTTGTGCTTAAAGAGAACCAGCGTAACAGGACCATGATAAGAAAGGAAAATTTGAGGCAAACCAGTTGGGTCCTTATATCATAACTACTAAATATGGATCTGGGCATACAGACTTGCTACCCTTGAAGGAGAGCCCCTTGAATAACCTATCAATATCATGCATCTAAAGAGGTTCTACACCTAAATCCGCTTGATAACCCCACCTATCAAAAAATCAAATAAATTTTTAAAAAATAAACCATCAAAAGAGAAATAAAATCATCCTATGGTGAAAACCACCTTTTGGTGGCGACTTGGATAAGTATGGGTGGTGAAAACCTGGTAACATGCATCATCCATAGAGGGATTAATCATTATCTACCTAGCGTCCTAGTTTTTTTTATGCTTTCATCCACCCTATCATCCTCACCCATCCCATCCTTGGTCACTTGGTATATCTTTTGATTAAGCATTGGACGATCCATCTTGGCTATCTGTTATCCCAATCTTTTCAACATCCCACTTTGAACTTATTGTCATTTTTCTACTCGTCGGTCATTTTTTGTCTTTGTATAGCCCCCCCATCATGTCGGTCTCCATCTAGATATCATCCTGTCACGTCCTTAGTTGAACTACGTTACCCCTACACTGTCACGTAGGCAAGGCTGATCATTTGATCTGCCCCCAGGGTATTCTGACCATCCCATGTTGGTCGTCCATCATGTTCCTTCATCGTCCTCTTTCCACTTTATCCATGGTCTTTTCTTGAACTATGAGGGCTCTGCGCTTTCACATAGGCAAGGCTAATCTTTGATCAGCCCCCGAGCCCCTAGGTATGTAGGGTGTGTCAGTCTGTGTCTATGTTTGGCTCGTTCTTCACAAATGAAATCCTCTAGTATCAAGGGATATGGTTAATGAAAAACATCTTGCGTCAACTAGGTCATTCTATTTTAGTATCCATCATTGGTCTCAACAGGATGCATCCTTCCTAGCAGACCACGTCAATCCCATCCATCCCTTTGATCCTATGGCAAAGGACATTTGAAATTGATTGCAATATTTTAATGCTTTTGGATTTTTTTTATCATTTGAGCTCCCTATCATCACTTGTCATGGTCGCCTTGATCCATCATATCATAGTGTGCTTTGACTAGTCAACATAGGGGCATATCTTGATCTTTTCTTTGTTGTTGTCTTCCCGGTTGTTCCACGTAGTACCCACCAAGATCCCTGAGGTCTTTTGTTATGCTGGGGCATCCTTGTGTGTTTGTGGTTATCCTAATACCTTTCTTGACCAAGATCATCGCGACCTTGGGGTGTTGGGATAGCCTTTTTTGTTTGTTGTGTTTGTTCCATGCATTGGATGCCAACTCACCTTGGTCTTGCATATCAAGGTATTCGGTATCTTATGCTATAGCAAAAATCAATGCTTCGAAGATGGAAAATTACATTCTTAACTGCACTGCATTTCATTTCATTACATGTGCCCTTCATTCAACTTGGTTCATAATCTATGACTTGTGATTTAGGTTGTGCAAAACTTTGACTCTTTTCCCTCTTGATTTTCCTCTCAGGGTACTAATGGTTTTTTGACAGGTGCACAGTACACTTATCACCTATCCGCATTCCCATGCAAGTCCTTACTGACACTTAAGTTTGCATTATAGGAATTCATCTTTCATTCATATTTCATGTTACATTATAGGTTCAACATATTTCATAGTTCATAAACTGATTAGATTAAGCACCATAGTTCCATTTAACCCATACATGTCCATATTAACATTCACATAATACATGCATTACCACCTGCAAAAACATATTGTTGGATACATCCTAATTACATTTCATACCAAATATTCATATCATCTTGCATTATCAACATTAACATAAACCAAATCATCCATCCACATAAGCATGACATAGCATATACATGAGCATACATAAACTAAATCATCCATCCACATAAGCATGAAATATCATATACATGAGCATACATAAACCAAATCGTCCATCCACATAAGCATGAAATATCACATACATGAGCATACATAAATCAAATCATCCATCCACATAAGAATGTGCATACCTAAACCAAACTATCCATTTTCATATACATGTGCATACATAAACCAAATCATCCATCACAAAAAAACATAATGCATAGTGTCAATAAGGGATATCGCATATCATAATCAAAATAATACAATGTTTCTTTTGTCATAATGCCTCAAGCATAATCCACTACATATCCATCATATATCATCAAATAAGGTACAAAATATAGAGATGTAGATCACCTCTAATCTCTACCAATAAGTACTAAAACTCCATCTTATACCTGTCAAAAAATCGGTATCTTGTCATCTACTCTCTGACTGCTCTACTGTGAGCTTCCCACGTCTGATCTCTGAGGAGAGTTAGGCACTGGCCCTCTTTGCATGGGAGTCCCCTTCTAATCATGGGTAGGAGTCACCTGGTAACCACCATAAGGAGGAGTCCACTGATAGTCACTATACCCTCTGGTATGTGTCCCTAATGACTGGGATGGTGCTGGCATCTATGGCGCCTGTCTGATGTAGTGCATTCTGTGCTGCGCCGGATATGGAATGGCATGGTCATACACACACTTCCAGTAACTCACCTCATGCATATAATCATCCCGCTACGTAGCTTGATGTCTAGCGACATTCCGCTCATGCCTATATCGGTCACGATCCCCACTAATGGCCCTCCGCTCCTGCCTCTAGGCCTCCTGTGCTAGTATCAACTATTGTACCAGCTATGTGGCCCTCTCTCTCTACCTCTGTAGCCTGTAACTATGCCTGCAACCCCTATACCTCTGCCCCTAGCTCCCCCCTCACCCCGTCCTCCCTACAGCTGAGCCAATGCTACATCTTGCTCACCCTGTAACATTTGCATCCGCACCTTTGTGGAATCCCTCTCCCTATGTGCGGCCTATCCTTGAGCCTTCGCTACATCCTTGTCCCTCTAAAGTGCCTGAAGTCTCAACGCGGTTGTATCTCGCTCTTTCCAAAGACCTGATACCTATGACACGGTTGCATCCCTCTCTCTCTGAAGAGACTGAACCTCTGCCTCTGCCACCTACCGCTCACTCTCTAACACATGAGCACGTGCCTGTACCACATCCCTCTCTGCCTCTATGACCTATACCTATTCCCATTCCACATATCTCTCTGTCTGCAACATGTGTATCTTCACCCTCATCTCCTCCTCTCTCTGTTGCATAAATCCCATATCCCCAACTGTCTGCTCTAAATAGTGCACTCTATCTCTGAGCTCATCTCGCTCCCAGTGCAAATCTGCTCTCTCTCCATAACGGCTTTAGCTGTCGTCGCAAACCCTCTATATCTCCTGAAGCCCCTGCCCCAATATTTGTCGGCTCCTTCCCTATCCCTCCTCCAATAGCTTGTCGTATCACCACCTCCACCACCAAACGATCTCTCTCCCATCTCACAATATCCCCCTCCTCATGCTCCCTAGCCACCTCC
Source organism: Sequoia sempervirens (assembly GCA_007258455.2). Taxonomy (NCBI): domain Eukaryota; kingdom Viridiplantae; phylum Streptophyta; class Pinopsida; order Cupressales; family Cupressaceae; genus Sequoia; species Sequoia sempervirens. Next base: position 327,148,915 of record VDFB02271358.1, on the reverse strand, counting down.
CCTCACAACCTCTCTACCTCTGCCCGCAGGTTAATCACCTCATCTCATGCCTCATCTCTCTCTCAATAGTCTCCTATCCACATCTGTCACTAGCGTGGCCAAGTTTGAGTAATCCCTCTCACTCTGGACGAATTGTGCCTGTAGCTCACTCATCTCTACCTCCAATCTAACCCGCTCTGCCTCTATCTACCATAATCCCTACTCACTGAGTCATACTCTCTCCACAGTCCCTCTCATTATTGACATCGGATCCTCTCCTCTAGGTGGTGTTGTCGATAGTGGTGCAATGTCATGCACATCAGAATCAATGTTTATCTCTCTGGCTCATACCCCTCACTCTCTGTCGATGCCTCCATCTCATCCACATCAATCACCATGGAAGCACCCCCTCCCCCCATCATCCTCTCTTTCTTTCCACTGGCCTCAGCCTCCTCCTGTCTCTGTCACTACTGCCCTCCTATGGCCATGTTTGCCTCCTGTCTCTCCCGTGCTCCACTAGTTTCAACCTCCTCCTCTCTCTCATGCTGTTGACCTCCTGGGGATGTATGCACTGCCTATATTCTCCCTCTCTAGGCCTCTAGTCCCCTATCCTGTTGCACTGCCACCCTGGCCTCATCCTCTCCCTCCTCTGCTCCATCATCTCCTTGGGCTCTGCGTCGTCATCTCCTCCTCCTGCCTACCCTCGCTGGCCCTTTGACTGCTCCAACCACCTCCTACCCCCTCCTCGCTATCCTCCTCTCTCCTGACCTCCTCTCTATCGTCCTTGTGGAACTTGTCCCTCTACCCTCAGCCGTCTCTCATCCTCTGACCCAAAACCTAGTTCCCCCTCAATCGGCACCACTGGTGTAATCCGTCGAGGCGGATGTCACCTGAACCACTGACCATATCAATCTGTCGTCCCTACATCTCTCAGCCCCTCCCGTCTGTCTCAATGGTACAAACTACAGTGCCTCCAACTCTTCTCACACTGCATCTAGATCCAAATCATCCCCCCATGGCCACTCTCATGTCAATTGTCGGAACATCACTCACCCCGTAGGAATATCCTGCCTCACTCCAAACTGTCTCGTCACCCGATCGAGTCTGTACAGCTCCACTACACGCAGACCTCTCCCAATAATATAACAATGGGTAAAGAAGTAACCCCTATGTGCCTCCTCATCGTCCCTCCAGTCCCTAAATCGTTGCAACATATGCGGGCGCCATATTATCATCTCTGCCTGCACATCATCAAGTTGTCTCCTCCACACATCCACATCTCTGACACCGCGATATCACAGTATCGCTCCCACCTCTGTCCCCCATCCCAAAACTACAATTGTTATGTCATCCTGTTCTCCTGCTCTCCACACGACCGACCTACTCACCCTGATGTGCTCCCAAGCCCACACTCAATGCCTTTCGATAACATACCCGATGCATATCCCAGTACAGTTGTTCCAACATACAGGTCCCCCACGCAAACTGACCCTTTCGGCCCTCGATGATGTGACGGATCACCTCAACAAACCTGAGATGCAAGAATCACCCACTCTGGTCTGGCACCAGTATCCCACTAATCAACCCCGCTAGGTACAACAACAATGTCGGTACCCTGCAAGACAAGCACCTATCCATGTCCAGTTGTTTCCGTTGAATCAGTAGCTCATCATCACCAAATATAACCTACACGAACTCATCTAGTGCCTCGCCCACTACCCAACACTCACTAACTACGAGCCCTACTATGGGGAGCCTCAGAATCTGCCAAACATCCTCTAAGGTCACCGTCATCTCCCCAGTCGGTAGATGAAATGTCGATGTCACTGAATCCCAACGCTCTATCACGACTGTCAGCATGGCCCTGTGGGCCTTAATCATCAGATACGATAGCATGTGGAACAATCCTACCTCTGCTAATCTTTGGTGATCTGCGCCCGTCATTGCTGCATGCATCTCCTCAGCACCTCAGACCGTCTCTCCTGCATCCACAAGCTCTCAAAATTCTACATCCATAACGGAACCACTATGTCAGTTTCTCCTAGCGTTGTTTTGTCCCCCCTTTTTTTCTTCTTCCCGCCCCAGGATTTCCCTTCTGAATCTTTTTCTTTTCACTCCCTTTTGCCTCACCCTTCCATCTTTCCCCAACAAAACCCATATTTTCAAATTTTGAAAACACTTAAATGAAATAAAAAAAATTACAAAGTTGGGTTTGGGGCTAACCTAGCATGGCACGACACACTCATTGAAGAATCACTCTCTCGTCCCCCTAATGGATGATATCAGTATCATACTCCGACATCGTGCACTTTCACTCTCGCGCTTTCGTTTTCTCCCTCTCCTCCTCACTTGATAGCTGTCCAAATGAGGAAAGGTCATTCTTAGAATTACCTTTTATAGTCTTTTCCCTTCCTTTTTACCTTTTAAAATAAAGGAATTTTTTTTCCTTTATTTAACTTTTTCCCCCCAACTAATTCACTCATCCTCTATCTTCCTGAGGCCACCATTTGCACACTGTATACCCATTTTCCTCCGTTCAAAAGCCAATCTTCTTGTTTTTTCATGCTCTTTCCAATGACTTATACCACTCCATACTTTCGAGAAGTTTCCCGGGGCCCCTTATCCTTCCTCATCCACCTTCTCGAGGGGGCATACCCTACCATTCACTCTCAATCTTCCACCATAAACCTTCTCTCGCGAGACTAGGGCATCCCCTTTATTTCCCCTCCATTTTGGTAGCTCATACAAACTCTCCCATTCTAGGGCATCTCTTTTATGGCCGCTTCCTCTATAGAGTCATCCTCATTTTATTTTCTTCGAAACCCTATTATCCTAATAGCATTTCGAAGAGAGGCAAAATATAGACATCTAAATTTTACCACTTCCATATGGTCAAAGACGTCTCCTTAACCATCCCTTTGCTTATCCACTTCATCCTCTTTGTCGGCATTAATTAAATCATTCATTTAATTAATATTTTGTGTCCTACATAAGATTTCCAAAGTATTTAATTTAATAAATACTTTTACCCCTTTCTTCTCTAAATTAAATAAATATCACTTTATTTAATTTAGTCATATCACCTCTTGGAATTTTAAATTTATTTTTAATTCCCCCACTTTCTCTCTCATTGTCACATCCTCCAACTTTTGCAAGTTGGTCTCTAATCCCTCTTAACCATCTAACCCTCTTTCGTAATCATAATTAATTTATGATTAAGATGTGCACACCCCTAATCATCATTAGGGTCACACCCTCCATAATTTCTCACTTGCCTCTAATCTATCATTAATTTGTCTAATCAAGTACTTGCACAATCTTAATCACTTAATTAGGTTAGCCTAATCTCCATGTCATTTATAGAATGTGTCCTAAGTCAACTTTATTAAATGATTTCTCCTTTTGGAGAAGGCACTCCATTCTCCACGTGAATTTTTAATTCACATTTAATCCCCCAATGAATTCCAAGGAATTTTAAATTCCTTCTCCCATTCCCATGTGGATATTTAATGAATTTTTAATTCCTCACATGTCCTCTCACCCACATGGGGACAAGGACCTCCTTTATGAGGAGATCTTGTCCAATCCCAAGCTACTATATAGTACCTCCATGTCATGTAATCTCTTTCCAACTCATGTACACATGATCTCTTTCAGGCCACTTTGCATGCCACATGTGAAGATGTGGGGGCTTGTGAGTTCTCAACTCACCTTAGCCCTACATCTTGATCTTGGTGGCTCAATCTCAACCATCCATTTCTCTAGAGAATCCAAAATTATCTATAAATACCCCCTCTTTTCTCTCATTTTGAGGGAGATCATTTATGCTAGCCAAACTCTTGCAAAAATTTCTCTTGAGCCATACTTAGCCAAATTTCTCATTCTCTTGTACTCACCATAGCATTTGCATCCATTGTTATCCAACTTCAACCATATTGCATCTTCATTATCCGCCATCGAAGGAGCATACAATATCAAAGATCAAAGGGCCAACCAAAAGACAACTCAACATGGTGAAATCTTTCATTTTGCTTAGTTAAGTTAATCATTTGCCCAATCTTATGGTGTAGGGTGTTTATATTGGTTATTTGCACTATTTTGTTTATTGCTCATTTTCTAACATGTATTTTCGCCCGTTCACAGGTATGTTTGGAAAAGTTATGTTTTGATTCATCATGAGTCAAGCATAATCGACCTTCACCGACATTTCCTCGTCTCATATTTTGGCGCTAGAAGGAGGGAAAACTATTAATCTAACCATTTTTTAGCTTGAATTTTGTTTATGCTAATTTGCATAACCAGGCTACACCTAAATTACAAATAGTGATGTTATTTCAATAGCGTCACCATATAGCAAAGCCCTCACAATTTGAAATCCCAATGCTAAATTAATCTAGCAATGCATATTTAATCTGGAGGTATCAAAAATTTTAAACAGCGACGCTCAAATTCACCAGTCTAATGCTTTCAAATTTCAAACTGGGACGCTACCATTAGCAGCGACACCGAGCAAAATACTGACTCTATCATGCTCACTATTTTTGTTGTAGAGCAATGCTCATTTTCACTAGAGCGATGCCCAACCAAGGTAAGAAATTTTATGTTTGTTTTTTCCACATGTTATTTAATTTCTTGGATTTATCTGACCATTTATGCATGTATAACTATGTTTTGGTTGTTAGGATAATAGGATATTGCAGGTTTTAAAGACATGGAGTGAAAGTGAAGATAGTCTTTTCTATCTTAAATTCTATAATTGTAACAAGCATTCAACACTTTGGGGAAATTATAATCCAATTTCATGCTTTCTACTTTCAGCTTTAGGAAACACACTAGAGTTCAATTAGGTTTAAAATGGGTTTAAAATGGGTTTAAAATGAATGCTCAAAGTTGGATAAAATTGAACCTTCACATCATCATTTTATTTTGGGCTTAAAATTGAACAAGGCAACTTCATATTTCAATTGGTGCTTAAAAATAACTCATCATTGCTTTGAGGCTTAAAACAAACTAGTGCTTTCATTGTCTTGTAATTTTCTTTGCAATTTGTGTCATTCAAATGTGTATGCACTTCTCTCGCACTTCATGACGATCTTGAGAATCAAAAGCATTCTAGTGACATTGGTTTTCTAAAAAATTACCTACATCTTTCAATTGGGTTTAAAATTGAACAATCATGCTAGTATGAGAAAGAGACATTGTGTGTGTTCCCTCCTTGCACTTTATGCAAATTGGGTGGTCGAACTACAAGTGTACTCCCCCGTTTTACGCGAACTAGGTCTTCCTAAGAACAATTCAAAGGAAACTCCAACTGATTTTTCACTTGGGCTAGTATATAAATGGATAAGACTAAATTGTCAAGTCCTCATGGTATTTAGGCCTTATCCATACAATCTCTTTCAGAATGGGGTATTACTATAAAAAGGATAAGACCCGCTAGTAGGATTGATTAAAGCCCTTTAGTGGCTTGTTGGACGCTCACAAGGTGCCATGTCCCCAGTTACCCTTACTACAACTCATTTGTTTAGCAAGCCAAAATCCTAAAATATTTGTTGGTGCAAGAATGGTCGTTCTGAAGCTACCCCACATATGTACTATTCAATTGTAGAAACAAAAAATTTCCTTTTAATCTCCAAACTTTAAATATTTTTAGATTTTGTGGTCCCAAGAAGTGTGTGCCATGGAGGGGATCCAGTGTCGCCAAATCTCTAGTTGTTCACATTGTCTAGTGTTTGGAGAAATCCAAGTGGGGACTCAAAAAATATGGCCATTTCTATCCTAGGATTTTAAATGATTGTGAGTCAATTTCATACTTTACTTGGTTCCAAAACAATGCAAAAACAAACATTCACTATCTTTCTCAAAATTTGAAACACTTTGGCCTAAATATGGATACCTCTTGAAAAAGTCTTGATATTACTACTTTTCCTAAGGATTTATTCTTAGAGATTTCTAAATATCTTGACTTATATCAAACTCCATATTTTCCAAATAAAACATAGGCAATTATGGCTTTGACCTCGTGATTCTCACAAATGGACATTGTGAAAGTTATGGTGTTTTTGACATAAACAATTAGTTTGGAAACATAATCAAGACAAGTGTTTGTGGTAAAAGAAACTCACTTAAGAAAGATAATTTGACACAAATTAAATCCCACATGACCATTTGTAATTTGATCTCTCTGATTGCACAACCAAACCTTACGTTCACTATCATACAAGGAAAAATATTGTAAACATTGAGTCCAAAATCATTAGGTCCTATTTCCAAGAAACATTTGAGTTTTATTTTACCAAAATCATTGAGTTATTAGGGTTTGATCACTTTAGAGGTATAGAATTTTTCTCACTACCTTGGTCTTAAAAAACAAAGGTTCATTCTAGGTCAACATTGTGTCAAACATTTCACTCACCCCTTCATCAAAATTCATCCTTCATCTCACCAAACTTTGTAAATATTTTGAGTACATCAACACTTTGGACTTATAGATCAATCAAACCAAACCATAACTTGGCTACTTTGTATGTGAAATGAATCATTTTCCATGCACTTAGTTAATTTAGTTATCATCTTTGAACTAGTTTATCTTGAAGGTCACGAGTCTACCTTAAAGATTCTCAATTTCATAAACATCCTTTATCCAAACATTAAAATATCAAACCTAAGTCAAAAGTGTTGTCCCTAAATGTTTGCAAAGATCACTTCCCCCATATCGTCCATATTTTCATCCCCAATTATCATCATTTCTCCCAAAAGACTTAGAGCATCCCTTCTACCTAGATTTGAGTCAACTAGAGAGTTCAAACATTACAAATTTCAACACACCTCTCCCATCGTTGACCCACAATATATGGTTACAACAAGATCACAACACAAGAGAATAATGGAAAAAACCAAAGTCTCATCTATCATCAGTGATCCCAATCCTTAATAATTTGATCCAAGGATTTATTCTACCCCCTCACAACAACCATCATCTCCATCAAGGCCATATGAGATAGAAGATGTCACAAACAACCCATTTGGACTTACTAGAGAATAAATCATGGAACATCAAGCCTTAGAAAATGTGGCTCCAATTTCCCCATATTCTGTTGCAAAATCATTGTCACAAGGATTGACTTCATCTACGATTCAACCAAATCCATCCCTTGTGCCAAGTCAACCCTTAACATCTATTCTTTCAACTTGACTAGGAACCAACCTTGGTCTCACTTCATATCTAGGAACAAACACAACTTTGGGTATTCATAAAATGACCATTCCATTAACCACCAACCTTCCCCAAGACACAAGTTGGATACCAACCTTTGGAAAACCACTTACATTCCATGATGCCACAAAAATATCGACATTTTGAGTGCAACCATCTTCATCCATCATCACAAATACCCCAATTATGCCTAACATTACACAAGTTAATGTGAACCATGTGCCTCAAGTAGGAAAACAAGGGAAAGTTAACACTCTGATGCAAAGTCAACCCTTGACAAGTGGTTCCAGTTACCCCATTGACACATCAAAACAAGTGGTTACCCAAGCTACTCAAGTCAATCCACCATCCACATCTAACCCATCTATCATCAACCCCAATCAAAACAACACCTTGGTTATGAATCCCATCAACCAAGGTAATACCTTGGTCACACCTCAAATAGCACAAGGGAACCTTTTTAATCAATGGAATCAAGGTCCTAGTATGTCATTACCATCACAAATCTAATGGAATCATCCTCATCATTTCCCACGGTCCTTTACCATGCAAAATCAATTGGGTCCTCAAAACTACATTCTGCCACCTTCATCTACCATCTTACAAGGGGTGTTAAATCAAGGAAACCCTCCACCTCTCATTAGCAATCTACTACCCACTCAGAACATCAATACTCACAATTTGTCTCAAATATCCCAACAACCACTTGATCCTACATTGCAAGCACATTCCTTAGCTTTACAAAAAGCACAACAAGCTTATCAGCAAGCCGTCCAACAACAACAACAACAACATAAATAATCCTTAATAGCACAAAAAAACATCAAGCAACCTTAGTAGCACAACAACAACATCAAGCAGCCTTTGTAGCACATCAACAACACCAAGTCGCCTTAGTAGTGTAACAACAACAGGAAGTCCAACAAGCCGCCTTAGTAGCGCAACAACAACATCAAGCCTTACTAGCTCAACAGTATTCCCAACAACAACAAGCCTTACTAGCTCAACAATATGCCTAACAAAAACAACAAGATTTCTACTATAACCCTCAAAAAAACATTGTCAATACAAATGCACTAGGAACATATACATCAACACCTCAATCACTTTCACACAATATCAAACCACCATACACCCCATACAACACCTTATTAGATCATAATCCCGCATACAACCCATCTATCATCACAACATATGTTCCTCCAACAAACTCACAAGATGACTTAGCATCACAACTTGAGGCATTGTCATAAGAAATGCAGGATTTTTGGATGGGAAAGACAAAGAATCCCCATACAAAAAACTTATGTCCCTATCCATTTGATCAAAACATAACAATGATACCATTCCCTCCTATCTTTCAAATACCCAAATTTGATAAATACAAAGGGAGGCGAAATCCTGTAGACCACATCAAAGAATTCAATGTCATGTGTATGGAGGTTGCCTACAATGATTACTACTTAATGCGCCTCTTTCCATGAAGTTTGATAGGCCCAACCATGGATTGGTTTTCTCAATTGCCTCTAGGTATTAAAACTTTCCAAGAAGTCACTAAAAAACTCATAGATCACTTCTCCTTCAATCTTGACATGGACATAAGCTTAGAAGAGTTGTACACTCTCAAACAAAACAAAGGCGAATCTTTTGCCAATTTATTGCAATGATGGAGGAAAAGAGCTAGTAAAAGCAAGTGGCCTCTTCCTAATGAACAACAAGTGAGAATTATCATAGAAAATCTAGACCCTGATCTGTCTTTCCACTTGAAAATTCAATACATCACATCTTATGATGAGCTTATCCCTAGAGCCCTTAACATCGAGAGAGCCCTAATCTCACAAGGAAACACACAAGTTTATAAAGACAACCGCCCATCCACTAGTTTTAACGATAAGCCTTGCTATTGGGCCAAGAACAAGAATGTTACTAGTGATGGTGTTGTTGATGCAAAGGTGGTCTTAACTAATCCTAGACAAGAAAACACCCAAACCATGAATACACAACAACCATACACGTCACTGTCAAACAATCAAACAACAATCAATGTTGCAAACACTCAACATAGACAACAAAGAACAAATAGTTCTCCTAAGTGAAAATTCACTCCCTTAGGGGAACCTATGGAAGACGTGTTGAAGAGGTTGATACAGTCTAACATTATCACACTCCCATATTTTTCAAACTATCAAGAGCCACAAATCAAACCTCGTAGCTATAGAGAAGATCACTTTTGTGAATTTCACCAATACAAAGGTCATAGCACACAAAATTGTTTTAGGCTCAAACATACAATAGAGGATCTTATTGAACAATGAGACATTGAGGTTGACCAAAAATCTAGGAATAAAAATTTGAAAATTTACACGAACCCTATGCCTGCTCATGGAAAAATAAAAGATTCGATAAAGGCATCAACTTGAAACAATACCCAGGATACCATGTTGGGACATGTTTACGCTATTTATGAGGAATCAGATATGTATCAAGATATTATTTTAAAATAAATTCCAAACCCATCAACAGTGTTTAGCACTATTTTATATCGTAATGACATCAAGTGGATATCATATTGTGATATCTCTCCCACATATGACTCAATGATTGGGCATGTTGAAGAAGTTCCAAACGAGCCAGAAATATCCCTTATTGCACCCATACCCACAAAATTTTGTGAAGAGTCTTTTACCGATGATATATCATCTACCCAAGGATCATGTCAAGAGGAGGCTCTTGAGGATAACAAAAGTTATTCTGAATCGAGTCAAGATCAAGAACCCCTATCCCCAGAGTTTCACAAAGAACTAAGGGACATCTTCCAAACCATTTTAAACTCTAAAGATGTCCCCAATATCACTCCTGAGATGTTTCTTTCCAATGGACATATAGATGTTCTTCATCCAAAATATGAGTCTCCCACTCATGATATTCCTACACAAGAGCAAGCAACAATCAAGATTATTGATTCTTACAGTGATTGTGCATCATCGACATATTTTGAATCAGTACCAACATCTTTTGAAATAGTATCAATAGATAATGATGTCATAGACTCAAATAAAATAGTTCATGAGAAAGCAACGGTCAAGATTCTTGATTCTTATAGTGATTGTGCATCATCGACCTCTTTTGAATCAGCATCAACATCTTTTTAAGCAGTATCAATAGATAACGATGGCATAGAACCAGAGAAAACAATACATATTCCTAAACAACAGGAACCCATAGCAATATCATGTGTTCACGATAAGTCCTATTCAGTGGCTATGGATCAAAGGATACATTATCAAAGAAAAGGATTAAGTATTGATAATACCTTCACAATGTCAGGGGAAATCTTGTCTACAACAAACATCAACATATGGGGCATGAAGGATCCTTATGATGAAAATATTGTCAATGCTACAACTAGTCATATCATGAGTTGACATTCACCCATCATCTCATACACAAATTGGGACCAACGTAAAAAGAAGAATTCCTATCAAAGTAAGGCAAAGATCATCAAATAAAATGAAGCAGAAAAGAAAAAAGGAAAAAATAAATACAAATGGATACCAAAACAAAGTAAATAAATTCATCCCTAAAAAACTCCATTGGTCAAAGAAACTATGGGGTAAAATAAAAAAGGGAAATGTATCCATCAAAAGAGTCCTCAAATACAAAAGCAGACTTCTCAAGCAAGGAACAAAGTATATCCAGTGGTTGGTCCTAATTCCACAAAAACCTCCCTTCTCATCCATCACCACTCATCTTCCCAAGTTTGGAGAGTCAAAGGTTCCAAACTATCGACCAATCCATCTCATATTCCTTCATGCATGACACCATACACTCCATTCATGATATCCAATTATTGCACTGACTATTTTTTGGCAGCTATTCTTCATCATAAGGATTCTGAAGGCACTCTATCAAAATGTGCACACATAGACAAGGTTAATTTTGGTATCCACAAGGCAAATCAGAATTCGTCAATGTTGCATTCAAGTGCTCATATCTTAGCAAAGAAACTTATTCAAGCAGGATATCATTGGAATTTTATGGAAATGTCCTCCACATCAGTACCACCAGGTGGTTGAACATGAGGCTAACATTTCAAAAAAATTAAAAAAATTAAAAAATGATAAAAATCCAAAAAAATAAGAAAAAGGATTGAAAATAGTAAAGATAAAAATCATCCTCCAGTGGAAACCACTACGGTGTCGTTTTGGGCAAGTACTATGATGAAAACTTAGAAAACATGCGTCACGAGTAGAATCGAGTGTCTATATGATCCTTCTTAGACAGAAGCATCTCATCCTTGTCACAATAAATCCAATGTTCCCTCCATCCATCCAATCCAAAATTTATCCAGATATTCTATTTTATCTTGATCTTGACAAAGAGTCGACGTATACTTCAACCCTACTCATTGAAAACTTTTGACAAGATCTTTACCACTTTATCTTGTGAAGTCCCATAGCTTATATCTAGCATGATAAAACTCTATCAAACTCTTCACATAAACATTACCTATCTTGGTTGTCCATTGCATTATAAAGAATTGCTAAGCACTGTGGGCAAGTTATTGCACTCTTGTTTTCAAATAACTCATGATCCATGTCTTTTATCTCACAACATGACATCGACATTGTGATCTAGGTATCGTTTACCTCTAACATCTCATCGAAAACACCAATAACATTCGCAAAATGATCATCAAAAAATACATAAACATCAAAATCCTATATAGCTAAAATCCAAAAAACATTCAAAAAATTGTAAAGGAAAAAAATCCAAAACATCCAAAAAATATCAAAATCCCTAAAAAGGTCGAACATCAAAAATCAAAACAATAGGGTCCTCTTGCCGAACTACATCATCTATGAGCTTGAACGTAGGCAAGGCCATCATTGATGTGCCCCCGAGACACCCTAGGTCAGTCCTTTAGGATTCTGTCACAATAAACTGTCTTCACTTGTTCGTATCTTCATCTTGTAAATGGGTCGATTCATTCGAATTACGTGGTCTCTACATGTATAACGTAGGAAAGGATTATCTTTGATCAACCCTCGAGTTCCCTAGGATAGGTTTTTAGGTTAGGTTCTTCGTTGAAACTCAGAAATTCTTAGAAAACCTGTAAACATTTGTAAAACCCTTGAAAATACCAAAAACATCTAAATATCTTCAGAAAATCCCTAAACATCCAAATATTCAGAAAAAACACAAAAATAATAGAAAACATTCAAAAGACCTAAAAAGCCTTTAATATCTCGGAAAACCCTAAACAACCTCAAAAAATCTAAAAAATCCTAAATGTGAACCTAGTGTTTTCTATTAATCTAAATGTGCAAACTAACTAAACTAGAATGCAAAACAAAACACAAGATCACCTCAAATGATTAGCCTAAGGAAGAAAACACAAAGAAAAGATACCAACAAGATAAAGATTATAACTTTGTGTGATTCCTTGGTTGGCCCTTGATGTTGTTGACTTGTGTGCTCCTTAGATGGTTGTGTGATGAAGATAGATGCAAGATGAACAATGTGGATGCACTGAGATTTGAATGCTAATGCAAATTAACAATGCTTGAAAATGGCTTGGAGGATAATGCTTACAAATTACTTAACAATTTTATAGCATGAGGGTGCAAAAATGAATAAGTGTTCTAAATTAATTAGAAGAGGGGGTATTTATAGAAGAAATTGAATTCTCTAGAGAATTAAATGGTCAAGATTGAGCCATCATGGCCAAGATGAAGGGCTATGGTGAGTTGAGGACTCACAAGCCCTCACATCTTGACATGTGGAAGGTGAAGTGGCCAAGGATGTGATGATGTGTAAGTGAGGTGGAAGGACATGTGATGTGGAGGAAGGACAAGTACTTGGAAAGTACCTTTGGAGATGAGAAGATTTCCTCAAAAAGGAACTTCTTGTCCCCAAGTGAGAATGAAAGTGACACTTGAATAATTTTAGAATTCCTCAAAAATCTCCATGGAGAAGAGGAAAGAAGGTGGAAAAATAAATGTGAATTAAAAATTCACATGATTGGAAGAATCTAGTGGGTAAGACAAGGTTCCCAAAAAGGTAGGATTTTGACACATGTGGGTGATGTGAGAGGTCAAAGGTTCTAGAAGACTTTGGAACATGTGAGTGATGTGACAAGTCAAATGTTCTAGAACTTGCATGGGGATAAGGGGTCTTGGGAGGATAAATGTGAATTAAAAATTCACATGGGGAAGAGAGGAATCTTGGATGAATAAATGTGAATTAAATTTTCACATGGGAAAGAGAGTCAATGCCAAATATGGAATATGTAAGAGTTTGACCAAAAGGGTATGCTAAATGTGGCAGGATGATTAGATTATGGTTGTGCAAATACATGATTAAGAAAATTAACAGGGGATTAGAAGCAAGTGGCAAAAGTTGGAGGATGTGACATTAAACCCTGATTAAGGGTGTGCACATCTTGATAATGAATTAATTAAATTAATCCAGATTAGAAGAGGATTATGGAGGATGTGACAATGAGAGAGAAAAATGATGAATTTAAAATTGATTTTAAAAGGCCAAATGACTAAATTAAATAAAATTTACATGTTTATTTAATTTAGAGAGGAAAGGGGGTAAGGTAAAGTATTTAATTATTCGATTAAATTCTTTAGGAACCTTAGGAAGAAGATGAAATATTAATTAAATAAATCGTTTAATTAATATTGACGAAATAGATGAATAGAGTAAATGATTTTGACCATGTGGAAGTGGTCAAATTTAGATGTCTACATTTTTCCCCTCTTCGGAATATTGTTAGAATAACAGTGTTTTGAAGAAAAGAAAATGTAGATGACTCTATAGAAGAAGCGACTAGAAAAGGATGCCCCAGTATAGGGAGAGATGCATGAGCTGCCCAAATGGAGGGGAAATGAATGGGGATACCCCAATTTTTTGAGGGAATGACCATGATGGAGAAAATGGATAAAATGGTAGGGTATGCCCCCTCAAGAGGGTGATTGGGGAAGAAAAAGGGGCCCCAGGTGACTTGTCGATATGAGAAAATATAGGGTACAGTTGGATAGAGCTCAAAAAATCAAGCAGGTTTGACTTTTGAACAGAGTCAAACGAACGTACGGTGAGCAAATGGCGGCCTTGGAAAGTTAGGGAATTAGTTGGAGGAAAAAAAGGTTAAATAAGAGATACAAATACCTTTTAGTGAAAATGGAGGGAAAAGTTATATAAGGTAATTTTAGAAAGTACCTCACCTCATCTACACTATAGCAGTTGAGAGGAAGAGAGAATAGGAGAGGAGATGAAGAGGACGAGGAGCTACGATGCCAAAGGACTGTGACTCAGACATTATCCATTGGGGGAATGAGGTGCGAAGATTCTACCGCAAGTGCGTAGTCCCATGCCAGGTTAGAAACAAAACCCTTTCTAGTATTTTAAGCATTTTTTAATGTATTTCGTAATGTGTATGCAAATTTGAAAAGTTGGGTTTTGTTGTCGGGATAGGATAAGAAAATGGGTTGGTGGAAAAAATATTTATTTTGGAAAATGGGTTAAAAAACATTTGGGTAGTTAGAGCCTCGGGTTGGTGTGGGTTCGCCCCGAAAGGGGGTGGGTCTACCCTAGAGAGCGCGAGTCCGCCCCATGACAGGGCAGGTCCACCCCCTAGGGTCAAGTCTACCCCACCTAAGGTTGAGTCTGCCCCGGAGAGGGGTGTGTCCACCCACCTAGGGGAGGGTCCACCTCGGGAGCGGAGCGTGTCCACCCTGCCTAGGGGTAGGTCTTCCCTGCCCAAGGGCAGGTTTTCCCCAAGAGTGGGGCATGTCTGCCCCATCCAGGGGTGGGTCCACCCCAGAGTGGGGTAGGTTCACTCCACCCAGGGGTGGGTTTGCCCAAAACAAAAAGGGGGACCCAAAGGGAAGAAACCGAAAAAGAAAGATGAGTGAGAAAAGGAGGAAAAATTAGCAAGATGGTTTCCCCAGGTCGGGAGAGAGAAAATGGTAAACAAACTGACATGTGGAGTGGTGTGGATGCAGAGTTTCAACTCGATGCGAACTCATGAGAGACATTCAGAGGTGTTAGTGGCGACCATGGTGGCGATGACTGGAGCGGACCATAATGCCTAGGCTGAGGCAAGATTACTGTATTTTTTCAGCTATCCATCGATGAGATCCCATCGAGCTATGCTAACGACACTCATAGAGCGATGGATTTCGGTGACATCGACATTCCATTTTCCAACGAGGGAGATGACAATTACATTAGACAATGTGTTGTGCATCCTGAGGTTGCCCATAGCATGGCAGCTAGTGAGTGAGGTGGTATCGATAGGAGTGGAGCTAGATCACACCATATTTGTGCTATTTGGACGAGACGATCTACCCATGCAGAGAGGGAAATTAGATGTGGACCAATGTTTGTCACTAGGGGTGCCAACACTACCATTTTTCTGTGTGGACTAATCCGTGGGATATTTCTGGCAGACCAAAGTAGGCGCTTCTGCAGTATACGGTTTATGGAGGTGATTCGACATCTTGTCGAGGGATGAGAGGGACAATTTTCATGGGGCACATGTGTATTAGCACATTTGTAGAGAGATATGCATGTCATTTTTTACCGAGAGGTAGTGAGTACGACACACATGACTTTATTACAAGTATGGGTCTAGTAGCATATTAGTATTATCAGGCCATTAGTGGTGAGGAGAGGATGGGTGGAGGATGCAGCGCCTATAGCTTGGTGGTATAGGCAAGAGGGGGTTGGGTTATGCGTTATGAGATGCAGGGGGATATGGATGGATGGAAGAGAGTCTTTGATGACTTCCAGCAGGAGCACATAGTATGGCATCCATACATGTTTCAGTGATTTGTGGGATGGAGGGAGAATGAGAGGAGACATCAAGACTACTTCATGAGCAGATGCATTTTGATTGGGAGGGAGCCTCACATGGTGGAGGCACACTAACTAGAGAGAGTGGCGAGATAGTTTGGGCTTACCTAGGATACCCCGCCAGGTCGGGACACATTTCTCTGGATCATCCGATAGTGGCCATGGGGAGGTCATATTGCACGGAGGACTGCCAAAGAGGCTTGGGAGTCAGTGGAGTGAGTTCCCTACCCAAGGAGGGTTGTTGGGGAGGAAGATGTAGGGATGATAGTGCAATATGCCAGGTGGTTTTGCAACCACCGGTGGGATAGGATTACATCGATGCAACCCATTATGGGGGCCTTAGGGTTTGAATCAGATGATGAGCGATGATTGGCGAGGGAGGGCAAAGAGAGGAGGGGACAACAATGGAGAGGACAGGAGGCAACTGGGGTCAGGGGGAAGTAGGAGGATGTAGGGATTGAAAGATAGCAGGATGGAGAACAGGAGGAGGTTGGGGCCGGAGGACAACCAGAGAGGATGAGGAGGAGGAGATGGTGGAAGGGGCGTAGAGTGAGGATGGATGCAGAGGAGCAGATGGATGCAGCATTGTTGGGTGATGGGAGAGGGATAGAGATGGATGGGAGGGGATCATAGGTTGAGATGTTGGATGTGCCTAAGGGGGAGGCAAGATTTGTAGGTCAGTAGATGGGCATAGGGAGCATAGTACAGCTGAGGAGAGTTCTGGTGAGGAGCAGGGCTGAGTAGGAGGGTGTGGGGCTACAGGATAGTAGGATGGAGCACAGGGTGAGACTAGGGCTAGAGGATAGTCAGAGAGGGCGACGAGGAGTAGACAATGGAGGGGGGCCCAGACAAAGATCGAAGCTGAGTAGGAGCCCCACATGTTGGAGATAGGGATAAGTGAGGAGGAGAGGAGCCTAAGGGGGAGGTGATATTTTTAGGACAACAAATGAGGGTGGGGAGGAGGGTACAGCCAAGGAGGATTCGGGTGGCAAGTAGGATTGAGAAGGGTCATGATGAGGCAGGGATGGATGCGATGGATGTTGACGTTCACATGATGGAGCCATTGGAAATAGTTCCAACTGTACCAACTGAGGATCCTATTGTTTTGTTGAGGGGGGCCCAGGCAAGGCTACAGATGAAAAAGAAGAGGTTGAGGATTGTAGAGCATTAGCAGAGGATTGTAGAGGTTGAGGTGTGTAGAGTGAAGGCAATGGGACAGAGGGATTATGGCTTCATCTTGGATCATCTGAACTCAGAGGTACATGATGTAGAGAGGGAGAGATATGGGCTGGGAGCAGAGATAGAGGGAGTACAGGGTGAGCTATCCTGGGTGACCTAGGATTGAGACAGACTACAGGCAGTAATGACCATAACACAGGTGAGGGGATAGCTAGATTTCAGAGGGGCAGCAGAGTAGGTCTTAGCAAAGTGTCAGTAGCAAGTTGAGAGGGAGATGGAGGCGCTGAGGGTACAAATGATAGGACTATTGGGGGAGAGGACTGAGCTCAAGGATAGGGTGTCTTATACATAGACAACTCTAGGAGATGTGAGGGCGAGGGTGGAGGCAGTAGAGGCCCAATTAGAGATGGTTCAGAAAGAGAGGGACACAACGTATGTAGATGTGCAGGGGCTTCGAAGTGAGAGGGACAAAGCACAGACCCAATTACAGGTGGTGCACGAGGAGAGAGATAGAGCCACAGAGCAGGTGCAGACCTCACAGGGGGAGAGGGATGTAGCAGTGGCTCAGGAAGAGATTGTAGAGAGAGAGGTGGCACAGGGTCGAGCATAGGAAGCCCAGGGTGAAGGGATGGAGATAGAGTCAAAGGTGTAGAGATTACAGTCTCAGATATAGGCTATGCAGGCACAGATGCAAGATGAGAGGGATAGGGCAGCAGAGCAGGTGGAATGGCTGAAAGAAAAGAGAGATTAACTGAGGTCGGATCATGATGCATGGACACAGGAGAAGGGACTCATTACTAGAGACCGAGATAGATATAGAAATAGAAATGAGTGAAATGCTGTCAGATATTAGACTGTAGAGATTTAGGATTATATGAGGGAGGTGAACTACTAGATGATCACGTATCAGCATGCAATTCCAAATCCGACACAGTGCACATATTAGTATGTTTGACAGACTCCGCAAATTCTCTCGCCATCCCAAACACTAGGGACACAGACTCAAGGATACGATGGACATGTATTTGATAGACATTATTATGGACCATGTGATGGATATATATATATATCTATATGATATGTGATAGCCCTTATTGACACTATGTTATGTTTATGATGGATGATTATATTTATGCATATGTGTATGTGTATGATCCTATGATGTGTGATTATGACAATGTAATTATGTGTACATGTTTATGATGATATATGTTGATATTTATATGGATACTACTAACGTGTGTAATGTAGGATGTGATGTGTTTTATAATTTTTATCTATGATGGATATGGTCCTAATGTGATGCATGTTTTATGATGGATATGGACTTATGTGATGCATGCTTGATGATTTTATGCATGATTTATGATTTTATGTATAATGAATATGGACTTAACGTGATGAATGTTAATGATATAAACTAATGTGGAAATGTATGGATCTAAAAAATGAACCGATCATGATTAATCAAAACAACTTAATATAAGATAATAATGTAAATGCAATCATTGCATAATACAACATGTAATGAACCTAAGTGTCAATAAGTATTTTCATAGAAATGGGGGTAGATGGTGTGAAATTTCACCTATCAAAACTATTGATATATCGAGAAAAATGGGAGAAAAGGTAAATATTTGCACAACCAAAATCATAGGTTAGGGATGAATGCAATGGGAATAATTATGAAATGCGATCCTAATTTAAATTTTCCATATTTGAAGCACTATTTTTTGCTATAACATAAGACACCAGGTGCCAGGGTATATGAAACCAAGGAAAGTTAGCATCTAATGCATAAAACAAACACAACAGACAAGGTTATCCCAACACCCCAAAGTTGTGGAGACCTTGGTCGGGCCAGGTATTGGGATAACCACAAGCACAAAGGGATGCCCCCAATGTAACACAAGATCTTGGAGATCCTAGTGGGTACTACGTGGGAACAACCCAACAGACAACAACAATAAACAATCAAGAGATGCCCCTATGTTAACCCATCAAAACACACCATAATATGACAAATTATGGTGACCTTGACTAGTTGTAATAGGGAGCTCAAACAATTAAAAAAAAAAGAAAAAGCATTAAAAGATCACAATCAAATTCAAACGTCCTTTTTCATAGGATCAAAAGGATGGATGAGGTTGCTGAGGTCTGTTAGGAAGGATGCATCCTGTTGAGACCGATGATGGATACTGAACTAAAATGACCCAGATGACACATGATTTTTGTCATTAACCAAATCTTCTGACACTAGAGGATCTTGTTTATGAAGAACCAACTGGATAAGGTCACTCTTGACAACATGACACAAGAGACAAGACAGAAGACCGACACAAGACCAAAACACCCTAACGACCTAGGGGCTCGGGAGCTAATCAAAGATTAGCCTTGCCTACGTGAAAGTGCAGAGCCCTCGTAGTTCAAGAAAAGACCATGGATAAAGGCGCAAGAGGACCAATGGAGACTGATGAGACAATGAAAAAGTAAAGTAAAGCAAAGGAAAGCCTCGGGGTGGATTAAAAGATTGACCTTGCCTACATGAAATCACAGGGGCAACGTAATTCAAAAAAGACAAACGATGACCGACTATGGATAAGAGCGCAAAGGGGGTGATGGAGACAGATGATGGATGACCATCATGGGACAGTTGGAATGCCTTAGGGGCAGATCAAATGATCAACCTTTCCTACTTGAAAGTGCAGGAGCAACGTAGTTCGACATTGACCAAAGAGACCAACACGACTAGATGAGATCCAAGTGGAGACCAACACGATGATAGAGCCCAGACCTACAAGACAACTAGATGAATGACACAAGCTCAGATGAGGGTAAAAGCTCAGGATGACTAATAGCGGATAATCATCCAATGCTCAATCAAAACATACCAAGTGACCAAGGTCAAGATGTTGATGAAGTGATAGGATAAGCTAGGATGTGGAGACATGCAGTAACTAAGACACAAGGTAGATAATGATTAAGCTCTCTACAGATGACGCTTGTTACTAATTTTTCATCAACCGCACTTATCCTAGGTGCCACCAAGATTAGTTTTCACCATAGGACAATTTTATTTCTCTTTACTATTTTTGGATTTTTTTTCTAATTTTTTTGTATTTTTTTGTATTTTTCAAATTATGGCAAGATAGAAAGACTTCATACTTTGCTATATTTTTGGTGCATGGAAATGTGAGTCTAAATGAATCTAGAATATAATCACCTTGGGGGATGACAAACAAGATACCTTCCCCTGATCCGTTGTGTGTATATGACCTATCAAAATGCAGTGTCCACGTGGTGGCTTCTACTACTATAAAGACTTCTTCATCAGGAAATTCCATCACCAAAGGATCTGCATCAAGCAAGGGAGCATCGACTAACTAATCTACTATCACCTATCCTTTAATGGATTTATGATCCACATATTCAATATCAAATTCACTTAGAAGGATGACCCACTTAGCCATGCGACTAGTTAAAATTGTTCTGGATAACAAGTATTTTAGTGGATCAACCTTGGAAATGAGTTTTACTGGATGGTTGAGCATGTAATGTCAGAGCTTTTGTGAGCTAAAAACCAAGGTGAGGCGGGATTTTTCTATTGGAGAATAGTTTAGTTCATAACCAACCAAGGTCTGACTAATGTAATAGATGGCTCTTTCTTTTGTTGACTCATCGTGTTGGGCTAGCAATGCCCCCAGTGCCACTAAAGTAGAAAAAATGTACAACAGGAGTGGTTTACCAAGGATTGGTGGCATAAGAATTGGTGGCTGAGCCAAATATTCTTTCATCTTATCAAAGCCAAGTTGGCATTGTTGATTCCACTTAAAAACATTATCTTTCTTCAAGAGGTGAGCGAATGACTAACACTTATCGACTAATTGAGCAATGAATCACCAAATGGATTGAAGTTTACCCTAAAGGCTTCTCAACTACCTTAGGTTATGTGGTGGAGGCATATCCATGATTGCTTTAACCTTTGTTGGATCAACCTTGATGCCCCTGTGAGAGACAATGAAACCTAATAGTTTTCCTGACGTAACCCCAAACACACATTTCTTTGGATTTAGATGCAACTTTTAGTGCTCTAACCGTTCAAAGATCTTTCTTAAGACTGCAGGGTGTTCTACTCTAGTTTTTTATTTTCCTAAGAGATCATCCACATAGTCTTCCATGATAATGTGGATAAGATCATGAAAGATGACAGTCATTGCACGCTGATAAGTTTCCCTTGCATTCTTAAGCCAGAAGGTCATAACATTATAACAAAATGTACCCCAGGGTGTGGTGAAGGTTGTCTTGTGTTGATCTTTGGGTGCAATCCTGATTTGGTTATATCTAGAAAATCCATCCATGAGGGATAGCATCTCATGTCCTATAGTTAAATCAACCAGTATGTCTATGTTTGGCAAAGGAAAGTCATCTTTAGGACACGCCTTATTGAGATCTCAGAATTTTTTACATATTCTAACATCCCCATTTGGTTTGGCTACTGGAACAATGTTGGAGATCCATTCAAAGTAGTCAATGGGTCTTATAAATTTGGTTTCCAATAATTTCTCCAATTCTTTCTTGACCAATAGGGAAACTTGTGAGTGCATTTTGTGGAGCTTCTGCTTAACTGGTTTTGCATCAAGATGCACATCTAGATGGTGTACAACCAATGCAGGGTCTAATCTAGGTATGTCTGAATATTCCCATGCGAAATTGATCTTGATTTCCTTGAGGATCATGGAGATGGTGGAATATTCTTCTTCTAATAATGCTTTGGCTACATAAGTGATTTTGGGATCCTCTTTAGTTCCCAAATTGATTTCTTATGTTTCTTCTATCAAGATAGATGATCGTTCAGACCATTGTGTTCCTGCAAGGGGAAGATGAACGTCCCCATCTTCTGGTGCCTCACTGAGGTTTTCACTGTCAAATACGTCCTTTATTTTGACTTTTTCTAGGTCAAGAAGTTACTCAAGGAGGTTTTCACTAGGTGACCCTTTTTTATCTTTCTTTTTCTTATTTTTTCCAATCCCATGAGGTGTACATAGGTATCCATTGAGGTAAGTAAGTTGGTAGGTGTGCTGTCACGTTGGTCCCTGTAGACACGCAAAATATGCATACATTTCAATCCACTACTTTAATTAAATAACCTTCATTTAATCAAATCTAACATTTCATCCTTCAATTAAATAAATCCACATCATCATTACCTCATTTGATTAAATAAATCAATTTTAATCAAACTATAACATTTCATCTTTCATAAACCATATTCTAAGTTCATCTCCTGCAAATTAATCCACCTTTATCTTACATCATCCCTTTGATTAAATAAAACAAAATTTATTTAATTAAATCCCAAATGCATATTCCATCCCTTTTGATTTAAATAAATGAAAGTATTTAAATCAAATAAGTCAAAATCACCTAAACATCATTTAAGATAATCTAATCCTAATTAATCTAATCTAACCACCCATCACATCCTCTAGCTTTTCCCACTTGCACCAATAAAACATTTTAATTCATTTATAAATTCATCATTTTCCCTCAACAAAGCATCTTTTTGAGAATATTCTCGAAGTTTGAATATAAAGGAAAGTTGACTTGTCCCTTCCAACATGGAAATAACTTCTCTCTTACATGTCCCCCACTTAGCATTTAACTCTCAATTTCAAATTTGAATCTCCCCCTCTTTGGCACATTGGCCAAAACTTGCACATTCCTCAACCTCTCACAATGTGACAAGTGGCTTCATCTCATTGGTCAAATCATTATCCCACATTGCTCTATTTTGAGCTCTCTTCGAAATTGAAAATCTATAAATGAAAGTTGAATTCTTCATCAATCCATCCAAAACCCTCATGCAAAGTTACTCTCTTCAATTTGCATCATTTGAGTTTTAGCAAGGATTGGGAAAGGGTCATTTGCACAATTGACACCAATCCAATATGGAATAGGTACATGTTATGTTTTTAGATGTCTTTTAATCCTTGTTATTGGTTACATTTTCTTAAGCATTTACATGTTATCTCATAGGGGTACTTAACAAGTTTGTATGCACTAACCTTTGTCATGAAGTTTAAGGGTGTATGCAGATTTTGAGGGGTGCTCACAGTCCCAATCAATGAGTTCAAGATGGCGAAGGGAGAGGCTAATGGTGCAAACAGATAGGCATTCAAACATGGAAGAAAGTTCTACATGGTCTACATCATCATACGCATGTATGATGCATTCTTCTTCTGGTATATCTTCCAAAAGACCATCGCTTGCACTAATGTTGTTAGAGGTACTAGTTGATGTTGCGGGACCCTTTTTCTTTTTATCATAGCCTAAGATTGATTTTTTTGGATGTACAGAAGTGTCGATTGGCTACTTTCTTCTTGGTTCTTCTAGACCAAGACCTCCCCCCTTATAATTGTGCTTTTTAACGTACTTAGAGGGCCAAGGGTACATCTCTTGAAAATATTCTTTTAAAGGAGGATTAGGTTTAGATTCTTCTCGATCTATCCATTGAATTATATCATCTTCAAGCGTATACTCTGGTAACTTAGAAGATATATAAGTGCTAGTGCCCACATTTTTGGAGCTCAAGGTGACTACTTTTTGTTCCTTCTTTGGAGTAGATTTGGAGGGTTGACCATATGTGTGTGGCAAGGGTGGCATGGTTGCCACGTTTAAAGCAGTATGCATCTCATACTCACCTCATCCCTTGTCAATGATCTAGACCTTGGTGATAGTGGATTCAGAGGTAGATGGGGTGGATGTGGTGATGGGTGATGAATTAGATGATGGATTGGGTGAAGATGTATGCGATTGTCCCATTTCAACTCCTATATAGTAATGGGAATGGGGGAATGAAGCTTCAAGTGAGCGACAGTATTCAAAGGGCTGAGGTTCAACTTGTATTGTAACTTCCATTCCATTAAATGGGAATTTTAAGCATTGATGATAGGTGAATGGGATGATCTGCATGGCATGGATCCATGGTCAGTTGAGGAGAATATTTTAGGGGAGGTCCAGATCA
The DNA here is from genome assembly GCA_007258455.2 of Sequoia sempervirens. Classification (NCBI taxonomy): domain Eukaryota; kingdom Viridiplantae; phylum Streptophyta; class Pinopsida; order Cupressales; family Cupressaceae; genus Sequoia; species Sequoia sempervirens. The sequence goes on along the minus strand of VDFB02271358.1, from coordinate 327,124,649 downwards.
AGCACATGACAAGTGGTGTATTGTATAATAGGACCAACTTGAATTGGAAGCTCAATAACCCCTTCAGAATCCCTTTTTGCATTATCATAAGCTTTGATGGTGATAATCTGATTACTTAAATCAGCGTGGGTATATCCTACTTGCTTTATGAATTTTAATGTACATAGATTGAGAGCAAAGCCATTATATATCAAGACCCTCTTTACTTTATGTCAAGTGACAAGAACCTCTATATGAAGGGTTCGATTGTATTTGGCGTTGATGGTAGGCATGTCATTTTGACTGAAACCTAGTTGGTAGGTTGATGACAGATGTCCAACTAGGGCTTGGAATTGTGTGGGGTCGATGTTATTAGGGACACAGGCATCTTGTAAAGCTTTTGTTAAGATTTCCTGGTATATAGGAGAAGACTTTAGCAAATCTAAGATGGATATTTGTGTTGCGGTCTTTCCTAGATGATCAAGGATTTTATACTGAGAACTTACGAGAGGTGATGGTGTTGACGTGGAGGCTCCAGGGATAGTAATGCGGGTACGACAAGTGGCAACAACACATTGAGGTTATTTTCCTTTGACATGTATCATAGACACACGTGGTTCCACTTGTTCGATGTGCATGACGATACCCTCATAGTTAAGTGGCACATTTTTGTAACTAATGTTGTTGGTGTTGTTATCCTAATTATTGTTAGGGCCTAGGTTAGATGTGCTAGGATCTTGGTTATGTTTAGGGAAAGCATTTTGATATATTTGTAATTAAGCATTGGACGATGAAGCCTGATTGGCATCCACATGAATATCTCCTCGATCTATAAGATCTTGGATGTACATTTTTAGACTTTGAAACTTATTTAGGGTATTCCCTTTCATTTTGTGAAACTCAGAGTATTCATTTTCTTTAAACCAGCCTATTTTAGGCTTAGATTCATCAAGTGGCTTGGTCACAAGATATTTGATTGGATAATTGGCTTGTAGGAGCTTGTTGAACATGGAAATGAGGGGTTCTCCTAATTGAGTGTATTGGAATTTACCGTTCCCTTGACTAGATTGTTGAGGGGGTCGAGGTGCCCCCCGTGGTATGTATATGGCATTGGGCATGGATGGTTGTTGCTTCTGGGAGGTATTGGCCACTTGAACATGTTTAGTGTCAGTGATGCCATCATTGACTACATTTTTGTTTTTATTCTAGTAATGAGATTTTTCACCAGATGACTTTTCCTTATCCAAGTTATACAATTTAATTTTCCCTTTTGCAACAAGTGCTCTCTTAATGATGGGGCCTTTTTCAATAAGCTCTGTGAAGGTAGTAACACAATGAAGATTAAGAGCATGTGCTAGTTCGGGATGGACATTAGCCACAAAAGGGTGACCATATCCTTTTCGCTGAGAGGAGACTTCATACTACTAGCGACAGCTCGCCACCTTTGCAGGTATTTAGTGAAATTTTCCCCATCACATTGTTTCTCCTTCAAGAGGTCTAGAGTGTCAATGTATTTTTCCAAATTGAAGGAGAATTATTTGAAAAAATATTCGGAAAGATCAATGAATGAAGAAACTATCCCCTTCTTGAGACCCATGAACCAATCTAAGGCCGGTCCTCCTAAGCTTCTAGGGAATAGACGCAAGAGATAATTGTCATTATGTTGAACATCCTGACATTGTACATAGAGCTCTTGCAGATGGGCCTTTGGATCTTTGGTTTCTATATATTTTTTGAACTTAGGTATCTCAAAATTATTTGGAAAGGGAACAAGTGAAATTGAAGGATCAAATGGATATAGGAAAATTTCCTCAAACTTGAAGGATTTCTTGGATGTACCCACTTGTAGATCTTTTAATGCGGCTTTGAGTTCCTTTAGGTATTTATTGATAGGTGGGGTTGGATTGGATAGATTAAGTGGATATTGTTGATGCAACACATATGGATTGCATGAGGATGTAGGTTGATACTGATTAGTGCAAGCAGGTTGGGGATTAATGTAATACTGATGGGACGATGATGGGTAAGAGGCAGAAGATGCTTGTTGTTGAGATGGTTGATGCTAGTAGTATGAAGTGGAAGGAGCATTATATGGAGCTTGGTAGTATGTAGAGGCCCCTTGTTGGTAAGGCAATTGTTGTTGATAATAAGAGGTAGCCTGAGCACCCTGTTGATGAGGCGGTGGTTGTTGCATGTAGGATGTGGATGAGACACCTTGCTGATGTACAAGTTTTTGTTGAGCATAATAAGGATTGGCCAGGTAATTATATGCGACATTGGGTTGTTGTGTGACATGTGGAGGCAGTTGTGGATTAGACTATTGTTGGTATGGATTGGTATGTGATTGTAATGGATTTGTGTAAGGAGGTGGTTGTTTCTACGGTGGATTCTAAGGAGTCACATGGATGTTCGGATTAGTATAGGCAGTATATGTGCTAGATGGATGGTAAAGATACTATGCAAGAGGATTATGTTGTGTTTGTGGGAGGACATATGCATGTGATTGTTGATGAGGCAGGCGAGATGGGATGTGTTGTTGTTGTGGGACTGTTGTAGAAGATCCATGGGGTGGTGGTTGAGGATGTGATGCAGTTTGGGTTGTATGATGAGGAGGTTGTTTATGGGTGACAATATGTTTCTATGGGTTTGGAACATTTTTTTGTGGGATATTCTATTGTGAGGGTTTTTGATGATGTTGTTGTATGGGAACTGAAACGGTAGCGGTATGTTGTGGTGGTGCCTGTGATGGGGTAGTTGCATATTGTGGAAGTGCTTGCAAAGCAATGGATTGATGAGGAGTATTACCTTGAGTGGTCGACACATGTCCTGGTGGTGGAATTAATGCAATAAAGGGGTTTCCCCCAGTGTTAACAGATGGTTGACCCAGATACTAAGGTGGGAATGGTGGAGCAGACGATATGCTTTGTGGCATGCCATAAGCATAGGGATCATAAGGATTGGATGGTATGGTAGGGGTAACAGATGGAATGGGAGGACAATTGGTAACCTCATGTTTCACAACATTCCCAAACTAAGGATGATACTAATTATCTATAGGTGTACCCTCAGGAACATAGGAATTTCAGGGAACATTTTGGGGATCTTGTTGTACTGGTGGAGGTTGAGTGTTGGTATACTGTGACATGTCAAAGCCATATGGTGGTTTCACTCCTTTCATGAGTAAAGTAGTGAAGATCTTATCCCCATGTTCGTCAAGGAGGTGATCTGTCATCAGGGCGTTAGTGGGATTGCTTAGGTATTCATCGACAGTAAATTCAAGCTAATTAATCATGTTTTTGTCAGCAGGTATTTAAGTATTTTGTCCATTGTTGTTAGATTGTGATAAAGTACCATTATGAGGGTCTTGGGGGATGTTCACACCGTTGTTAGGATCCTGAGAGGCATCCACACTGTTAGTGGGATTTTGGGAGATGTTTTCCCCGTTATTAAGGTCTTGAGGAATGTTCAACTAGGAACTTTGACCTTGTTGTTGTGCCATTTTCTTCTTGGTTTGTGATCTAGTTTGAATGGGCATGCAAAAACTATGGGCAGATTATAATGAGACTAGATTTAATGCAAGGATGACCTAGGTGGAAGATTGCTTTGGAAAAAGATCGATTGATTGGATGATGGGATTGGATAGGATAGATTGGATGATTAGATCAAGATTGAAATTGGATGATTGGATAGGATCATTTAGATAAATTGGATAAGTTTAATTTGGATTAGATGATGAACTAGGATTGGTTCACGTAAGGGATCCTAAACCCAATTTGGAAATCACCCTAGGCGACTTAAGGCATTGGTTGATTGGATTAAAGGACGGATTACGACACCGAATCAACCTAAAGATGGAAATGGATTGATTGATCCAATGATGATAACTTACAACACCGAATCCGCCTCAAGATGGAAGCAGATTGATTGGGTCGAAGATAATGATTGATATGTAGGATGATGATCGGATTCAAACGCCTAGGTCAATTCTGATAATAACCTTTAAAACAAGGTTTAGGGGAAATGATGATGAAAAATGCAACCTACAAATTTTCTAAAGATGCCTATATGATGTGGGTGATGACTTTTGGAAAGTGGAAATGGACTAAAGGATGAATTGTGAGCGGATGGAAGAGAATGAAAGTGCTTAGATCACAACAAACAACAAGGTTTTAGGTTCCCAACTAGTTTTTTTCTTAAATCAGGTAAACAAGCCTTACAAATGGTGAAACAGGCTTACTAGAAAATGGAATAAGTCTTTTGAGTGGTGAAACGAGATTCCCAAGCAATGAAATGGGTTCCCCTAATGGTGGAACGAGATCTCTAAACAATAAAATGAGTTCCCCAAACGGTGAAACATGCAATTGGAATGAGAAATGGATGTTTGGAATGAATGAATGAAAGTTTGGAAGGGATGAACGGATGTTCAGAACGGGTGAACGAATTCCCAGAATGGGTGCTTGGAATAGATGAACAAATTCCCAGAACATGTGAACAAGTGTTTGGAACAGATGCACAGGGTGAAATTAACTATTTTGGGGGAAGTTCGCCCCTCTGGAGGGAAAGTTCACCCCTCTGAAGGGAAATTTCGCCCCTTTGTAGAAAACTGGGACTTGACTTGGATGGAAATGGCTATGGAAAGGACTTAAAATATAACAAACAACAATCAATAAGGCTGACATGTCAAAAATTTTACTGGTTTTTCACAAGAAGACACTTCAAACAACACAATCCTATGATTAGTGTTAAGGGTATGGCCAACAAAGTCCTTAATCTAGGATACACAAGGCTTCTAGGGAGTCCTTGATATACTCTTAGTATTTGAGGCACAACCGTGAACACTAGTCTATCACAAGCATGAGTCGGGAACCCCAACGAGATACTGAAGGGCTCGAACCAACTCTTCACATCTAGCTAGGTATCACCCTAGCTTCAACGCTCTTCCAGACATGATGTGACTAGATTGGGGTAAAAATTTGTCTCTCCCCCCTTTCTATACCCCACTGATACACGTGGTTGGGATCGTCCCTTGGGGTGATGAAATCCCCAAGTAGGTACCACTAAAAAGAAGGCACTAATCATTTTTAGCTACTCCCTAGACTCACACAAAGTGCAAGGGGAAAGCATGAACAAACTAATGCCCCCTTGGGTAATACAAAAAATAGACTTGTAGACACAACAAACAACAAATTTTACTTTCCCCTAGTTAAACTATGTTCCTATATTAATTAACGAAAACAACAAGGAAAGCTTTAATCAACTAGGTAAACGAATTATCCTGCAAGCAAATGTTAGTTGTTTTATCCTCCGTTCTTCATCAATCATGAAATAAGCTACATAAACGTTAGCAAAAAACACAAATACCCTTGCAAATAGATGATGTTAGGGGGTTAGAATCTGAAAATGACAAAAAATTGAAGCAAAAATGAAGCTAAAACAACTATTTTACCTCCCAAAGTGCTCTGTTTGGGGCAGGTTCACCCCTCTACAGGGGTAGGTTCACCCCTCCTGGGAAAGTTTTCCCTTCTATAAGGGAAGGTCCAACCCTCTGCAGCAAATAGTTAGCAGACATGCTTATAAAAACATAGTGTTTTGGGAAATTCCGCCCATCTGCAACAAACAGTTAGTAGAAAGGCTTATAAAAACACAGTGTTGTGGGCAAGTCTGCCCCTTTGCAGCAAATAGTTAGCAGACAGAATAAAAAGGCACAGAATAAAAAATCACACAGTTAGCAAACGATTTGTCCCTTTGTAGCAAACAGGCTTATAAAAACATAGTGTTCTGGGAAAGTCTGCCCCTCTGCAGCAAACAGTTAGCAGACAAGCTAAAAAAAAATAGTTTTATGGGCAAGTTTGGCCCACCTAGGCAAGTTCGCCCCTCTGCAAGGGCGGGTTCACCCCTCTGGGGCAAGTTCGCCCCTCTACAACCTGAACTTGCAAAGAACTTAAACAACAAGAAACGTAAAAAGATGGAACCTGTTTGTGGGTCCCACCGGGCATGCTAGAAATGTGAACCTAGTGTTTTCTATTAATCTAGATCTGCAAACTAACTAAACTAGAATGCAAAACAAAACACAATATCACCTCAAATGATTAGCCTAAGGAAGAAAACACAAAGAAAAGATAACAACAAGATAAAGATTATAACTTTGTGTGATTCCTTGGTTGGCCCTTGATGTTGTTGACTTGTGTGCTCCTTGGATGGTTGTGTGATGAAGATAGATGCAAGATGAACAATGTGGATGCACTAGGATTTGAATGCTAATGAAAATTGACAATGCTTGAAAATGGCTTGGAGGATAATGCTTGCAAATGACTTAACAATTTGATAGCATGAGGGTGCAAAAATGACTAAGTGTTCTAAATGCATTGGAAGAGGGGGTATTTATAGAAGAAATTGAATTCTCTGGAGAATTCAATGATCAAGATTGAGCCACCATGGCCAAGATGAATGGCTATGGTGAGTTGAGGACTCACAAGCCCTCACATCTTGACGTGTGGAAGGTGAAGTGGCCAAGGATGCGATGAGGTGTAAGTGAGGTGGAAGGACATGTGATGTGGAGGAAGGACAAGTACTTGGAAAGTACCTTTGGAGATGAGAAGATTTCCTTAAAAAGGAACTTCTTGTCCCCAAGTGAGAATGAAAGTAACACTTGAGGAATTTTAGAATTCCTCAAAAATCTCCATGGGGAAGAGGAAAGTAGTTGGGAAAATAAATGTGAATTAAAAATTCACATGATTGGAAGAATCTAGTGGGTAAGACAAGGTTCCCAAAAAGGTAGGATTTTTACACATGTGGGTGATGTGAGAGGTCAAAGGTTCTAGAAGACTTTGGCACATGCGAGTGATGTGACAAGTCAAATGTTCTAGAACTTGCATGGGGATAAGGGGTCTTGGGAGGATAAATGTGAACTAAAAATTCACATGGGGAAGAGAGGAATCTTGGATGAATAAATGTGAATTAAAAATTCACAGGGGAAAGAGGGTCAATGCCAAATATGGAATATGTAAGAGGTTGACCAAAAGGGTATGCTAAATGTGGCAGGATGATTAGATTATAGTTGTGCAAATACATGATTAAGAAAATTAACAGGGGATTAGAGGCAAGTGAAAAATTTGGAGGATGTGACATTAATCCTTGATTAAGAGTGTGTACATCTTAATCATGAATTAATTAAACTAATCCAGATTAGAAGAGGATTATGGAGGATGTGACAAGGAGAGAGAAAAATGATGAATTTAAAATTGATTTTAAAAGGCCAAATGACTAAATTAAATAAAATGAACATGTTTATTTAATTTAGAGAGGAAAGGGGGGTAAGGTAAAGTATTTAATTATTTGATTAAATACTTTAGGAACTTTAGACAAAAATGAAATATTAATTAAATATTTTTTTTAATTAATATTGACGAAATAGATGAATAGAGTAAATGATTTTGACCATATGGAAGTGGTCAAATTTAGATGTCTACACTAAAAATTCGTATAAAATTTCAAAAAGACCAAAAACAACCTCAAAACATTTCCAAAAATACCAAAAAAATTGAAATATTACAAAAAATCCAAACCCATCCATCCCATTTCGCTTTCACCTACAATAAACCTTCACCCATAATAAATCGTTTGTCACCTTCAACCTTTGGCGAAACAAGTAGAAATAAAGTGTAACAAGTCGTAAAGTGCGAACCTAAAAGTCAAAATCTAAAGTTTAAATTGTAGGTAAATGTGTCAGTGAAGTTTATGGTAATGACTCATCTTAGCATAATCGTCCTAACATCAAACAACCCTCTGATCAACATGTCCTAGGATGTATCCTTCATGCAATGAACATTAGTATTAGATATCACTTTAGCTAAACTTAAACAAGGCAAGAGCTATAGATAACACTGACTGTTTGTCTTTGATTTTTTCTTATGCTTTATCTTAATGATCCATTCCAAGGACCTCTTGATGATTTCTAACAAAATTACTTAGAGAGAAAGGAATGGGGCATCAATCATTATCTTTCTTTTGTTGCGCTTGTGGATACTGTTGTAAAATAATCTTGGTGCATACTTGCTTAGTTGTGTGTAGGAAGGTCATTTGGAGTATTTTGTTGACTATGTTGTATGCAAATCAGTCCCAATTAGTATATACAAAAAGCAGATCACTTGTCACGTTGAGTGTTGCATGGGTTGGTTATTGCAGAAACTATTATAGCAAAACATGCGTCTCATCAAAGAAAATGTTCAAAACATAAAAAAACTACCTATAGAAGATACCAATGAGGTTGTAAATCAGTAACCCAAGAAAATCCAATCACTATATACTATACCTGAGCATACGCAATTAAAATTCTTGTGAAGCTCATCAAAATCACCAAAACAAAGACACACCATAGGTGCGGTTTGCAACGGTTGGCCATCATAAGTCATAATTTAGAGCTCCACAACCCAAAAAACACACAACACACATAAATTACAACACATTTTCTCAAGATCCAGTTAGCAAAATCAACGTAAAAAAATTACATATCACAAAAATCAACAAGAAAAAATTCACATTTGGGTTGTTCCAAAATAGATCCAACCCGAACATACCCTATTTGAAACTTTATATAGAACAAAATATAAAAAGAAAAATGACAAAATTCTTCAAGTCCATATCATTGAAAACATTTTGACCACTAAAACCCTACAACAAAACTTCAATTGTTCATTGCTAACTCCTTGAAGTAACATTTTAATTTTTTAATACCGAAAATAAAAGTTTTTCATAATGACCATAATCTTGCAACCCTGAGTTTTCACTAACCACTGAAAATTTCAAATCTATGGTTTGCAACATTTAAATATTATAAGTTCATGTAGGATAACCGCCCTCAACAAATGTATTCAACTCATTGAATGTTGCCCAGTATTTCACTTTGTCTCTGAAAGCTGTGGAATATCATAATGATTCAAGGTCACGAATGGTTCAATTCTTGCAACAATGATAAATATAGTGAAACTCATTTGAGAATTTAGCCAAAAAAATAGAAAAAGATAAAACCAAGGGAAAAACAAGGGCAAATCAATGATGACCTTCGAGGAAGCATTACTCTCTTGTATCTCCCCAAACACCTAGCCATCCATCTCCTTCATTCATAGGTCATGCAAAAATAGGGAGTGTTGTGGCCCCATGTTGTTCTCAACCAAGCACAGAATCAGTGGCTTTTTCCCTTGGCAACCTGCAAACACACCTAGCCATCTCCTTCCTAGAACATGTTTAGTCTAGAATGAAGGACAATAGCTGAAGTATATCAAAAATGCAGACATTACCATATGTGAGAATGTGTGATGAAAAGAATCGGCGAGAAAGAAGTGAGAATGTGAATGATCTTAATAGATTTAAGCTACCCACCAACCTCTTCGCTTTAGGTTAGAAGGTAGGGTGGTGGAGAATCCAACCCCACCGATCTATCATAATTTAATATGAACAATTTTTAAAAGATCAGTGATGATTTCATAATTTAAGCAAGATTTCAGTTCATGTTTTGATGTGTTTGTAGTGGAACGCCATAATGACTTTATTTAAGCACATTCTCCAACAAATATCCTTTGAAAAATATTTGCACCGCCTCCACCATTTTACTAGACACAAAAAAATGTCATTCATAGTTGTGATGTACACGGCAAAAATGCCCCTGCAATGGAACACCTTACGATGTAATTAATTCTAATTAGAAAATAAGGAAGGATTTTTTCTTTACACAAAATATGAAGGATTTAAAAAAAAAAGTAATATCCCTCTTCTTATAAACTTTTCCTTCCTTCCCTTTTGGAGAATTAATTATATGTAAATGTAAAGGATTTTAAAATGCATTTATTTTTATAAATTATTTTTTTATCTTATAGCTTTTAAATTTATTCTTTAGAAAATAAATATATAGATATTATAGATATATTTGTTTGTTTGTTTTTATAATTAAATTAATAGTAGTTTAATAATGAGAATAATAATTAATTAATTAAAATGGGAATTTAATAATTAACAAGTAGATTTTAAAAATATTTTAATTACTCTCATATTTAAATTTTGTGTGGAATTGTTCTACATGGTATTCAACATTATCGTCAAGATGGCAAAGGGGGTAGGACTATCAAGTTAAATATTTTTTTGTCAATTGATCCTTAAGATTAATAGTAAACCAAGTTGATGATAAATATGTGTTTGTATCACGTGAGAACCCATACCATGGAGGTCTTTCAAGGACATTAATCTTCTCATTAACCTCCTAATAAGATATTTTTTTGTGAAATAAATAAAATAGATAGAGTTAACACTAGAAGTGTGATAAACTATATCATTCATTTATTCAACCATGTATGGCTTTATACTAGTATGTGTTTGAAAGCATGTAATGATCATTTAGGATATTTTCTAATCATTTCAATTATATAAGGAATTATGTTGAAATAATAATAATAATAATAATAATAAATATTAACTCTCCTAAAATAAATAGCAAATAAGTCGAGTAAATTAGATTGGGGTGTTATTATCATTTGTAGAGTGAGGTATTAGTAGATGAAACTCAATTTAAATTAATAGCTAGTAATGATGTTACATTCCCTTCTAAATTATTCAATTATTTTGTGTCAAATCGGACTACTATAACATGTATGCTAATATAATAGCATATGCATTATAAAACAACAATCCACAAGTTAGAATTCGTGGTACGAAAGGTAAGGTTTCAATGGTATGGAGTAGCAAAACAAAAACCTAAATTAATGATGACAAAATGTTAATGATTAATTAATCCTTAATAGGTTATACAAATTAGTATTCCTCGAGATAACTTATTAGGCAACCATCAAAACTCCATTTGACATTTGTGTCAACCTATGTGATGGAATTATCCTAAAAGACTATGGGAAAACTCACGTTGGGATTACTAGACTCAAAAAAAAAATATTTATCCACCACCCTATGTGAATATTGAAGTAGCATAATTATCTTGGTTGTGTAGAGCTCTCATGAGAAATCTGATAATGATTAGCTTCTACTAACGAAGTTGTAAGTTTGTGACACACTCAAATATTTTGGCTCTCTCTCTCTCTCTCTCTCTCTCTCTCTCATTCGAGTGGTAGAGTTGAGTGGGACATAGAGAATCCCACTTTCGAGTGTATTTTAGTTGGAGTGTTGCCTTCATGTCATCTCGAGATGCACAATGTTGTGTTGTGAAGTGTTGTTAAGCCAAGGTTTAGAAATTTGGGGTTCCAATTGTTCACATATGTGTATCTAAAAAAAAATATTAGTTATGTCTTCCTAGAGCAAAATTTTGGGCATGACAAAATGATACTGATAATATTGATTAACATTATTTTTAAGGCACATCATTTTTTAGGCACAATGTCAAAATGAACTTTGCATTTCAGCTTCATTCCTCTTTAGTTGAATCTATTCAAAAATTCTTGTTAAATGAAAAGGAACTCCCCAGGCACTGGGGGGTAATTTACTACCTACATCATTTCAACCCAACCCTTACCCTAGTTCTTATCATTCAGATGTGTATTTATAAACCTTCCCTTACAAGGTCGAAAGGGGATATCACTATTAAAAAGCTAAAATCTAGCAAACCCACCCCTGTATGTCTCTCAAATCTCACAGTCTAGTTCTACCCCTACTCTCCTTATGGACCTCCTTTATTCTAGTAGGCTACAAATCCTAAGGTCTCCTTTAAGAAACCCCCGATTGGTCTTATTATTTCCTCCTCCAATGAGGAGGCTACCCCACCCAACTCCCATGTTCATGACCATGACCTCCATACTTCCTTTATCAAATCCAATGGAAAGGGTTCTCACACTCACTCGTCCCCTAGCCCTACCCTAGATAACCACTCTATTATGGAGGATTCCTCTCCTATTTTTGTCCTCTAAGTCAATTCAATCACTTCTAATACAACAACCCTTTTTCTAGTGGGGCCCATGTTGGTATTGGTTGTCATTAATATCAACACTTGAGGAGATTGTTGTGATTTCAACACTTGGTGAGTTTTTTGGCATTGGTTGTCAACACTTGGGAATATTGTTGCATATGTTTGTGAAATTAGTGTTTGGCATTGGCTACCTTTGATGCTTGTGTCTACACTCAGTTTGGGTTTTCATTGGTGCCTTCAATTGTATTTTGTTGATACTATATGATGATATGTTCATGGTTGGATGTCATGCCTTTGATGTTGTCGAGGTTCATGGTTGGATGTAATTCTTTATTTTGATAACAAGTAAAGTAACATTGAGTATGGTTGTTTTCAGAGGAGATGATATCATAATAATATATTAAGATGAGGATTAGAAGTAATTTTGATGGTGAAGAGATGGTTTTTATGGTCTCTAGTATGTTGTATGATCTCTCCTATTGTTCTTGAGGAAGTATGGTTGTTACAAGAAAGTTCTAGCCTGGATGCAAGTTGGTGAAAGCTTTTGATTCAGGAAGTTGCTTTGAAGACTATTTGGGAGAATGCTTCACATTTCACAACTATTGAAGATGTGGTATTGTGGTTTGGGATTTGATGTTTGTGCTCCATGGGTGTTGAACTCCTATCTTTTCAAGTCACTAGTGTTGTCAAGGAGGTTTCTAGTAATTACAAAAGGTTGGAAGTTTCGTTGCTTGTCTAGATTGGTCTAAAAAATGCTCCACATTGATGTTTTTGCTCCTATGTCTTGGTGAATGTTCTCTCACTATCTATGCAGTGTCTCAGTTCATTTTTTATGTAATGAAGTGGTCCACAAGTTGATATGTTAATGTTTTATCTCATGGTTGTGTATTTTATGCTTATGGGATGGAGTACTCTATCTTTGTTTGGTTTTTGGTGAGTGTACGTGGAATGACACTATGAAAGAAGTATCTTGAAGTGTCATTAGATGTTCATGGAACATCTCTTTGTGGTCTTCACATATGTGGTTGATTTCTTTGGTGCTACATTATGTTTGAGTTGGTCTTCTAGGCAATTTGTAGATGTTTGGTCGACAGGGCTTGTTATCTTGCTTGTTTCGTGTGCTTGGGCGTTTGCACTAGCATATGAAGTTGTGTTAAGATGTATTTGGGTCTTGACCTATCTTTTTAAAGACCACATTGAGTAAATTTAGTTGAAGTTATGTTTTTGGGTCGATTGGCAATGTGCTACACATTTTCATCTACATGTTTCCTTATTTTTGTCTTAATTTGATGTGCACCAACATGTGTGATGTTTGGGATCATGTTGAAAGATGTAATAAGATTTTTTTTAGTCCTATCTATCTCCTAGATAGGACTGCACTATGTTTTTGCGGCTAACTTGTTGAGATTAATGTTTATTTTATTTTTGGTCAACCTAATTGATGTTTTATGATATTACAATACATATAAATGGAAGATAATTTCAGTTTCAAGAGGAGTGAGTTTGTGGTGGTGTGCGAGAATGGAATAAAGTAGTGAGTTGTGAAAAGAAAAGATAAATGAACTTTAATGCCTTAGTCAACAAAGTGTATTATTGACATATTTTGTAATTCCTAAATCTTCATGTATCCTACTTTGAGATAGTGAATCCCATTAGGTCCTTATAATTTGTAGCTTGTCCTAGAGTTGTGCGCTTTAGTACTACAAGTATTATGTATCTTTCCCTAAGGTTGTACACCTTAGCTTGCAAGTCCTTCTGGGAGTAGTGTGCTTCCTTAGGCAGTGAGCCTTAAAAAAATTGTAATTATGTAAGTAGTGAGCTTCTATATTGAGAGATTTCTCTCCATGATTTTTTCCTCGGCTTTTCCATGTAAATCTGGTGTTATCTTGTGCATGTGTGTTTATTGTCTTCTCTTTCAATGTTTCTGATTTGATTAAGTGTTGTTGAGCTTGTTAAAAGTCTAAAATTATGTATTGTTGAATGGTTTAAGATATAAAAGAGTTTAAGCTTTTGTAGATATTGATTCACCCCCCTCTCAGTATTTGGTTGTGTTCAACAATTGGTATCAGATCCAAGTTCCTCTAAAGAAGCTTAACTGCTTGAGGAAAAATCCAAGATGACACATGATGGAGCTTGCAAAGGTCCTAGGTTTGATGGGACAAATTACACCTTTTGGAAATTGAGAATAGAAGGCCATCTAAACTCTCTAGGGTTTGGTGTTTGGAAATCTGTTAAGGATGGTTATACTGCTCCTCCAATAGATCCAACTGAAATTAAGTTGTATAAAAACAATGCCAAGGCTAAGAATGTTATCTATGTGGGTTAGCTAATTTAGAACTTTTGAAGGTGATGAATTGCAGTTTTGCTAAGGATGTATGGGGAAAACTTAGCAGCATCTATGAAGGAAACAATAAAGGAAAAATAGGCCAAGATGCAAATTTTCAAGAGCATATTTGAGACCCTAAGGATGACAGAGGATGAAGATATTTATAGTTATATGCTCTAGGTGGATGAAGTTGTTATTGGCATCAGAGGTCTTGGTGGAGAATTAAAAGAAGATGAGATTGTGAAGAAGGTTTTGAGATCTATCCCTAAATTTTATAGTCATAAGGTGTCAGTTATTGAAGAATCTAAGGACTTGGATCAATATTCAGTAGATGAAATGTTTGGTGCTCTCATAGCCTTTGAAATGGGGGAATTTGACAAAGATGTTCCAAAGAAAGAAGTGGCATTAAAAACCAACAAAAAGATAGAAGATGAAGCAATTGATCAGAATGATGACTTTGATGAGGTAGAAGTAAAATTTATGAGAATATTGAAGAAAGGCACCAAAAAATACAAAGGTAAGTTACCTTTCAAGTGTTTCAAATATGGAAGGATTGGTCATTTTGCATCTAAATGCCCCTATAAAGAATTTGAAGATGGTAACAAAAGAGAGAAGGTTAAAAGAGGTCTCTATTCCAAGGAAAGCAGTTGTTCCTCAGAAGATGAGGATAATGATTCAAATGATGAAACCCTATGCATGGCCTTGAAAGGTGGCAATAAAAAGAATGATTGGAAAATGTAAGAGGTCTAGTACATTGCAAGCTGACAAAGTTAATGAAAGATAAATAGTTGTATGGATTGTCTTTCATGCAAAAGAAGAAGCAAATGCTTGGATAATTGGCAATGGTTGCTCTAACCACATGATTGGTGACAAGAGAAGGTTCATTAGTCTTAAGAAGGTTAATGGTGGATCTATTAAGTTTGGTGGTGATGAGTCTGCACAAATTTTTAGAAAGGGTGTTATAACAATTGATGGAAAAAACAAGACTGGGGATGTCCTCTATGTTAAAGGTCTAAAGCATAATCTTCTTAGTGTCAATCAAATTTACAACAAAGGATACAATCTTACATTTCATGCCAATGGTTGTGAGATCAAGATAGTAGGGTCTAAAAGAGTAGTTGTTGAAGGTACAAGCACAAATGGAAACATCTATCATCTAAATGAGACAATGGAAGAGTTTGCCTATTAGCTCAATCTAGAGAATTTTGGTTGTGGCACAAGGGAATGGAACACATCAACTTTGAAAATATGGTAAAGATGATTTCTACTCATGCAATGAGAGTGGTCAAATGGGAAAGAAAACAAGGACCAATTTCAAGAGAAAGTAGTGCTTTGCTACAATACCATTGGAGTCAAGATTCACACTAACCTATGCAGACCTACAAGAACAAGGAGTCAAAAAGTTGAAAGGTGCTTCATGTTTCTTATAGATGTAACTTACACTAGAATTACTTGGGTTACATTTTTAAGAGATAAATCAGAAGCCTTTGATAAGTTTAAAATCTTCAAAGAAAAATTTGAGAATGAGATGGATGCTAAGATAAAATGCTTAAGGTCAAATAGAGGATGTGAATTTACTTCAAATGAATTTGAAAAGTTTTGTGAAGATCATGGAATTATGAGATATGTGGTTGCTGCTAGGACCCCTCAACAGAATGGGGTAGTGGAGAGGAAGAATAGAACTATCCAAGAGATGGCTAGGGCTATGTTGAAAGATGTTGATCTACCTAATATGTATTGGAAGCAGTTCACACTATTGTCTATTTTCTTAATAGAGTACAGTTGAGGATCAATAGCACTAAGACCCCTTATGAGCCATGGTATGGAAGGCCTGCCACTGTTAGATACTTCAAGATCTTTGGAAACAAATGCTACATCAAAAGAGATGTAGAAGACCTTAGAAAGTTTGATTCAAGGTGTGATGAAGGGACCTTTCTTGGTTACTCGACTAGAAGCAAGGCCTATAGATGTTACAACAATAGATTGGTAAAGATGATTGAAAGCACAAATATTAATTTAGATGAAGACTTGTGTCAGATCTCACAAGAATCAAAGGTTTGTAGATTTGATATACCTCCCTAGATTGAAGAATAAGAAGAAGAAGAGAAAGAAGAGAAGGAATTGGAACTAATGAAGGCCCCTAAGACTCCAAAAAAATATGTTCAAAAGAACCATTCTACATATTAAATAATTAGAGGCAAGAATGAAGGTGTGTTGACCAAGAGAAGGCTTGCAAAAGCAAGTAAGCAAGTGAATTTGTGTTTACTGAAAAAGGTAGATCCCAAGAACTTTATTGATGCTAGTAAAGATGATGGTTAGATAAAGGTAATGGAAGAAGAATTAGATCAGATAGAAAAGAATCAAACTTGGGAATTGGCTCCCAAACTAGTTGATAAGAATATTATAGGAACAAAGTGGGTGTTTTGGAACAAGATGAATGAAGATGGTGAAGTTGTGAGGAACAAAGCTAGATTGGTATGTAAGGGATATTCTCAAGTTGAAGGTATTGATTTTGAGGAGACTTTTTCTTTGGTATCCAGAATGGAGGCAAGAAGGATGTTTCTTGCCTTTGTTGCTCACAATAATTTCAAAGTCTATCAAATGGATGTCAAGTCAAATTTCTTGAATGGTGATCTAAAGAAAGACGTATATATTGAGCAACCAGATGGTTTCCAATTATCAAAAGGTCTGGATATGGTGTGCAAACTTAAGAAAGATTTATATGGACTCAAGCAAGATCCTAGAGCTTGGTATGCTCAATTGGATAAGTACTTTCTTCAGCAAGGTTTTCAGAAAGGTACTACAAATAGGAATCTTTACTTTAAGGTTCAGGAAGACAAAATCTTGATTGTAGTTGTATATGTTGATGATATCATCTTTGGTGGAGATGATGATATGTGTAAGAATTTTGCAAAAGAGATGTAGAAAGAGTTTGAGATGTCTATATTCGGTGAGTTTCCTTTCTTCCTTGGGCTTCAAATTATTCAGTTAGATGATGGTATCTTTATTTCTTAGGCTAAGTATGTTAGAGAGATGTTGAAGAAGTTTGGCATGGAGGATTCCATATCTGTAAGTACTCTATGGTCACTGGTTGTTTCACTTGGGAAAGATTGATTAGTCTCTGGAGGTTGATCAGACTCTTTATAGGTCTATGATTAGAGGTTTATTGTAATTGACTACTTCTAGACCTAATAGTATGCATGTAGTATGTTTGTTTTCTAGATTTCAAGCTAATCCTACGCAATCTCATGAAAAATTAGTGAAAATAATATTCAAATATTTGAAGGGAACTCCAAATTATGGTTGATAATATAAGAAGGATGATAATTTTTCTTTGAGTGCTTATATTGATGTTGATTGGCCAAGATGTGTGGATGATCAAAGAAGTACCAATGGTAGTGCATTTTTTTCCTAGGGGAAAAATTGGTATCTTGGTTCAATAAGAAGTAGGACTCAATGTCCTTACCCACAACAAAAGCTAAGTATATTGCTACAACATCTCAAGATGGACCCAAGTGCTTTGGATGAAGCATCATTTGAAGGATATAAAGGCGGTATATGATGAACCCATTCCTATATTGTGTGATAATACCAATAAAATTAATATCTCTGAGAATCTGGTGATGCATTCAAGAACCAAACACATTTCTATGTGATATCATTTTCTAAGAGAGAAGGTTGTAGACCATGTAGTCAGATTGGAGTATGTGCCTACTAAGGATCAGATTGCAAATATCTTCACTATGGAACTTTCAAAGGATACTTTTGAGTATCTTTCACATAAGTTAGGGGTTATTGCCCCTCCTTTTTCTAACTAGATGCATATATGGTGCATCTATCCAGGGGATAAATTCATGTCATATCCTTTTTCTCCTAGATTGATGCATTCTACCTCTCGAGGGGAGTTGGTAGTAAGGGGTAGTTTGAAGCAGATGTGCAGGTGTTGAGCATGTATAGTTGCTTGAAGAAAAAGTGTTGTTGATCAAAGGGGGAGAATGTGTGGATGATTCAAATGAAGATCTTTTTTCCCTTTTTCCTTGATGTCAAAGGGGGAGAATGTGCAAGTGTGTATTGCCATAAATGCCAAAGGGGGATATTGTTAGAATTGGTTGTCATTGATGTCAATACTTGAGGATATTATTGTGATGTCAACACTTGGTGAGTTTGTTGGCATTGGTTGTCAACACTTGGGAATATTGTTGCATATGTTTGTGTGATTATTGTTTGGCATTGGTTTCCTTTTATGCTTGTTCCTACACTCAATTTGGGAAAGTTGGTACAATAATAGTAGGGAAAGGAGGTAAAAAGTCATATGAAGAATGCAATAATACTTCTTTTGGGAGATGAGGTATATTAGGTGAAGTGGACAAAGATGAATTAGTTAGTAGAAAATTCCTAATGGAAACCATCAAGTGGGTTTGTATCTAAGGGAGAAGGCTCATATATAGGGAAGGAGTGAGGAAAAAGCACAAGGAGAAGTATCAATTTTAATATCATAATTTAATCTATCCACTATAGTATATGGAAAAGATATAATAGGATGGGTTGTGCATAATAGGTACTTGAGATTTAGGCCATCAAGAGAAGGAAGGAATTTATTAGAGGTATAAGAAAAATACATAGTGTTGTAGGAAGTAGGAGAAGGAAGAGGACCAAAGTTATAATGATCGTCACAAATATTATAAGCCACATCATTAGTGAGGGTAGACTCACTAAAGACATTAAAAGATATAAAATATTAAGAGGAATGTAAACCTTTGGGAAAAGGAGTTAGTATGATAGGAGGAGAGATAATGACAATAGATAGAAGAGATGAACCATTCTCATAATCTATTGATGTATCTAAAATATGTATAAGAAGGGGATGATGAATTGAATAATATAGATCACCACAATGTTGTATGTTAAAAGGAGGAAGAGAGGGTAGGGTTGGAACTATGGATCAATAAAGAAAGTGGTGTGGGAGGACACAAGTTTATCTAAATTTAAGTGTTATGGGCTAAGAAAACAAGTGAAAGGATTATAATGGAAAAAATGATGCAATATGTGATTAATAGAAAGATTATAACATTTTAAGTCTATAAAGGTTATGATATGATCAAGAGAAAGGGGTGGGTAAAGAAAACTAATATGAAAAAGGGTGATAAATGTAAAATATACACCAATAGATTCTAGGTACATGGGATAGGGAAAGGATAACTAGAGGTGAAAGGAAAGGAAAAAGTGAAAATAAGGGGAAGTGAAAAAATGTTTGAAATCTATTTTGGGAAAGTTTGCAAAAATTTTAGGGTATACCATGGCTAGGTGTTGAGAATGTGGCATACATAAAAGTAGGTGTAGGGAAGTTGGGAACAAATTTTGGTAAAGTGAAAATGAATGTTTGTGAAAGCTTACATGGGTTTTGTGAAGGTGGGAATGGAAGGGTAAGATTGTAGAGTGGGTGGGGAAGGGGGTTAGGAAAAGATAAGTGGATCTTGGGAAAAGTTAGATAGGGAGAGGAGAAGAGTACATTATGAAGGTAGGGAAGGGTGTTGGAATAGGAAAACTATGTGAGACAAACAATAAATTTGTAATTTCACTTTTCCTCCTAAATTTGTTTAAGTATGAGCAACGGATTTAATAGATTAAATGCTAGAGTTAAGATAACTTACAAGATTTAATGTTACTAAAATGATGTGAATAACTAATATAAAATAACCAATGTAACTATAATATGTAATAATTAGGCAAGGATTCTAAATTAAATAATTAACATAGTAAATTGAATAACACGTCTATATAATTCATATAGATTAACACAAAAATCATATATATAATATTCTCAATTTATATTTCAAAATCAATGGTTTTCAATACTTATCTGAATCACAACACATGGAAAATCTACTCTCATCCTAGGAATATGTCAATGGTATTGGCTCTTGCTATGAAAAATCTAGGAGGGAACAATTCCTTTCGAAACAAAACACACTATTACGCTCTACACAAGTGTTGGTTCAACAGAATAATGACCAACAAAAATGCACACCATGCTCCAAAGTAATTACTCAATATGTATACAACATGTTCTAGAGTAATTGCTCAACATTTATACAACATGCTTTATAATAACTACTCAACGTGTACAACAACATTGGCCAAGACAATCTTAGGTGCACTTTGTACCCCAAGTTTGACACACTCTCTGTGCCCCCTTCTCCAATGCCCATAGCTTACCAACCACTTTTTTCTTCCTTGAATTTTCTCCATGTCATTCCAAGTCTCGCATGAATTCCTTATATATCCTTTTAAGGGGTGTTTTCCAAACCATCACACCCTTTCACAAGAGTTTTCTTTTAATAATTATTCTTCCCCCTTTTTAAAGAGTTTTTATACATATTCTTTATTAATTTCTATTTTAACCAAAGGATCATAATATCCTTTATTTTTTGAATCCCTCTTTTAATTTTAAAGGGTTATTTCATAGTTTCCTCTTCTCTTGGGGAAAAAGTCACATAACATTTCTCCCCTTATAAATTAGCTATTGTCCTTAGTAGCATGAGACGCATTTGCATCACAACTTGAAAAACACATAATCAATAATTGAAGAAATTGATATCGAATACTTATTCTTCATAACGTGTATATATATATACTTCATCTACATCCTTTTCTTCTTTTAATTCATAGATTTGTCTCTTTTTTTAATTTTATTTTAAATTAACAAGTAATTTTAAGAGAATCATTTTTCTAATCAAAATTATGACAGGAACTATACATACGTACATATCAGAAATTTACAATTGAAGAAACTAATGTTATTCTATATGTTTAATCACATATATTTCAACTTTGTCAAATTTCTCTCATATAACCCATTTTCTTTAATATATATGTTTTAATCACTTACATGTAACTTCAACATTAAATTTATAAAATTATTATCATGTGTTGACATAACATTTACCTAGTGAATGGTATGCATATCCCATACTTTGTAGTCACTCATTGTTGAACTATATATAATATATACTCAAAATATATTCTAAGATGATAATCATACATTCCGGACTACATGAGTATCCTCTTTTCCTATACACTAAGTATAATTGAATTGAAACAAGTACATAGCTACCCTAAAAAGAGTTCGAATCTTTTCACATAGTCTTTGAAACAAAATTTTGGGACAGTTCTATAAATTGGTATATTGCTACCAACATGGTGTTAATAATACCTGAAAATATCTTTCAAAATATAACACCTTGTTGTAGACTTGTGGGTAATTAATGACTTGATATAATATTTCAAATAGATGATTTATCTACAATACTTTATAAGACACATGCACAAAGTTATTGGGTTGATCAAGTCCAATAACAAAGTAAAATAGAATAAAACATGGTAATATTTCTAGGCATCTTAACATGAATAGAACAATAGTAAATTATTAATATGCATAGAGAACTTCATAGAGAAACAATATAACTAATCCTTCATTTAATTTAACTAGAGTGCATCCAACTAGAATAAAAACTATATTAACTAGAATTCAACTGGTATCTATAGCTAACCCGTCCCTTATTATTCCTTAATCTTGTTGACACATCAAAGCCCATGTTCCATGAGATGATACTCATTCAAAAAATTATTTCTTTATATCTTTCTTCATCTAAGGAGGTTCACCACATGAATGTTCTACAGTAGTGATCCCAATAGACCATATTATAAAGTTATTTTGTTGGGATTCCCATTTTCATTCACAAATATAGTCCAATATTTGTTAATTTGAATGACACCATTGTCTACCAAAATGTGATTAGGTTTGAGATCTCTATAAACAAATTCCAACTTGTGAACATAATTCAAGGCCTTCACTACACCTTTTAATATTGTTGCAACTATAGATTTTTCAAAGGGACATCATCAAATAAGAATTTTAATATATTTGGTCAATCTAACCCATATATATGACATAACTATACATAACCATTTTCATACCATGAAAGAGCAATGAGTATTTTTTTAAAATTAGAGATGGTTTATGTCATATAAACTATTGTGTTATTTTAACTAATGCGAGATGATATTTTTCAATTTTATGATGTTAAAATGATTTTAGAGCCTGTGGGTAATGGGCCCACAATGTACTTAAAATAGATATATGTAAGAAATCATAGTGTCAATTTTAAATAGACATATAAAGAATGGTAAAACTATTTTCTCAAAATAGACACAAAGCCAAATGAAAATTAGTTGACATGATGCTATCTTAATTATGAAGACAAATTCCTTGTGTAAGAGGATGCTAGCTAAACGGAAGATTGGTTTTAATATTACTAAATCTATTCTCAAGTTTATTTGAGATCTTATGATGTATAAATTTATATTTCTTGAGCTTAATCAACCATCTAATAGTTGGAAATTTGTGAGTAAATTATCAAGGTTGCCCTTATAAGGAAGTAAAAGCTAAGTTTAAATTGTAAAATTATGACACTCTTGGTATTATACTTTGCATTCCATGACACAACTAGATTTGAGCATTGGAAAAAAATTATTTATGCTATTAACAACAAATGATTCAAAAATACTCGCAAGAGAGGATATCATTTAATTTTCATAACGCAAGTGCCAAAGTAATTCCACATAATGTCAATCCTACAAAAAAATAACAAATATGTTTCATCTTACCAAGATGAGGTGAATTTGTACATAAGTAGGATAATAATTTTGAACCTTGTTTCGTCTAGAAACCTAATGAGCTAGATTGCAGTCCATATGGTTTATTAAAAACTTTACTAACTATTATGGTTGATACTAACTTAATAAAAATGACATATGGTTAGTGCCACCAAAAGAATAAGAAATTTGAGTACCGTACATGTTGGATAAATGTGCATATTTTAAATGTAATACCCCTCTATTTTGCTTTTTGGCTGGACAGTGTGTCCTTGGTTGCTTTGATGTGCTTTTTGGTTATTGAGATACTTTATCATGTGTGTGTTATTTGATTGCTATTTATAGAGCGATAGTCTATTTGTGTGATGTGATGTATCTTATCTGATGCTTTATTTGACATGTTTTAATTGGTGTAATGATGATTAGTTATTGTAACATGTTATTGCATGAGATATTTGTTTATGATGGAACTGTCAGTCTATGATGAGTGTATTGGTGAAGGGGACGAGATCGCATCACTCGCTTGCAAGTGCCCTATGATTCCACGATTTCCTCTTCACGGTGTGTTTATTATGTTATATATATGCATGTTCGATATACTCTTTGTTCGCAGGTTGACAGGTATAGAACATCGACTCCACCTGGTTTCACAGGTTTGAGCGTGTCCATTAGCCAACGGTATTCGATTGGGAGATAGTAGCTAGGTTTTCTGTGTCAAGTCATCACCCTTGCCATAGTGTGTCGTCGGGTTAAGTTGCTTCTTTGTTGTTCATCTCTCCTTGATTTTATTTAATTGCAAGTTGGAAAAGGTAAATAAATGGCTTTATGTATTTAAGTTGTTTATTAAATATATTTAGTTGTGGAGTAAATAAATTAATCTATTAAATATATTAAGTGAATAGTTTAATTGTATTTGAAAAGTGCATAAAGTAAAAGATTTAAATCTATTTCAGAAATTAAATGGTGTTTTAAATTATAGTTATTGTTTAAATAAATTAAATAGTTAAGGTTGCTTTGAAAATGCATAAAGTAAATGATGTAAATCTATTTGAAATTTAAATTGTGTTTTAAAGTATTAAAATGCAAATATCTTGTAAATGCATGAATTAAAATAATTGAATTTATTTGAAAATGAATTTTGTTTTAAATTATTAAAAGTAAGATATTTTGTAAATGCATGAAAATATCTATAGTGTTGAAAGATATTTATTTTTGGGGAAAAAAAAGAAAATATTTGGGATATTTTTGAGGGCATTGACTTAATTTGGGGAAAAATTTATGAGGGATATTATTTTTTTTATTTTATGTTTATTTTTATTCGGTTAGAGAAAATTGTTGTTAAAAGGAATGAAGGCTTTCTTGTTTTGGGGACATTCTGGGATGGAGAAGTGAAGATTTTGGGAAGAATTGAAGGGATTATTTATGCTTGGAGAAAGAAATTTGTTGTGAAGAGGAAAGAGGGTTTTCTTGTTTTGGGAATGCATTTTGGAATTGGAGTGAAGATCTGGAAAGATTTTGGAAGAATTGGAAATTGCAGCTCAACTTCAATCTTCTTCTTCAAGTTTCCAACAGGTTCTTTCTTGTTTTGTATTTATTGTTTTGAAATTTAGGATCTTCAGTATTGAAAACTTGTTGCAAACATATGTGGAAACCCTATTGAATCTTGAAGAAATTTAGATTGTTTGTAAAAAAAGCAAAACTTTCAAGTTTAACAATAGCAAATTTGAAAAGGAACAAAATGAATTTAGAAAACCCTTATTTGGGAGTTGAAATGTTTCTTATCAAGTTTGGAATTGAAATCAGGAAACTATGTTTGAAAATTAATTTTATTGTAAATTTTCTATTGAAAATTTGCTCAATTTGACTGTAAATCAATGGAAATATTATATATATATATATATGAGATATATATATGAATTTTTTTTTTATACTAGTGAAAGTTTCTGTCTCTTTTTTTTAAGGAATTTGCACAGAATAAATTTCTGTCAAAAAAATTATGTGTAGCAGGGGAGGTTTGTTTTATTTTTTTTATTTAAAATAAAATATAAATAATTTTTTTTTTATATATTGGGTATGGGGGGGCGTAGTGCACAGCCACCCCAGGTGTTGTTGTGTCTATCCTTATTGCTTCCTATGGGCCATCAAAAGAAAAGAATTTTTTTTATTTATTTATTTTAAATTTTATTTATTTTATATTATATTATATATATAATATAATATATATATGTTATATATCATAATTATATATTATATATATATATATTATATATATATATATTATATATATATATAATATATATATATTATATGTATATATATTATATTATTATTTGAATAATTTTTTATTATTATTATTTATTTATTTTAAAATAATCGGATTCAGAATTTAATTAGTTGATTTGAAATATATATTTAAATAATAATTATATATTTAAATATATGTATATGTTGGTATATACATTATGTATATATTTTTACATGTATATTTAATATATATTTATATTTAAATATAAATTATTTAAAATGATTAATGTTATTTTAGTAGAGGCAAAAAAAAAGTTGATTTTAGAATAAAATGATTTTATTTAAAATTTAATTTTTATTATTATGTGTAATTGGAGAAAACGGAATTAAATTATTAGTTTTAAATTCCTCAAGGTTGCAAAGGTAATTGTATTTACTTTTGAGTATTCTCAAGTATGTTAATTGAGTTAATTAAATATAATTATTTTTAGAGTATTTTTATTAAGAAAGATGCAAAGGTTAATTCTATAAGAAAATGATTTTTATTTTTAAAAAAAATAAAAATTGATTCTTATTACTAATTGTAATTGAGAAAATTTGAAGTAAAGTAATTGGTTTAGTCCCTCATTTAAATTGTGAATGGAATTAAACAATTAGGGTTTTTTAAATACTTAATGTTGCAAATGTAATTTTACTTACTTTGGATGTTTGCAAACGAGGTACTATTGCTTTGCTTGGATGTAGTAAATCCTATTTTAATTAATTATATGCAATATGTCATTGTGTTGTTTGGATTTAGGAAATCCTAAAGTAGGTTATTTAATTTCCAAAAGTGTCTTTTTGTTATGTGTTTTCTCTCATTGTCGTTGTTGGGCAAATGGAGTGAATTGTTTATGTAAGTCTTCTAGATGGGGTTTTCTTTTAATTGTGTGGGTTGTCATAAAATGTTAGTCAACCTTGGTATAGTCTTGGGTAGTGCGTATAGATATATCCTATTGTTTTACCCAGTTTTCACGAACGGGGATGGTTTGTGCCTCCTTTGGATTAAGGGTGGATTATGCCTCCTTTGGAAGGAGTGGATTATGTGTTTTGTTGCCTCTTGTGTTTGGGTTGAGTTTTCATTATGTGTTCCTCCTAGGGTTGGAGTGGTTTTACCTTGTTAGTATGCACTTGGGTTTCCCTTGGTGATTGGTTTGTATGTGTTGTCAAGTAGAAGAGTGGCTTTTGTTAGGCGCCAAAGCCCAAAGAGGTAAACTGGGTAACCTTCGGAGGTGGTTTAATCAAGTGATAACTAAAACAATGTACTTAGAAGTTTGGGTAGTATTTCACACTAATCAAGATAATTTAGCCTCACTCATAGACACAAGTGCTAGTATAGGCTTGGGATGAGTGGGAAGGCCTGGAATGGAAAATTCATCTATCTTGTCTTTACGAGAGGTATTTGATTCTGCATGAGTGAGTATGGGTGTCAGAATTTGGTTGAGGCCACCAGGATATCCCATAGTGGGGGCCGGAGCCTATGAAGATTCTCAGAGGATATCCCATGTCGAGCTATGTGATGACACTCTTTCTACGACAACAGTTGGTATTTGGTTTTATGTGTATGGTCTTCTTATCATACGTTATCTGTTTTATTTCTGGAAGCAGTGTGACTTATGTCGGTGATGTTAGAGTTGTACTTGTGTTATTCTTATGGTTGTTTGGTTCATGCGATTGGTTGAGTCAGTTTGTGTCAACCTGTGTCTAGAGGTTGATGGTCTTGTATAGGATTCCTTGTTACTGTCTCCTAGCACGGGGGTGAGCCTTCGGGTATCACATAGTTGGGTGGAACGTGCACCTTAATCCGTTGGGTTTTCTTCTTGTTCGTGTGGATGAGATTTCCAATTGGAGAGCTCGTGGGATCCAGTTTCTTTTCATGCTTTATTCATTTTAGTTGATATTGTATTTTATTACCCCTCATTTGTTATCGAGGTGGAATTGTGTAATTTGTAATCATGCTTATTGGATTTACCTCATTCGGGGAATAAGAGTTGTAATCGTATTATAAATTATCGTTAATGGAAACATGTGGTATCTCTTATGCTTTGATGTAATTTATCATGTATGGAATGTTTGTGTATTTAATTATTAAGTAATTAAATGTTATGGTTCAATTCATGTTTCTTGTTTGGGTTTTTAAGTAACCTCAGTCTCGTAACCTTAGAGGTTGTTGCAATGGGTAGTGAACTTGCATGTTAATTGTACTTAATCAAACAAAAAAAAAATTAGTACGTTTGAGTAGTTAATTGCAACTTCCCCTAGGGTTGTGTGGCGGGGCGTTACATTAAAAATAAAATTTTATACAATATTTCATCAAAATACTTATCGATATACAAGATCATAAAATCACAAGATTTGCAACATAATTGTCTAGGTAGGTATGCTACTTGTTTGAGGAAATGGGAAAGTTCAAGAATCATATCAAGAACATCCTCTTAAACATTATTTTGGAAACATTATTGAGTCGATTCAAATTTGATATTTCAAATGCCAAACTAACGTGACATCTAATCTATAATATAGGTTTACTCTAATCAATATAATCTTTGGCACCATATGTTGTATGTTAGGTTTAAATTATTTGTTTCATCCATCATTTACTTAATATGGAGAAGGCATTCGCTAATGAAAAAATTCTTCATGACTTTTAGGATGTATAAAGGGGAACACAAATATTTTGTTCATGACAGAGTCCCTCATTGTGACAGTTATCGAGTTATTCATATATCCATTTAAAATGTAATGCCAATGTTAAGGATTCATTTCTCCATATTATCATCTATTCATCCCGCTCCATCAAGATGATACAAATGTATAATATTCTAAGAGGCATTTTCATTAAGGAGGTATATGTATTGGTTTGTGGAGAAGCACTGCCTATCTATGGATGGACAAAAAAAATGGACAAGAAGCATTTTGTTACTAATGAAAACATATCGGAAATGTTTAGTTTTCATTCCAATTCATATGCTTTAAGGATGTAATGCTCATTGTACAATTCATTTGTCTAATTGCTAACAAAGTGAAAAGTGCTCTTTCTTTAAGGTCATTTTTTGAAAAATGAGACTATGTATCTCTTTCTTTTTTAATGCCATGATTTTTTCTGAAGGGACACAATTTTTTCTATAAGATCAAGGTTGTGTCTTTATATAAGAACTATAATATATATTAATTTATAAATAATATATATAAAAACGACGAGAGATATTCTTCTCGAAGCGTCTATTGCACTTTTAATGTGACAAATTGATTTGAAAATAGATGTCTCGAGAAGGATATCTCTAGACATTTTTATATATATTATTTATAAATTAATATATATATGCTAGTAGCATTCGTAGCGCGACATGGAAGACAATTTTTTTAGGGTTGGGGTTAGGGTTAGGACTAGTGTTATCATTATGAATAGGGTTATGGTTATGGTTATGGTTATGGTTATGGTTAGGGATAGGAATAGGAATAGGGTTATGGTTAGAATTAAAATTGAGATCAGGGTTGGGATAGAAAGATTAGGGTTATGGTTAGGGTTATGATAAGAGTTAGAATTAGAATTTGGGTTGGGGTTATCATCATAATTAGGGTTAAGGTTAGGACTACACATAAAATTAGGATGAAGGGTATGGTTAAGGTTATGATTAGTGTTAGTGATATAAATACGATTAAGGTTGTGGTTAACAATAATATTGAGATTAGGGTTAGGGTAAGTGGTATTTTTAGGATTAGCATTAGGGTTAGGTTTAGAGATATATGGTTGAGGGTTACAGTTAGGGTTTAGGAATTATAATAAAAATTAGGGTTAAGTTTGGGATTGATTTTATATATATTATTGTGGTTAGGGTTAGTTTTAGAGATAGAATTAGGTATTAGGGTTGGATTTAGGGTTAGGGTTAAAGATAGGGTGAAGATTACAATTAGGATTTCAGATAAAATTAGGATTTAGATAAGATTATGGTTAGAGATAAAATTAGGATTAGAGATGAGGTTACAAATAAAATTAGGATTTGGATTGGGGTTATCATTATAGTTAGGGTTAGGGTAAGATATAGGGTGAACATTAAGGTTAGAGATAAAATCAAGATTATGGTTAGACATAAAATTAGGGTTATAGATAAAATTAGGATTTGGATTGGGGTTATCATTAAAGTTAGGGTTAGGGTTAGATATAGGGTGAACATTAGGGTTAGAGATAGAATTAAGATTATGGTTAGAGATAGAATTATGATTAGAGTTGGGGTTAGTGTTAGATGATTAGGGATAGGTTTCGGGTTCTATGATAAAGCTTGGGGTCAGTGTAAGGGTTCAATTGGGGTAAGGATTAGTATTAGGTCTAGGGTTAAGTTAGGGTTAGGATTAGGTTCAAAATTAGGGTAAGGGTTACAATTATAGATAGAATTTGGGTTTGGGTTAGGGTTACGAATAGGGTTGGGGTTTGGGTTTGGGTTTTAAATAGACTTATAGTATGGTTTAGGGTTAGGATTTTGGAAGGACAAACCTAAATACAAAGATATGATAGAACATGCATCTCTTATATGAACAACGATTTTGATTTTTACAATATTATAAGAACAATGATTTTGATTTTTACAATATTATTAATAATATTTTATTCCTTAATTGGATCTGGTGGATATAATTAAAGTGGAAGCATAATCATGTTTGCAAATATTATAGAATATATATTTTTACTTATTAAGGAATGGAATGTGAACAATGGTAGTCTAAATTGTCATGGTGCATAGATCTTAAGTTAGATGTGAACTTTATATTCTTGTAAAACAATTCTTTTCATTTGATGTGATAGATTTTTCAAGTCTTTTTTGTTTACTAACAATGATTCATTTTAAATTTTTTATATTTTTAAAGATTTTTATTTAAGCTTGCAACTATATTAATATAATCTCCATTATCAGTTTTCAAGAAATACCACAATTTAATAAAATACAAAACCAAATTTAGAAGTTTAAAATTATAATAAGTCCATTACAATATAATTCAAATTTGAAACCCCAAAACATTAAATATTACAAAACAATACATATTATAATTTTCATGAAAGTTTCAAAATAACTTATTATGGTCACCATACATTGGTGCAATCTAAATACAAAGATGTGCTAGAACTTGCATCTATTATATGAACAATGATTTTGATTTTTACAATATTATAAGAACAATGATTTTGATTTTTACAATATTATAAATAATATTTTATTCCTTAGTTGGATCTAGTGGATATAATTAAAGTGACAACATAATCATGTTTACAAATATTATAGAATATATATTTTTACTTATTGAGGAATGGAATGTGAACAGTGCTAGTCTAAATTGTCATGGTGCATAGATCTTAAGTTAGATGTCAACTTTATACTCTTGTAAAACAATTATTTTTATTTGATGTGATAGATTCTTTTGAGTATTTTTGTTTAGTAACAATGGTTCATTTTTAAGTTTTATACTTTTTAAGATCTTTATTTAAGTTCACAACTATATTAATATAATCTCCATTATCTGTTTTCAAGAAATACCATAATTTAATAAAATACAAAACCAAAAATAAGTTTAAAATTATACTAAGTTCATTACAATATAATTTGAATTTGAAACCCAAAAACATTAAATATTACAAAACGATACATACTATAATTTTCATGAAAATTTCAAAATAACTTATTATGGCCACCATACATTGGTACAATCTATAGGCAGACTAAACAATGGTATATAATTTCCATATTTCTTGGTTTGGATAAGAAGTTGCGAGTCAAACTCTGCCAATTCAATCATTCAGATTATTCTTCCTTCATTATTGTATAATGATACTTTCTCTCCCACAACTAATATGCTTTCATTGATATTTGTTGAAATGATGGATGCACAGTGTCCCTGAAGCTGCAATCTTCTATGAAGGACCTTTTCCAAGAAATATTCACCCACATAGAAAGTGTGGCAACAATGGCATGCAAATAGAGATTCTATTATGTGATATGAGATATGTTACAAGAGTACATGTGCCTGATTAAGTAGGAAAGAGTGAAACCTAAAATACATAAGATGTTGCTAAGTGTCTTAATCACACAACATGTGAACCCTACCTAGGAAATGATAAAAAAATTGAGATAAGTTATAGAAAAGACAACTCATCTTCTAGAAGGAATCTTATCTCTTACAAACATGGAAAGGGGAATTACCCCATTATTAATGATATTCTAATGATGCAACCTAGGACTAAATTAAATAAATGCAAGACCTAAGTTAACTTATGCTAGTGTAATAAATAATTAATTACACTAACACTATTAACTACTATGTTGTAAATTTTTTGAGGTAAATTGATGTGTAAAGGTGACCATATATTTCTTTCTTTTCCTTCTTTATCCACTTTATCTAACTTCCACATCTGATGATATTTTTTGTCAACCAACACTATATAACCATCACATCTAACTAATTCCCAAGATGTAGTAAAACTCTTCTAGTGAATCATAACATCACAATGCTTTTCATAAACTTTTGTTTGTACCTCGTTGGAGGGGAAACTGGAAACATAAGGGTACTTTGCAGTAGGATTTGTTAGGGATGGGATTATCATCCAACTTTTTTCAGCCCAACTAAATTCAAAAATCTCACCATTGTTTGTATAATTTCTTAACCACTAAAATTGTCCTTGAGAATAAAAACCTCTCCCCATAGGAAAATAGGAATGTTCAACAAAAATTTCATTCCATAATTACATTTTGAGTCATAAATCTCAACAATACTTCAACTATTTGTGTGCCAATAGTATTGTTCAAGCAAGATTATATGTTGATTAATGGAAGAGACAAAAGTTGTTGCTATGAAATTTGTACCTAAAGTGGTTGTGATTTTGGAAGGACGAGGAACTTTTGTCCAAGTTGCAATAGTTGCATTAGATTTATCATATATGTAGAAATTGGAAGGACTGTCTCTTACCCATTTGGAGCAGCAATAGATATTGTTGGAAACCACCTCTATGCACTTACAATAGTTTGGAAATTTTATCAAAGGAACCCTATAAAAATCTGTATCACCTTCAATGATTCATTATTGTATCCCCTTAGACCCATATGGAGAGAACTATAATAAGAAAACACAACTCAAACAAGAACCATCTAAAACTATGGTTTTTAGTGAATCATGTGAAGAAAGCATCTCCTTCCACCTTTTACAAACCATCTTCATTCTTGAAAAAGGTATGCTAGACAATTTTGCTACACTCATTAACACCAATTCTTCTGGTAGCTTTTGTCATACCTCTTTTGTTGTCTTCTTCTCCATCCAACCTACAACATATATTTTTCATGAGTGAATAAAAAGGTATTGCAACTTCCACATATTGTAAGAAAAGAACAAATTAAATTTCCAAAACATCTAAGATCTTTATAAGCAATTTTGTCCATTTAAATAGGTTTGAAAATAATTTAAAAGTGTCAACATACATTTAAAATTTAAAAACCTTTTTAATTGCAACTCTCATATGTAACTTAATAATTAATTATCTTGGTTTAAAACTAAAATAATCATGAATTTGAGTTTGCATAAAAATTAGAATTGAACTTTGATTTAAAGTTATACCAAATCAAAATTAATTTAACAAAGAAATAATTAGTTTCAAATTTTAAAAAGAATTATAATTTCATACTAAATGTTATCACGTTTAAAATTAAGCATATGAAACATACCAATTTTTTTAATTATGTTGTTAAATATGAAGAATCCACATGGGTACCAAATTATTTTTAAATTTACTACAACTCATTAGAAACTTTTGAAAAGTATCATAGTTATGTTACATAAGAAACATTTATTTGTCAAATTATAAATACATTAAACATAGAAGAATTGAAAGTAGCATAAAACTTAAAATCGTACAAATATATTGCATTTAGAAATTTGATACTCATTGAAACAAAATCAAAGAAAATATGTTACATCAATTATCTTCTAAAAATTTCAATCTATTTTCTCCAACCTTTCTCTTGGCAAGTTGTCTACCCTTTTTCATTTTCTCATAACGGTCATATGTGAATGGTGGCATAATTCTTAGTTTTTCTAGAGACTTTACACGAGATATCGCGACCAATGTTAATCTTGTTCTTTCTCTTGGTCCAATATCAACAGTGGCTTTTGAAAGAGTCAAACCTTGTGATTTATGAATTGTCAATGCCCATGCCAACCTTAATGGTATTTGGATTGTCCTCCCCCTTTGTATTTCTTCAATTGGAATTATATTTGGATTATGATAATAAAATGGTATTTTTGAATAGTTGTCAAACTCAACCATTTCATATGTTGGTGGTTCTAGTGGACCACTTCCAAGTTTGTACACAATATTTCAAATATATCCTAGAGCTCCATTTACAAGACCTTCTTGTATCCAAAGATTTGAAGTCAACGTTATCCTGGCATCCTTACTGATCAAAAAATCTAGATCATGCTCATCATTTGAGCATCCTTTTGCTACATTAATACTTCTAAATTTTGTTGCAACACTACATGCAATAGGATGCTTCAATGAGTATAGCATTTTCTTGTTATGGTTCTGAACATTATCATTTCTGGAGAACAAATGAACACCATTGTCAAACTCCTCATTGCTTTCTACATCTATGGTGATAGTGGTTCTTTTCTTAATAAATTTTCAATCATCAATTGTTGGGTTTGCATCTCTCATATTTTTCAATAGTTGACGAAATATTTGTTGGTGGATGTTTTTTCCATCTTGTCTAAATATTTTATCTAAAGTAACCACCATTTTGAATTCTTCACATAGTAACTTAGCTATTTTGTTGTTGTTATATGTTGGTCTATCATTAATAGGAGGAAACTAACCAAAATCACAAAAATACCTAAAAGATAATCAATGATAATTATTATTAATACTATTTACATTTATATTTATAAAAAAAAATATATGTAAATTACTTGTATTAGAATATAAAGTTATTTTTCTTAATCATAATCATTTATATACCTTCAAAATTAATATTTGTATTTTATGGGAATGCTTGTCGAAGTCAAGAATCTATGTTCTCTAGAAATTTTTGACCAATGGAGCTCATTTCATCAATCAAAATGTATTTGATGTGTGGTATTTCTTCTTGAAAACTTGTTAGTCTTACTCCTAGTTGAAAAAAAACTCTTATTGGAATTCTTAGTTTTTAATGAATCGTGGATGCTCCTATGTTGAATGTTGCAACTCCAATTGGCACAAGTAATAGAAGGGGGGAACGACTCAAAATCGCTGCATTTTCAAGAGCTTGACTAATAGCACCAATTAGATATGGCTTTCTTGTTCCTGCTATTCCTTGAATTATCATTAGAAAGGATGATGGATTTTGATTATTATGGTAGTGTTCCATAATTATGTTGAGTGTATTTTTTGTTTATCACTGAGGAATACATATTCAATACACTATGGTATGTCATCATGTATGAGATACCCATGATCTCTCATAGTTCTTGGAAATTAATTGCTTGATTTGTGTACACTTTACCTTGGTATTCATTACACCAGTCTATTTGTCTATCAACATCTCTTCTACCCATCATATCTATTTCAAAAACT
Organism: Sequoia sempervirens; assembly: GCA_007258455.2. Lineage (NCBI taxonomy): Eukaryota > Viridiplantae > Streptophyta > Pinopsida > Cupressales > Cupressaceae > Sequoia > Sequoia sempervirens. The sequence goes on along the minus strand of VDFB02271358.1, from coordinate 327,089,918 downwards.
TCAATATTCTGACCATTATATAGTCTATATATTATTTTGCATTCATTGTTTGTAATATTTTGTTGAATACCTTCATTGTCTTCAATTTCAGAATCACTGAAGTTTTCAAAATTTTCCATATTTTCTCTTCACTCCACATGTTAGGGGTTATAGTGAAATAACTCCTACTTTGTTATTATGGAGTCATTATCACGACCAATATCTCTTTCCACATCACAAAATGGTTTTACAACAACTTTGATAAACAAAATTTAATCCATTTGCTAAGTCATGTGGAGGAATGGATAAAAACCTAGGAAATACTCTAACAATAATTGTTGTTTGTCTCAGCTCCCATTTGTTATCTCTTCTTCTTTTAGGATTATATATCCATGATTTGGATGCATCAATCAGTGTCACACCTTCCATATAAAAAATCCTTATTTAATATCCTTCAATGAAATATTTTGTTTGTTCTTCATTGTTCTCTTCTGCACTTACACTTATAAGTTTGAACACCTCACGTGATACATTTAGATTCACAAATCTTCTACTGCTCTCTACTAATGGAAGTTTGAGTAGTATGTGACATGTGTATTGAGCTCTAATATCTCTTTCTATAACTATCCCAATCAAAAGCCTTTTATATGCTCTTGTAGCTAAATCATCAAGATTTTCTACATTTGCAAGACACATCAACATCTGGTGGTATGTTTCTGAGCTTCTCTTTGCTTTTGTTGCATACTTTGCAATATATTTGATTACAACATGTTTGGAAGGAACGGGTTTCCAATCTATATTTTCTCTCCACAATTGCAATATGTAGCGATTATGTGAGTTTACTCTATCATTATTCCTTGTTGGCTCAAATTTTTTCACCTGTTTCTATATCTTCATATAATTTTGATCCCTCCAAATTCAATGGACAAGGAGAATTATACCTATAATCAATATAAATATGTCATCTATTTTAGTACTTTATAAATATATTATATTTATTTTTGATATAAACATTTTGTACTTGTTAAAATAGTTACCTGCAAACCATTGTTCCTCTCTTTTTTTGTAGACATGCACCCTCCCTACACATTGTGTGTCACTCTAAACAATTTAGTATCTCTTGATAGTCATGGTCAACATCTACTTCTACAAGTTGTCTTGTATTTTTAAGACATGGATGTAGAGAAAAATCATGGAATGCCTATAGTTGGAAACACAAATATTAGTTATATCATAAACTACAAATTGTTTATGCAATTGCATGTATACGTCATTTTTTTTAAGCATGTCTATATGTTTTGTTGATGTGGATCTTGTCTAGGATTCTATACCTGAATAATTGAATGAAAATATCTTTCAACACTTTTTTGTTGCTCTTCATTGACCAATCAATGTTGTCTATATTTGGTGCTCCATTTATCCATATGAATCCATGCACATGCAATGACCCCCTATGTTGCCACTCATATCTAGACCAATAATCTTTAACATTATTTCCTTTTTCCAGTATTTCTATTCTAAACATTGAATGTCTCAAGTGCATGTAGTGTGCAACTATATGAGGATAGTCAATAACATTCTATTTTCACCAAATTTGAGCCTCCCGTGGAGTAGTTGGCAGTGTTCCTAGCATTAATGCATGTAAATCAAGTCAATACATATATATGGTACTCAATGTGAAGAATATTGTAGGAGAGCCTATTTGGTGAAGCATGTCAGTCAATTTTGCATGACACTTAACCCAATACGACCTTGTACCCCTCAATGTCGTTCCAAATTGCATCAACCTATCAGCTAGATGTGAATGTGGCATGTTTTCCATATACTCACTCAAATCATTGATGGTGATTGGCATGTCTCAAAAACTTATTTTTACAAATACTACAAATGAATTTTGTGTGCAGTGTCTCATTAACATGTTCATCATGAAATATCAAAATTTTGAATGTTGACCAAAATGATGATCCCTATACCGCAATAGATTCTTAACAAATTCATGTAGATGCACTCGCCTTATTCGTGGTTCTAACCAATCACATCTACCATCAAGGAACAATGTTTGGCATGACATATCAAGTAATCCTAAAGTGACATATTCATTGATAGGAGACATACCAATTGTGATTCAATCAAGCAATGATGTTGAATTTGAATTAGGGTTATTAACCCATGCATGAATCAATTCCATTTCTCTTTGGGCATTAGGTGGCCTAGAATCCATTGAAGCTGTGTGTTCAATTATGTTACCTTCATCCATCTCCATGACTTGACCCACAAATATGATTTCATTTGCATCAAAATCAAATTCTATATGCACAGTTTGTAATTTATTGAAAATATTTTCATCAAAATTTCTTGTTAGATCATTCAAAGCATTTTCATCAATTCTAACATTTAAATAAAACTTATTGTGGTCTACTTTGTATTTTAATGCTCTATACACATGATCCCTATTGATTGTGAAGTTATAATTAGTGCCACATTGATCCCTTCTTCGAACAATAATGATTGGAAACTATTTGATTGAATGTGACAAAAAATTTCAAACATGTTCCACATTTTGTGGAAAACTTATTGTGTGTCCTTTGTATTTATACTGACCACCTCTTGCATGTGTTACTTGTAGTATTCGGCTGACATGTGCAATCAACATTTCTTCAACTTGAGTTAAGTTTGCAAGCTCATCTAGTTGTGGCATGGGATCCATATTATTTGAAGCTAAAAATTTATTATTTCCTCTCTCTTGTTGACATCTATTGCATATAGGACCTTCAAAGGTACAAGATACTTACATTCCTAGGTAACAGTCTTGACAAACATAACACATGTTTGGTATTTTGAATCTATCTAATCGATGTCAAAATTGCATTTGAAAACTTTCAAAATCAATGTGAGGCATTCCATTTGGGTTTGGTATGTTTTGTATGTTGCCTTGTACACCTAAATTCATCTTGACTTCAATTCCATGTTGAGGTGTTTTTGCTACTCATTCTATTGAAATTGAATTTTCATTTTCAAGTTTCAATTCAATATTTACACTTGATAGATGATTGTGCCTCTCACTTGGTTGGGGATCAATTTGTTGTCTTTCTACTCTTTGAGATTGGGATAATTGTTCATATGTTGATTGATGACTATTTCTAATTCCATATGTTTCTTTTGCATTCTCTAATTCTAATTCTTGTATTGTTATTTCTTCCCTTCATCTACCATATATCTTTGTTTGTGAGCTTCATTGTCTTTTCTTCTTTGCTCTTCCCTTTCAACATCTATCATTTTTTTCCTATTGTCATCTTCAATATTCCCTTTTATATTCTCTTTGATAGTCTCTTTGATATTGTCTTCTTTTCTCCTCTAATTCAAAATTCAATCTTGGTCGCACCATAGCTAGAAAATAAATGATATTTATAAAAAAAAAAATTATGTTCATGTACCATTGTAGTAGTGTAGAAGCTTGGATTTGAAAAAAATAAATTTGAATGGTAAATGTAGTTTTATTTTATATAAATTGCATTTTCTATTAAAAATATTAGAAAAGAAAGATTCAAAATATAATACAATTTCATATTACTATGAAATATGAAATAAAAATGAAATATAATCAACCAACTATAAAAGATATTCAAACTTTACAAACTAATTAAATTCCATCCCCTTGTTATCTAACACTTTCTAATTATCAAGATCCCTCAAAGGGCAAGACGAGAGCATACGATGGTAGATAAAAGGTTAAGAATTATCATATTCACGGGAAGCCACACAACTAACAAACTAAGCAACTATAGAAGATATTCAAACTTTACAAACTAATTAAATTCCATCCCCTTATTATCTAACACTTTCTGATCATCAAGATCCCTCAAAGGGAAAGATGAGAGCATACAGTGGTAGATAAAAGGTTAAGAATTATCATGTTGGCGACAAGCCGCACAACTAACAAAAATAACTTGTTTTCTTTTTTTTTGTGCACAATTGTGATTATATCTATCTGGTGGCATTGCCTTCCAGATAAGAAAGAACCATTTATATTAACAAATATTTCAATTTAAATGCAAAAACTTAAAGTTAACCAACTAAATAATCTTGGTTGCCTTATTATCTATATTGGAAATACTGAAGAAACATGAAGTTACAAATTAACTCACCTTAAAGAACTAAAGATTCCTCTATTGGGTGAAAAATTGATGAAAAGTTTGGCTCGATGAAACAATGCTACAATCTTTGCAAGATGAAGTAGAAATGAGTCAAATATTTTTAACCAAAAAATATGATTTATCTGATTTCAAACATTTAGATATGAAGTATGGCACTCCTATGGGGCCTCAAAGTTGCGTTGTCAATTGACGTTAAGTCCATGGAAATTGAGGGTGACTTGTAGTTGATTGTGGAATCCATGAAAGGCACGATGGGTGTTGGTTGGTCCATCCAAGGGATAATTGAAGACATTCACTCTCTTCTTACCAAACTTCGGGGGTTCACCATTCAACATGTCTACAGGGAAGGAGATACAATTGTTGACAATTTGGCTACGGTTGGGCTTCGGGAAGGGGTACGGTACTGGAGGAAAGAAGAGTCTTTACCCCTTATGTTGTGGCACTTCTAAGAAAGGACCTTAATGAAATTCATCATGATTCCTAAAAAAAATTTCTAAACTTAGTGTGGTTGTTACTTTCATTAGTAATGTTGGCGGGAGTTTTTATTTGAATAATTGGTCATTGTGCGGGAAGATTGTTGGGGAGATTTTTCCACGTGACACGTCCAGCCTCTTTTGGATCGCCATCAAGACTCGTCATTTCGTTCCTAATGACTGATGGGGTCATTATTTTTTTAACCCCCTTGAAATTCGTAATGATTTTTTCAGCCTTGCGGATTTTGTTCAATTCTTGTGAGTTGTCCGGATTTATTACCGCTATCATTTCTCTTTGTGCCCTGGACTTCTCGCACGAGGAAACTACTAAGCCTGCGCTGGCTATAGGAAGAGGCATTTATTGTCATTTTTTATGACCTTACAAGTTACCTTTTGCTGACCATTTCTCTACAGTTGTTTCTAGATTTGCTTTTCAATGTATTTGCCTTGTTCTACCTTTCATTGTTCTAGCTTTTTGTGACAATTGTGTTGGAACTATGGGTGGGGAATGGGTGCGTGTGGAGCTAGATAAGTGTGATGAATGGAAGGTAGACTCCACCATCTAGCATAAATGCAAGGAGGGTGGAATTTCTCAGTATATGGAATCCATGACTAGCCATGATGAGGGTCTCTCTAAATAATTTGTCACCTCTTGGAATGCCAAAAGGGTCACCATTGGTGGAATTTCCTTTGAAATCGATGAGGAGGTCATCGCTAGGACCACGGGTCTCGCTCTGGATGGGCGTACATGGAAGAAAACCACCAAAGTTGTTGACCATGTACCAACCTCAACCTGTTCTTTTGGGGCAACAAGCAACCTGTCAAGCTGCGTGGAGGCTATGACCGAGAGGCACTTCCTAAGCTATGGGAAAAAATTTGTATGGTGGTGATGAAATACTTCACTCTCGAAGGAAGGGATGGTGTGTATTACTACTACCACTTCAATTTCCTCAATCACCTTAGAAATCACCTTTGAAGCCATGAATTCGAACAAAAATTTCACCATACTCCACCAAGGGCTTATGTCCAAACTTTACCATTTTCACCTGGCCCTTTGCCCTCCTCGGCCCATCACTGTGAAAGAAGCTCCTCGACCCATCGTTGTGGAAGAGGATATGGTTTCTTTTTCTCCCACATCTACTAGCATTATCGACACCCCTAGCCCTAGCAAGAAAAAATGCATCAAAAACCCAACTTTGAAAGCCTCTCCACTTGGCACATCCCCATCTCAGGGGCTTGTGGTGAAGAGTAAAGATAAAAAACATATAGCCCCCACTCTGAAACCTAAGGCCAAATCCTCCAAGAAGACAAAATTCTAACTCCAACAAATTGACTTAGATAACATTGAGATCACTGAGGAGACTAATACCCCTTGCAGGCCAAACAGACTGGTAATCAAGCAAGAAAAAGTGAAGCGTTTTAAGCCTCAAATTATAACAATGGGAACGAGAGTGAGAGTAAGATTAAGGGGGAAAAGGATGTGGGGGAGGAGGCTCTTTCAATTTCTGCTAGTAGCTCCTCCCATGTTTCTGAAAGCCTGAAAAGGGGCCCTGCTAGCATTAAAATCAAGAAGGTCAAGTCTCAGGCCTCGAACATTCTTGAAGGTAAGGCTCTCATGGAGGAAGCCTACAATAAATAGGATGTCATATGGGAGGAGGTTGACAACCTGAAAAGAAAAGTTGAGAGTTTGGAGAAAAGGCTGCAGGAGGTTACGCGCTTTGCTTTGAAGATTATGCACAGGTCTGCCACTACGTTATGTCTATTGCAGAAGGACAAGTCTGCAGATGATGTGGAGAAAGAAACCAGCAACAAGGAACTACTTAAGTTCCTCACTGAAGATTGGGCTACCATAACCCTTGTTAAACCATGTAGCGGGAGAAAGGATTAGTTTTATGGGGGTTTAGTTTTTTTGACTGGGGTTGGCTAAATCAGCCTTCGTTTATGTTTTATTTTGCTAAAGACATTGTTAATGTGTTTATCTTACTCTATGACTAGTATGACCCTTGGTGGTCTATGGATAAGACTATTTTAAATCATGCTATCATGATGGACATTACTATTAGTTTAGTTCTTATATGTGTTTTTTTGGGAATGTTTTTGATATGATCTGCTTGGGGTGATGGTATGGTTTTTTGACCTGTTGTTACTGTGTTGTTAGTGTTACTCTGTTGTGGATGGTTGGTGGTGTCTTGTATTAAAGGGACATCACCCTTGTTTTGTTTCTTTTTATATATAAAATATTTAGATATGAAAAAATTTATATATAATAATTAAAATGAAAAATGAAATGAAAAAAATCTAAATTTCACAATATCATTATAACTCAATATATAACAAATCTTCCTTTGAAACCTTAAGAATTATATTTAGTAAGATATTAAAAATGAATACATTATAACTAAATTTAATATATAGTATTATTATTAATTATATTTATTCAAAATTATTTAAAATAATAATCATACCAATAATTATACAATATAATAATTAATTTTCATTTCCTTATTATCTAACAAGTTTGATAAAACTAAAAATCATTCGATAAATTATCTTTATAAAAGAATGGTTCAATTTACCCTAACTTATTAAATAATTTACTGTTTTTTTTAAATTAAAAAGAAGATTTTTTATCCTCTAATATAAACTCACGGCTTTCAATTTTGCACCAAATTGAGTTGTCTTCGGAAGCGTGCTATAGATCTATAAAAATGTATTTTTTATAACAAAATTTACACATTATAAATTACATAAAATTTTAAAATGTTTTAAGTTTAAATATTAAACACTAATTAAAGTATTTAACTATTGTTATGCTCCATAAATGTTTTAACATTTTTAATTAGTTTAAATATGCCTACTACAATTTTCTTTTACTTTCAATATATAATGTTTAGACTAGCATGCAAAATTTCCGTAACATTAAATAAAAAAAATCAATAATGCAAAATTTTTGTAACATTAAATAAAAAAAATCAATAATGTTTTCCAAGGAAATGATGTTAATATTTTTCTTGAAGAAATCTTCCACATTAAAATTCTTTTTTCGAATGTCATAAAATTTAGAAACTCACATTAAAATTCAAATTATAAGAGTTTTGTTTTTAATTTATAGTTTGTATGCACAAAAATTCATTTAAAAAAATTATATTAATAGGAAATATTACTTTCCATAATAGTTATATTAATTAAATTAATGCCATGATTACTATAAAAACAAGTGTCACTTAGTGGTCAGTACTTGCCTTTATAGTATTCTAATTAGAGATTTGTAGAGTTGGAATACTATTAAATGTAAATTTTTTTAATTGTTGTATTTTAGTTTTGACTTTTGTATTTTGTGTTTTGTTTGATTAATAGCATTGGTTTTTTTATATGTTTTGGTTATGTAATGTAAATATCTTGTTTGATGTTAAATATTTGAAAATAAAATAAATTGGATTAAATGTTTATTGTTTGATGTTATTTTTTTTCAAAAAAATTAAAGTTGAATACATTTGAATATTTATATAATGAACTCATTCATTGAGAGAAGGAAGTAGTTTATGAATTATTTGTACTAGACATAACCATGATTAATAAAGTTGAAATTGAGTTTGTTCTTTAGAATACAAATTTGCTAAACATTAAATAATCAAATGATTTATTATTAAAAATAATTCTTAGATTGATTCTAGTTGATTTTGAATTTGATAGTGAAATCTTCATATTATAGTTGAAGTTAAATATACTATTAATATAATAAATATATTATATTCTAATTTAATATTAATAATTTATAAATTATATTATATAAACTAAGTAAATAGGTAATATTGTAATATTAATATATTTTAAAATATTGTTATAATTATTAATAAAGTGATTTACTATTATATTAATTATATTAATAGTAATAATATAATAATATTAATATTATAATTAACATAGTAGTCAATTAAGATAGTTTATTAATATATAAAAATATATATGAAAGGAGAACCTACAATAACCTATATTATATTGTATATAAATATATAATATAAATTAATCAATAAACTAGAAATGGCGCAAGGTGGAGCATCGGAGCGAAATGTTGCAGAAGGTGAATTGCACCAGGTTGCAATCGGACAGGAGAAAAGGAGATGGGGCGACAAATCTGAGGATAAGCTTCTAAGCAAAACAGGGCTTGAATCAGCAAAGGGTAAAGAGGAAACCCACATTCCTCAATGGGTTTTTTCAAATGGGAGATGGATTGATAAATGCAATCCCTGGTATAAGCTTCAGGAGGATGACCATGGAAATAAGCAAAATTGAAATGATCAGAGGAATGGATTTCATAGTGATTATCGGAAAGGAATTTGGCATATGCAAAATCTGGACAGATGGATTCAAAAGGAAAATCTAAATTCTGGCGATTCCAGGAGTGGGCGGTTCGGGAAAAATGGATGCCCTAAGGCATCAGGGGCAAGCCACTAGAGCAACTCCAGGGACAGAAATTCTGGCCAAAATATCAACCTCAGTCAAGAATATTTGTCGCAAAGGAATTTTGACAATAGCAGTAATCAAAGCCCCCGGGATTATCGCCCAGGAGAAGATCACACTCGCAGGGCCAATTCCTAGAACCATGGAGCCCAATGGCACAACAAGGGGCCACCAAGAGGTCTGAATCACCAAAACCCCAAACGAAGTTGGAAAAGGGAAGGCCCCTTTGGCGGCAGAAGAAGAAATGAAAGGGGATCATAAACAAATGCTAAGCCTTGGGGTAGTAAGCTTTTCACAATGCTAGTAGAAATCATAAAGGGAAGAGTGGAGAGGCTACGCAATCGTGCCCTCTTCGCGAAATTGTGCAGCCCAGGCAATCCAAAAGAAGAAATCATGAATTGGTGGCAACAGAACTTTAAAGACCGGGTAAGTATTAACCCCCTCCCTAATGCCTTTTACTTGATAGAGTGTATAGACTGGAACCTAAAACAACAAATAGTATTTGGAAAACCCCTCTTCTTTAATGGCCATAACTTTCATTGTAAAAATTGGGAATCCAATTTTGACCCATGGCACTACAAGATCAAACAAACCCTAACATGGTTAAAATTGATTGATCTCCCATTAGAATATTGGAGTGTGGAGGCCATGACTAAAATTGGTGATTCCTTAGGGGTTTGCTTGGGAATAGATGAAGATTTCATAAATGGGAAAAAAGATGCAGAGGCAAACATCCTGGTAGAAATTGAGGAAGGGGTAGGGATTTACAAAAGCCTAGAAATCATCTTAGAATTTGGGTCTTGGATTCTGAAAATCGCCAAGAGTGATGTTAACAAGATAGGGAAGTTTCTTTCCAGAGAGGATATCAAGAATGGAATCTCTGGCATAGTAGAAATGGATAATCCTATTGGTAGCAAGCAAAATACCAAAATGGGTCCATTCGTGATTTCTGGTGGAGATGGAGGCAAGTCGGAGTCAAGGGGTGTTGGCCTAGAAGAATTGTCTCGAAAGAGCCCCAAAAAAAGAAAATTGGGAGACCTTGAATGGAAAGCAAATATAATTTTAAGTCATGACATGTCAAATGCTGAAGATGTAACCTTACAGGCTCAAAAGGATTTGAGCACTCTCCTAGAGCACACCAAAGACTTGGAAAAATCCATTTCATCACAAATAGGAGAAATCCTGAGCAATAGAAAGAACCCGGATACCACAAGTCTAGAGACCAGGTATGCTCAAGGAAGAAAAGTAGTGGAATCAAAGGAAAAGGAGGAGCCAGGAATTAAAGAAAACAACACATCTCAAAAGGATCAGTAGGAGGAAAAGGAGGAGGAAGAAAACACCTAATCAGATTATGAATCAGGCGAACATTGGGTATCAGATGAAGAGAATGCAGAGGAAGTTGAAGTGTTAGGATTTAGGTGCCATCAACCTTGTAAATACTTTAATTAATTAGTCTCCTAAAGTTTTTTCAACATTTACCCATAAGAGGTGAAACCGTTTAACCAACGGTGGTGAAAGATAGAATGTAAATGTAGTGTTACCGTTACCGTTTGTCATTTAGGAAAAGGACAAAATAGCTAGGCGTCCCACTTGGAATCTTCTAGAATGAGGTTGTTAGGATGTTGTAAGAGCATCTATGAAATGTATTATAGTTGTCATAAGATGCTATGATAGTATGACAGATTCCTATGACAAGTATGACAAATTCCTATGACAGAATATGCTATCTTTGACCCCAGGTGCTCATGCATAAGTTATGCCTTATGATAGTTGTAAGAGGCTATTTTTAGGATTTCATGACCATTTCATGAAGGGAGGTGTTGGTTTTTCTAGGTGGTATTTCTGCCTATTGTTTGGTGAAACCATGGTGGCTTTCATCCTCACAAGTCTCTTTAAATAGGGGTCTTGAGCTAGAGTTATTCAATTCAGTTTTGTAGGTTTGTAAGGTAACAGGGTGTTGCAGGATTTTACAGGGATGATAAGAGAAGTCTATTGTTGCATGTAATATTTCATAATATTAGTAATATACTTTCCTCTCTTTTGGTGGTGGAGTTTTTTCCCTTCAGGGTTTCTCCACGTAAATCTATTGTTGCATGTGTTATGATTCTTCTATATCTCTCTTTCATTCTTTCTTCACACTAAGGCTAAAGGTTAATCTACATATTTCAGATTTGCATTCACCTATTTAAGTTCATATTGCAAGCTTTCTTCACCTTGATAATCAACATTTGGTATCAGAGCTAACGGTTATGTTAAGGAAGGGACGCTTTGCTTTTAAAGTGTTGAAGGTTTTTGCTGAAGTGGGAGCTTTTGTGTTGTGAGTTTTGCAGATTTGTGAAAGATTGTATACCATGGCCTCCACCTCTCGTCAAGATATTGAGAAGTTCAATGGCACTGGTTACAATATGTGGAAGTTGAAAGTGGAGGATCTCCTTGAGGAGAGAGATCAGTGGTTACCAGTTTTAGTTGATAAGAAGCCATCTACTTCAACCTTGTCGGATGAAGATTGGAAGAAGTTAGACAAGAAGGCTCGAGGGACCATTCAGTTGTGTCTCACTGATTTTGTCCTCCTGAATGTCTCTTCAGAAGACACGACATACAAGCTTTGGAGGAAGATAGGTGAAATCTATCAAACTAAGAGTTTGTCTAACAAGTTGTATCTCAAAAGATGTTTATATTCATTAAAGATGAAGAATGGCAATTCTATTGCTGAACATTTGAATGCTTTCAATTTGATTATAAGTCAACTTGCATCTATTGATGTTAAAATAGAAGATGAGGATAAATGTATTCTATTGATTTTCTCTTTGCCAGAATCTTGGGAAAATTTAATTATGGTTAGAACAAGTGGTGGTGCAAAACCTAAGATGGATAATGTCATTCCCATACTTCTTTCAAAGGAGATGAGGAGGAAGACCATGCATAGTGGCTCCCAAGATGCCTTGCATGTACGAGGTAGGCCCAAGGAGAAAGGGCCTAAAGGGGATAAGAAGAAGGATAAGTCTAAAGGACAATCTAAGACCCCTGGAAAGAGCAGAGTGAAGTGTTGGAACTGTGGTAAATGGGGACATGTGAAGAAGGATGTAGAAATAAGAAAATGAATGCAGATTCCTCCATGGAAAAGTCCTCTGATAACAGTGATTTTGATGCTTTGATTATTTCAGCTAACACAGTTTGCAATGATGCTTGGCTTATTGATTCAGGTGCTTCCTTCCATAGGACTCCTCACAAGGAGTGGTTTTCTACATACAAAGAATATTATGGAGGAGAGGTCTTCATGGGTGACAACAACTCACAAAAGATTGTCGATAAAGGAAAGGTAAAGTTGTGTTTCAGTGATGGGAGGGTTAAAATCCTTGATGATGTTTTACATATTCTAGGACTTACAAAAAGTTTAATTTCGGTTTCCAAGTTGAATGATTCTAGAATGAATGTGACATTTGACAAGTTTGGTCGCAGGATGGTAAGGGGAAGTTTGGTGATTGCTAAAGGATCTCAGACAGGGAATTTGTTTACGTTACATGCCTCTACTTTTTGTAACTCCTCATTTGTAACTAGCACTGAAAATGCATGTATGTTGTGGCACCATAGATTGGGTCACATTAGTGAAAAAGGTCTTAGGACCATACTTGATAAGAAACCAGTAGACGGTATTTTTGATTATTCTGTTGGTAAAAATGATTTCTGTGAGGATTGTGTGTTTGGTAAACAAAATAGGTCATCATTTCTTAAAGGAACTAATAAAGCTAATGGATTGTTAGAACTAATTCATTCGGATGTATGTGGTCCAGTGGATACAGATTCTCTGAGTAGATCACGTTATTATGTTTCCTTCATTGATGATTACTCAAGATATACTTGGATTTATTTTATGCATACAAAATCTGAAGTTTTCACCAAATTTAAGGAATTTAAGGCATTGGTTGAAAAGCAAATAGATTATAAGATAAAAGTATTGAGATTTGACAATGGGGGTGAATATTGTTCTAAGGAATTTGATGAGTTTTGCAAAAATGCAGGAATTGTTAGGCAAAAGACTACACCTTACACACCCCAACAAAATGGGGTAGCAGAAAGAATGAACCGTACATTAATGGAAAGAGCTAGGAGCATGTAAATTAGTGCTAAGTTAGATAAATATTTTTGGGCAGAAGTTGTTGGTACTGCTTGTTATTTAATTAACAAATCTCCTTGTAAAGCTCTTGTTGATAAAACACCTTATGAAATGTGATTGGGTAAAAAGCCTTCAGTTTCACATTTAAGGGTCTTTGGTTGTGAGGCTTTTTTTCACGTGCCTAAAGAGAAGCGGTCTAAATTGGATCCCAAATCTCAGAAATGCATCTTTGTAGGTTATGGTGAAAATATTGAAGGTTATAAACTTTGGAATCCACTAACACGAAAGATGATATTTTCTAGAGATGTTATTTTTAGGGAATTTAGAGCTAACTTTGAAGATGAGCAACCAAAGGAAAATTCAAAAACAATGCATTTTGAAATTGTAACAGAAGAAGTTGAAAACAATGAGGATGAACATGAGGAGGAATCTCTTACTCCACCTTTGAGAAGGTCCACAAGACAACGAAATCTAGTTGACAGGTATAGCCCACCTGATTTTTGTTGTAAATTTGCTTTGATATGTACTGATGATGAACCTAGATCTTTCAAGGAGGCTCTCTCTTTAGAAGAATGTGAGTCTTGGATGCAAGCCATGCAAGATGAGATGATGTCTTTGAAAAACTGTGACACCTGGGATCTTTTTATTTTTCCCAAAGGAAGAAAGGCCATTGGTTGTAAGTGGGTATATAAAAAGAAGTTTGGTGCAAACAGTAAGTTGGAACGGTACAAGGCCATATTAGTGGCCAAGGGCTACTCCCAGAGAGAGGGAGTTGATTTTGGTGAAATATTCTCTCTTGTTGCTAAGTTAACTTCTATTAGATTCCTTTTATCCATTGATGTTGCTTATGATTTAGAAATAGAACAAATGGATGTTAAAACTGCTTTCTTGCATGGGGATCTCGAGGAAGAAATTTATATGCAACAGCCTGATGTTTTTGTTGTGAAAGGAAAAGAACACTTGGTTTGCAAGATAAAATGGTCTCTATATGGTTTGAAACAGTCACCTAGGATGTGGTACCAGAAGTTTGAGGCTTTTGCATTAAAGATATGTTTTGTTAGAAGTGAAGAGGATCATTGTGTTTATTTTAAAGTTATTGATGATCAGATACTAATTATTATCTTATATGTGGATGATATGTTGTTCATTGGTAACTGTTGATGGCGATTTTGGCACCACAACAATGCAAGTAGAATATTGCTATTCTACTTCTCCTGAAAGAGAAAGGCAACACATGGATGCCTTAGCTCCCAAGGTCTTTGTAGTTGGGTCTCAACTGTGCTGATGTTACTCAATGGTCAATGCAAAAGTAATATTCAAGGGGCCTGCTGGTGTTGAGCTTCTGGATTGTTCTAAGATCAAGCATGAAATAAAACCTACTCTAACAGGGGTTTTAAAGAAATATAAAACAATGAGTCAGAGTTTTGAAACAGAAAAGAACAATAGTTCATCCAACCTTAACCAGACTTGTTAACTTCAAGGAATTTGTAAACCAAAATTGCAGAACAAAGTAAACTTGTGATTGACACACAACCTCTTTCATTCACAGTGCTAATTCGTATAACAGATTTTTTTTAGCTACCATTTAAATAAAACACAAATAACATTTCATTCTTTGGAGAGTTGACAAATCAAATGACCAATTAAGACAAATATCATTCAGGAACACAACATGAAGTAGATTAAACTCTGATTGCTTCTACTGTTGATAAAATAGATAAGCAATATTTACAAAGCTGGCACAATCACCAGTGTACAGAGAATCTGCGGCTCCAGATTGTTTCCAACTACACTAAGAGAACTTAGAAAATAAATTACAATCTGTATTGAAATCTAACTACTAACCAAGAAGACAATATAAGCTCTTATTACTAAGAATCAAGATGCAACTCTATCTCCTTCTGTTAATTGACTAACTCCTAACAGTTCTTAGTCTAAAAGTTCTCTAATCCTAGAAGTTCTAATCTAGAAGTGCTAACAATAAAAGTTCTAACTCTAAATTTCTAACTCTAGAAGTTCCAACCTTTACAAAGAGGCAAGAATTCCTTATATACAAAATGTACAAGAAAGGATGCGCTGTCCCCTGCACTAGGGTTTACAAAATATCTGCATGGTTGCAGGAATGTTGGCTCTCAGATCTTTTGAAGAAAGTTGGTTGTGTATTCAATGTGAATCCTTGTTGTCCATGCTGATGAAGGGTTTCTACCCGCAGGGTAAGCCTTTTTAGATCTTTTGACAACTGTAGCATTAACTCTAGCATCTGCGTGTCCATCTTTGAACTCTCTTGCAGTCTGCCTTGAATGCTCAGAATATCCTCATTAATACCAAACTGCCTCTATCAGTGGTCGCCACAGTTGTCCCTCTGGGTCATGGTTTCTTCTGTCACTCAGCTTCCTTTTGTTCTGGGACTCCTCTGCTCGTTGACCACCTTCTAGAAGCACCATCGGGCCTCCTTGCAGATCTGAACACCACCACCCGAACAGATTCATCACCAACTGTTCTCAGAAAGAGTCCATCCGGTCACACTTTGTTAGTCTTTCCACAGGGGCGGTCAATTGGGCAATGGCTCAACCTTAGCCCTCTTTGATTGGTCAATCACAAGCCACGTAGGATTCTTCAATGGTCAAAAGCGGTTTTTCGAGCATCGCATGTCGGTAAGACACCCCCGGTGTCTCCCGATGCGATTTTCATTTTACAATAGTCATCAGCATAGCCTGGGTCAATCGGTGAGACGTCTCGACGAACTTCAGAAGTCACATCGAGCTCACTTTCCTATCGCCAAGACCTCACCTCATTGGTAGGACATCACAGCAATGGTATGTCTCGCTCTCGCTCTAGATCATTTTCCTTTTGGCAAGACCCCTGAATCGGCCCAAGGTCATGGTGATCCCCCATGGTTATACCGATATCTATTTTTCATTTGTGAACCTACCGCTATCGGCAAGACTTTAGCATATCGACAAGACCACATGGCGAAGTCCTCGTTTTCTTTTGGAGTCTCCCCGACATTCTCCTTATCCTGCAGCGAGCTGACTTTATTCTTTCGTTGTGACACTGGTAAGTCGGCGAGACGTTTCGGCAAAGACCAAATCTTTGGGTGAGCTTCCTTGTGTCGGTGAGACCTTGCTGGGTCAGGGAGACCTTATCCTGAGCTCCCATTCTCTTACTGAGCGCTACTTGTCATCGGCAAGACTCCCCTATATTGTTGAGATCTCCTAGCGAGCCATCCTGCTTTGCCGATACACAGACCCTCCCTGTCGGCGATACTCCTGGCGACTCCCTTTGCTTAGTTGGTGAGACTTCATGAACTCACTGAAACATCTTGGCGGGGATAACATCTTATGCCAATATAGGAATCCTCTTGATAGTGGTCGGCAAGACATGGAGACTTCGCCAAGACCATACGCCGATGAAGATGACTCCCGCCGAAGTGTCCGCTGGTGGTGGTAGTCTGTGAGACTTTAGGGATTGCCGAGACATCTCGGCGAAGAGAGAACATTGTACCGACAGTGTATGCCTTTTACCACCCCTCGGTGAGACCCAAAGATCTCGCCGAGACTTCTCTCCGAAGGAAACCTCTCATGCCGATAGGAAATTCATGTCGTCGGGACGATGACCCCTATCTTGCCGACAGATCCTGCATATGATTCTTGATCGCTGTGACATCTCTGGGGTCTTGCTGATAGGAAACATAAACGCAGATTTGAACCAAACGAACCACGAGTCAATGAAACCGTGATAACCCCATGCTGATAATATGCACAATGGGGAGTATTCTGATTCTTTGGATTTCGAACAATCAGAGCCCAACCACCAGTCGGTAAGAGAATAGAAAAGTCTTGCCGACTTTTACCTTAGTTGATTTCCATGACCAACTAGATAGAAGAATTCCTTCCAACTAAGCTCCCTTGGCAAACATCATCCTGACACGATTCAATCCTGCACTCAACAAAGAAAACCATAGTAGAGATCATACAAATAGAAGTTAAAAAAAATCAAAATCGTCATTGAAATGAATCCCATGCTAGTAAGGTGTAGTTAAATTCAAAAATAAAAATCTCCTACCAACAAGTTTAGGTTTCAGGTCGACCCGTGGAATCCAAGCCAGGGAGGAATTTCGGAGAATTCTGAGTCAGGCGGATTCCAGCGGAATAAACATGAAAACACCCACTAGAAGCTTAATCTAATCGTTATCAAACTAGGAACAACATGCGAGATCTTCAAAATAGCATAAAGGAAACATAAAATGCATCATTATTTATTAACTTCCTGTTACTCCATACTTCTTAACATTTCACCAAATTCTGGGGAAATCCGCGCGGGACGGATTTCCGCAAAGGAGAAGACATTCTGGCTAATCCAAAACAAACAGGGAACAATGGATTTCGAGAAAATCTGGAGGAGACAGAAAACCGCAAAAACCCGGATGGGGAGGAAATCCGCGAAAATCCGGACCAAGAGGAAATCCGCGAAGAACAACACCCAGCCGAAGTTTGAGGGAGATCTAGGAAAATCCGGATGAGAAAGAAATCCGCGAAGAAGGAGACATCGCTCGGAGGCCTCAGGGATTTTGGGAAAATCCGGTCAACGCGGAATTTTGTGAAGACCAAAAATCCCCGAACAACAGCGCTAGGCTGGAGCTCGAGGGAGATCCGAAAAAATCTGGATTGGGTGGAAAATCCCGAACTCAGGAGAAAACCCGAATTCCAACTGAGGAAAAACCAAAATTGAACTAAAGACACACTGCCCTCCTTAAAGCTGGTGGAGGCGGAAACAAGTCTGGATGGGGACGAGAGACCAAATGGATAAAGTGAAACCGAGACCGAAACCAAACCCGAACCATAAACTTTTTCAAGTTTCGGGTTCAGATTATGTTCTGGGCCCACCTCCGACATCATCGAAAAAGAGAAAGAAAGGAAAAGGGAAAGAAAAATAGAAAGGAAGGAAAACCCATGATGAAACAAAGAAGCAAAGGAAAAGGAAAGAAAGAAAGACGCGAAATCGGGATCAGAACGGAACCCGAACCAGAAAAAGGTGCGCCAGGCGAAAACACCCAAGGCACCAGAGACAAAAACCAACAAAGACCAACGAAGAGAGAAAAGGCGGGGTCGGACCTGGGATGAGACCCGAAGCAAGTTCAACACCCCAAATCGGACCAGGACCCAATGTCACGAAAGAACAAAGGAAGACAAGAACAGTCAGAACCGGAACCGAGACCGGGAACGGAACAAGGCCAGAACCTGGAAGGAATTTCCAAGTCCGGTATTGGTTTCGATTCCGCCTCTGACAAAATTAAAAAAAGAAAAGGCGCTAAGGCAGAAAACCAAAGGCCAAAAGGGAAAAGACAAAAGGGGGACCCATTTTGTTCCAGAATGAAATGGGGTGGTTATGCAAGGCATAACAGTAACAATAAGGCAATGATTAGGGAACTTAAAACTCAGCTTTCTAGCACATTTGATATGAAAAATTTAGGGGTTGCTAAATATATTCTTGGGATGGAAATCATTAGGGATCGAGTTCACAGAAAGCTTTCGTTAAGTCAGAGTAAGTATGTTAACACTATTTTGCAGAGGTTTAATATGCAAGACTGTAAACCAGTAAATATTCCATTTCCTGTTGGTACTAAGTTAAGTTTAGACATGTGTCCTGAATTGGATGATGATATTAATGAAATGTCTAAAGTTCCTTATGCTAGTGTTGTCAGTAGTTTAATGTATGCAATGGTTTGTACTATACTAGATATAGCCCAAGCAGTGGGAGTTCTAAGCAGGTTTATGTCTAACCCTGGTAAAGAACATTGGAATTTTGTTAAAAGGGTATTTAGATATTTGCGAGGCACTTCTTATTACTTTTTGGTTTATCATGGTACTAACAATGTTGATAAGTCATTGGACATAGAGGGTTTTGTTGATTCAGATTGGGCAGGTGACTTGGATAGTCGAAGGTCCACTAGTGGCTATGTGTTTACTTTGTTTGGAGGTGCAGTAAGTTGGATGAGTAAAAGACAACCTACAGTTGTTTTGTCCACAACTGAAGCAGAGTATATGGCTGCTACACATGCCTCTAAGGAGGCGGTTTGGTTACAAATACTTGGTAATGGTATTGGTTTTGATTGCAGGATAGTGAGGATTAGATGTGATAGTCAGAGTGCCATATGTTTGGCTAAAAATCCTATGTATCATGCTCGTACTAAGCATGTTGATGTTCAGTATCACTTTGTGCGAGAAATGGTTGAGAATAGACAAGTATTGATTGAAAAATTTGACACTTTGGATAATGTTGCAGATTCTCTTACGAAGCCAGTCACCACGGAAAAGTTCTCTTGGTGCAGGAAGGCCATGGGCCTTGATCACTGTACTTAATTCTATGTAATTGTATCTCTATGGGTGTAATTTAAAATGTATGATGTCAAGTGGGAGAATGTTAGGATTTAGGTGCCATCAACCTTGTAAATCCTTTAATTAATTATTCTCCTAAACTATTTTCAACATTTACCCATAAGAGGTGAAACCGTTTAACCAACGGTGGTGAAAGAGACAATGTAAATGTAGTGTTACTGTTACCGTTTGTCATTTAGGAAAAGGACAAAATAGCTAGGTGTCCCACTTGGAATCTTCTAGAATGAGATTGTTAGGATGTTGTAAGAGCATCTATGACATGTATGACGGTTGTCATAAGATGCTATGATAGTATGACAGATTCCTATGACAAGTATGACAGATTCCTCTGACAAGTATGACAAATTTCGATGGCAAAATATGTTATCTTTGACCCCAGGTGCTCATGCATAAGTTATGCCTTATGACAGCTGTAAGAGGCTATTTTTAGTATTTTGTGACCATTTCATGAAGGGAGGCGTGGGTTTTTCTAGGTGGTATTGTTGCCTATTGTTTGGTGAAACCATGGTGGCTTTCATCCTCACAAATCTCTTTAAATAGGGGCCTTGAGCTAGAGTTATTCAATTCAGTTTTGTAGGTTTGCAAGGTAACATGGTGTTGCAGGATTTTACAGGGATGATAAGAGAAGTCTATTGTTTCATGTAATATTTTATAATATTAGTAATATACTTTCCTCTCTTTTGGTGGTGGAGTTTTTTCCCTTCGGGGTTTCTCCACGTAAATCTATTGTTGCATGTGTTATGATTCTTCTATATCTCTCTTTCATTCTTTCTTCACACTAAGGCTAAAGGTTAATCTACATATTTCAGATTTTCATTCACCTATTTAAGTTCATATTGCAAGCTTTCTTCACCTTGATAATCAACATTTGGTATCAGAGCTAACGGTTATGTTAAGGAAGGGACGCTTTCCTTTTAAAGTGTTGAAGGTTTTTGCTGTAGTGGGAGCTTTTGTGTTGTGAGTTTTGCAGATTTGTGAAAGATTGTATACCATGGCCTCCACCTCTCATCAAGATATTGAGAAGTCCAATGGAACTGGTTACGAGATGTGGAAGTTGAAAGTGGAGGATCTCCTTGAGGAGAGAGATCAGTGGTTACCAGTTTCAATTGATAAGAAGCCATCTACTTCAACCTTGTCGGATGAAGATTGCAAGAAGTTAGACGAGAAGGCTCGAGGGACCATTCGGTTGTGTCTCATTGATTCTGTCCTCCTGACTGTCTCTTCAGAAGACACGGCATACAAGCTTTGGAGGAAGATAGGTGAAATCTATCAAACTAAGAGTTTGTCTAACAAGTTGTATCTCAAAAGATGTTTATATTCATTAAAGATGAAGAATGGTGATTCTATTGTTGAACATTTGAATTCTTTCAATTTGATTATAAGTCAACTTGCATCTATTGATGTTAAAATAGAAGATGAGGATAAATGTATTCTATTGATTTTCTCTTTGCCAGAATCTTGGGAAAATTTAATTATGGTTAGAACAAGTGGTGGTGCAAAACCTAAGATGGATAATGTTATTCCCATATTTCTTTTAGAGGAGATGAGGAGGAAGACCATGCATAGTGGCTCCCAAGATGCCTTACATGGATGAGGTAGGCCCAAGGAGAAAGGGCCTAAAGGGGATAAGAAGAAGGATAAGTCTAAAGGACAATCTAAGACCCCTAGAAAGAGCAGAGTGAAGTGTTGGAACTGTGGTAAATGGGGACATGTGAAGAAGGATGTAGAAATAAGAAAATGAATGCAGATTCCTTCATGGAAAATTCCTCTGATAACAGTGATTTTGATGCTTTGATTATTTCAGCTAACACAGTTTACAATGATGCTTGGCTTATTGATTCAGGTGCTTCCTTCCATATGACTCCTCACAAGGAGTGGTTTTCTACATACAAAGAATATGATGGAGGAGAGGTCTTCATGGGTCACCTGAAGTTGAAATGAACCTCCAGAGAAGGTCGGCTTCCTTTGGTGTCACTTAAACTACTGATTCTGTAAAGGGAAAGGGAGAAGGAGAAAAACACTAAAACTAATGAAAACACTATCTCTATGGTGATGCACCGAATTTACTAAGAATACACATAACACAGTTTGCACACACAATTTCAATCAATGACAGAAGCTTAGTTGTACACAACTCAATCACATACGTTTTCTGCATAAACATTTCCTGAAAAGGTTCATATGGCTACACTTCTAGAAGGAAGGAATAACTTCACAACTAGGGAATATTGAACTTTGAACACATCTCACAACCTGCAAAAATACATATCGCTCTACAGAAAGGTGTTGAGATAAGACATAACCACAAGGAATTATACAGTTTCACAAGTAGTTTCATCAATTACATGAATGCACACAATTTAATAGAGAGATTGAAAAGGTAAAGTACTTATACTCATTGATTTCAATGGTGAACACTGATATACATGTCTTTCATGAGTTAAAAAACTCAGTATTCTCCTCTAAGGACTATCAGAAGCCACAAAGCAGAAAATATGCAAGTAAGAACTAACTACCAAAAAGGAAAAAAATGCCATATATACAAAAGACCCAGCCCCTAGGGCTTACAAAAATATTTTCCTTTGGAAAAGATCTTCCTTTAGATATTTTATGTAGTTAATGTTGTGTTCGATTGCATCCCTGATGTCTATGTTGGTGAAGAGTTGCTCCAGGAATGGCCTCCTTGATCTTTTGCAACCATAGCATTAACTACTAGTCATTGTCCCCATTCTTGAACTTCCTTGCTGAGCTACCCGATTGAATGCTTCTGAGCGTTACCATAAATGTTGATCAACCCTTTCCAGTTGACATCCCAGTTGTCCTTATGGTCGTAGCCTCTCTATTGCTTGATGACACCTTCTAGATATCAACTTGATTCATCACTTTATTATCAGAGCAGATCCACGTTGCTTATGCTCTGTCGATCTCGTCCACAGGGGAAGTCAGGCAGTCAAACGGTTCATGGTGCGTCCTTAGCTCCCATTTGATTGGTCAAAATCATGCCCCATAGATACCAGATGGTCAAAGGGTCCCTCAAACAACATCACATGTCGATGAGACACTAATCATGTCTCCCCAATGCGAGTATACTTCACAGGATGATTGGCATAACTTGGGACTGTCGGCAGGACGTTTCGGTGAGCTATAGAAGTCATATTGAGCTCACAAAACCTATCGGCAAGACTGCATTCTTTTGGCAAGACCACATGGCGAAGTCCTTCTCTCAACGAGAAGTCCAGGTCGGGGAGACCTCTTCATGTCGGGGGGATATTACCCCGAGTTCACGCCCTGTCGCCGAGACTCCTATGTTTTGCTGAGACCTTTCATCCAAGCCCCCCTCTATCTCGGCGAGACCATCGCACTTGGGGAGACATCTCCCTAAGTCCATCCTTACTTCCCCAAGCCTAAGTCCCCCTTTCCTTTCGGCGTGACTTCCTTCTTCGCCAAGACCTTATGGCAAAGGCATGATCCTTTGTCGAGCTCCATTTATTTCGGTGGGGTCCCCTTATAGCATTCTCCCTTCGCTGAGACATCATCATGTCAGCAAGACATCTTACCAAACCTGTCCCATTCATTCAGAGTCTCCCCGAGTTCTTTCTATTTCCCCAAGCTCAGGCCCTTTTGCTTTGGCAAGACCCCTCTCCTTCAGTGAAACTTTTTGCCGAAGGCAACACCTCTCGACAAGATCCTATTGGGCTAAACTTTCTTTCGGAAAGAGCCTGCTTGGTCAGTGAGACATTTCGCTGAATGCATTCGCTCTCACCGAAGGCACATCCTATCGCCGAGACATCTCCTAATCGCCAAGACCTCGTGGCGATGAAATATTGCTTTGCCGATGTCGTTTCATTCATTGAGACTCTGATGCATCGGCAAGACTTATGCCGATATTACCTCATGTCGGCGAGACCTTTTCGGTCGGTGAGACTTTACACTGACTAAAGCTTTCTTTCGCCGAGCCTTGAGCACTTCAGGAGACCAACAACCATCAATGAAACGTCTCACTGAGTTCATTTCATTTCAGCCAGACTTTATCTCCTCGGCATGACATCACATTGAATCCCCTGTACTCTCGGCGAGACACCATGCTTATCAGCCATACCTCCTTCTGAAGAAAAAATTATCGCTGAATTGAAACTTTGGTGGGGCCTTCTTCTTTCGGGCAGACCTATGGCGATATCTCTTCTGTGTCGCCGAGACTCTAGCACGTTGGCCAGACTTTATGTCGAAGGCATAACCTTTTTCTGATCTTTTCATTTCAGGGAGACCCTCGAGCTTCGGCCAGACCTCCTTCTGCCACAAAGTTTCTCACCGAGATGCATATCCTATTAGTGGTCAGCAAGACTTAAGGGGCTCGACAAGACCACACACCGAAGAAGACAACTCCTACCGAAGTGTTTACCTGATGCAGTATGCATATCCTTTTGTCGCCGGTCGGTGAGACATAAAGATCTCGCCGAGACCTTTCTCCAAAGGAGACCTTCATGCCGATGGGAAACCCCCAGTCACCGGGACGATGATCGATGTCTTGCCGATAGGAACCTATAGGTGAATTCCACTCACCGTGACATTCCTGGGGTCTTGCTGATAGGCAACGCAGAAGCATATTTTACCAAATGCATTATGGGTCGGGGAGACCCAGATAATCTCATGCTGATAGGATCCCTTATGTGAAGCATTCAGACTTGATGGAACCCCTGCTAGTTGGCAAGACATCTGGAAGGTCTTGCCAACTTTCTCCTTAAAGGAAAATTATGTCAAACTTGACTGAGGCCGACCTTCAACTGAACTCCCTTGTTTCACATCAGGGGTATGATTTAACCATGCACAACAATGCCTCCATTTGGCCTTCATGAACACCTGAAGCATAGATTGCCCAACTGATTTAGCCCATAGGTGAGAATTGGGCAACATTTCTAGCGACCTTTGCTTTATGTTTTCCTGCTAAACATGGAAACCAGTAGCCAAACATGTCCATTGGGGATGGAGTCGTTAGAAAAACTCAAAAAAAAAAAATCAAAAACAGTTGCACATGGTTGCAACTCACTTGAGACTCTTAGAACACAACAGGCCACCAAAATGACAAAACAGGAGAAACTGAAGAGAATTTTTTTACTGTGTTGAAACGAAACTTAGGGAAAACATAAAACCTAACCTAATATGTACAATGGAAGAACTTATCAAACCTCAAAACAAGGCTTGAGGTGTATCCCATTGACTGGGATAGGAAGCACTTCACCCTCAGTTGTGGCCAGTTGGTAAGCATTGTGTTCTTTGTAGTCTTTGACAATAAATGGACCTGTCCACATGTTATCAAACTTGGTGTGATGGCCTGGCCTTCTTTTTAGAACATCCCATTTTAGCACAAGATCTCCCACCATGAAATCTCTTGATCTAGTTTTCTTATCAAATGTTATCTTAGTTAGGATTTGCTGACATTCCATGTTCTTCATAGACTTATTCCTAGCTTCTTCTAACTCCATCAGCTGAGTATATCTTAAGGCAAGTGGGTCAGTCCGTTCAAACAGGACTAGCTGACTGGCAATGTCCAAGGCGGGCAACTCAGTAGAGATAGGTAATTTTGCTTCTTTACCGTACACCAACATGTAAGGCGAGTTCCCAATCACCTTCTTAGGGGTGATTCTATCTACCCAAAGAGTAGTTTTTAGCCTAGTATGCCATTCCCTCTGATTGGTTTGAAGTGTCCTTTTGATAATGTTAATGAAATTTTTATTAGTGGACTCTGCAAGTTCGTTGCCCTGAGGATAATAGTTGGATCTTGTGTTCAAGTAAATGTCGTTCTTCAATTCCCAATCGGCGACTTTCAAACCAACAAATGCCAGGGCATTGTTAGAAATTATAAAATATGGGATTCCAAATCTGCAAACCATGTCTTCATAAAAATTCAACACTGCTGCTTCATTAGCTTCCTTCAGAGGAAAAGCTTTTGTCCATCATGTAAAGTAATCTATTGCTATGATAATCCACCGATGGCCTGCACTTGAGGGTGGGTTAATTGCCCCTATGAAGTCAATTCCCCACTTCATAAACGGTTGCTCTATTTGAATTGGTTGCAATGGCAAAGCAGCAAGCTTTTCTTTGCCTGAAAACAAGGCACATTTAGAACATCTCCTGACATATGTATGTGCATCTTTGAACAAGTCAAGCCAATAATAGCCTACTCTTAAAATCTTATAGGTTGTTGTCCTTGCAGCATAGTGACCTCCAGAGGGTCCATCATGGAACTCATGTAGTATTTGATCCACTTGATCATTATCAATACACCTGAGCAGCACTCCACTGTGATCTTTCCTATACAACACATCATCAATCAAGACAAAGGGAATAGACTGAAGTCAGTAGTACCTCCTCTTTGTTCTGTTTAGATTAGGTGGACATTCCCCAGCTCTCAAGAAACGTGACATTTCCTACAACCAGTTGGTAGCTTCATCATCTGCTATCCCAACATTGACCAAAACTAAGTCTCGTTGATCTTCTACTGTTGAGAAGTCTTCATTAGCTAGTTGATGGCATAAAACCTTACTCCTTACCAATTTAGTGACCTGGATATCCACATCATACTCCATAACTCTTGTGATTCATCCTGCCCATTTTTCACTTAAATCTTTGCCAAGTAAGAATTCCTTTACGCTGGAATGTGTCACTAGAAGATGAATTTTGTTATGAGACAATAGATGTCTGAATTTTTTCAAACTTTTCACAACAGCCAGCACATGTTTTTCTACGAAGGTATACTTCTGCTCATAGTCTTCCAGACCTTTACTGAAAAAAGCAATGGGCTGCTCCAACCCCTCTACACCTTTTTGCACCAAGATTGCAGAGATTACAGCAAAACTACCAAAAGCATACAAGGTAAAATCCTTACTAAAATCTGGGTTGACTAATGTTGGAGCTGAAGCTAACACCTCCTTGATCTTTTGAAAACTGTCCCTTGCTTCTCAGGTCCATTTGAACTCTGTATTCTTTTTTTAACATAGTCGTAAGGGGTTTTAGTAAGGCTGCTATATTAGGAAGAAATCTTCTGACAAAATTAATATGACCAATGAAACTCTGAAGTCCTTTCTTATGCGGAGGTAAAGGCGGCTCTAAGATTGCTGCCACTCTTTTAGGATCCACTGTGATTCCCTTCCTAGATACTACATACCCGAGAAGATTTCCTTCATGGACAGAGAAAACACATTTCTTGGGGTTCAATGATATACCAAACTCCTGACAACGTTCAAAAATTTGCCTCAAATGGTCAATGTGATCTGCTATCTTCTTGGAATAGACAGTGATGTCATCAAGATATACTAAAACAAACTTATACATTAAGTTGCTAAAGGCCATGTCCATAGCCTTTTGGAAGGTTGCTCTAGTGTTAGACAAACCAAATGGCATTTTCCTATATGCCATTATGCCCCACTTTGTAGTGAAGTTAGTTTTAAATTGATCTTCTTCCCTTACCAAAATCTGGTTATAACCAGAATACCCATCCAGTAAAGAAAAACGTTCAGATCCTGACACACATTGAAGAATCTGCTCCATAGATGGAAGAGGGTGCCTGTCCTTCAACGAAGATTTGTTCAAATCTCTGAAGTCTACACATAATCTAAGCTCTTCGTCTTTCTTTCTGACAGGAACTAGATTTGCAACCCAGCTAGTATGCTTGATGGGAAAGATAATCCCACTTTCTATAAGTCTGAAGACCTCTTTCTGCATTAGTGGCTCCAGTTTGGGATTAACTGGCCTCTGTTTTTGCCTTATGGGCTTAGCTGTTGGCTCTAAATCTATTGTATGTCATGCAATACGTGGATAAAATCCCTTCAAATCTCTATATTTCCAAGTGAATATGTCAATGAATTCTTGGAATAATTGCAGAAAAGATTGCTTTTCAACAGTAGTGTTTATTTTCCCTATCTTGATGCTTCTCTTGGGTGCAATTTCTAAGTCCTCATAATGATCATGCTGGACTAATAAATTGGATTTGTTACTTTTAGCCTAATCATCAGAGTTAAAAATACTTTCTAAGGTAACTAGACCCTTAGGCAACTTGTTCTTTAATTGCAGTACCTGGTCTCCATATTGTTGTTTAATTCTCTCCTGGTTTGATACTGCAAACACGTCTTCTTCAAGTAGAAACTGTAGAATCTGCTCATTGCTCTCAAAGACCTGCCAGTTAACATTGTTATCGGGCACGGAAGGCCTGATAATAACCTTGATATGCCACTGATCAGACTCCTTGCTTACGCTGTTCAGAATATCAAACTGAGCCCCCACAGCTGCTAATCTATCAGCATGCTGATTTTGACTTCTTGAAATTGAAATGATATTGAAAGCCTCAAAATCCTCAATGAGGTCCCAAACCTTGTTCTTATACAATTGAAGAACATCATTTTTAATAGCATTCAAGCCTCTAACCTGATTTACTACCAATTCATTGTCCCCATGCACCTTCAAACACTTAATTCCACGTTTCCTTGCCCATTCCAGCCCTTGAATGAGACCTTCATATTCTGCTGTGTTATTAGTGCATGAAAACGCAAACCTAAAGGCTGCATAATATCTTTCAGCTCTTAGGGAAACCAATAATGCATCCCCACCAGCGCCATGTTTTCTCCTTGAGCCATCAAAAAATATTTCCCAAAGTTTATCTTGTTGATCACAAACATTCCCTGGCCTCTTAACCAAGTTAGGCATCACTATATCAGCTTCTTGAAACATGTAGTTACCCATACCAGCATCTGACACCAATTCACTCTTAGAACTAGAAGTTTGGCCTAATGCCCACTCATCTATAATTATATCAGGAATTTCATCGACAGCAATGTGGGGATCAAAGACAGCAGCATGCTCATCTTGCTCAAAAATTATGCAATTGGCATTTATTGCACTGGGTACATAAGGTTCTATATTGTCCTTTGCAAGTAGCCCATACTTAATGGTTACTCTAGTTCCATATCTAGTACGGAATAACATGTGAGACCAGTCAGATGAAAGGTATCCCCCTATTTTAGCCGTAAACTCCCTTGACAAACATAACCCATAATATGGAGGCACATCTGCCACATATATGTCCAGGGAAATTAAAAAAATAGGGCAAGAATGCAGAGTTAAGCTAGCATCTTTGATAAGACCCACTATATTAACAGATGAGCCATCTAGATGGACTACTCCTTTTTATAAAGGTCATACTTTAAACCTAACTGATCAGCTACTTGCTTGGGCATCACAGAGCAGGTAGCACCACTATCTACCATACAATTGTGCACTGAATTTTTTCCAATAATCAATGAAACATAGAATGAAGGAGGTCTCATGTTCTTACCTTGAATCATAGACTCCCTTTTGCTACTGGGATTATAAACTTTCTCTTGATCATCATTAGCCATCACGACTCTTTGGGAATTAGCAACAACTTGTTCAAGATTTATATCTTCAAATAATGCCTTTTTAAGTAGATCAGCCTGTCTTGGAATGCTTAAGGAGTCCCACATGGTCATATTCACATTCATCTTCTTCATGTTGTCCACAATATTATAAGGTATAGTTAAAGGTACCTTCTAATGTACTTTAGCAGCAACCGGTTCTTTATTCTTGTGAGGCTGCCCATTGATTGGTAAGACAGTAGTTCCTTTTGATATATTTAGAATAGGTGTGGATGATGATTCTACAGTTGCAGGCCCCTTGTTTTTATCATTTGATTGCTCCACCTCTAGAGCTCTTAGCTCATGTATTGGCTACAATTGTTGAATCAGCATTCACACCACAGAACTCTTCACTTTGCCAATTTAAAAAGGCAGTCTCATTAAAATGTATATCTGGTTGTTGTTCAGGTATATCAGCATGTGTATCCGATTGTGGACTAACAACGTTTTGGACCATAAATGCTTGATTAACTACCCCATTTGAGCATGAGGCTGGGTTATGTGCTTGATTGCACGAATGACACCATTCATTTTATATCACAAAGTTATTCTGGGCTAGAACCATATCCTTCACTGGACTTGCAGCATTGAGAGGAGCTGGATTATAAGATTGGAATGGTCTTTGATTAACATTTTGTCTCTATAACCACCTTGATAGGGTTGCCTATTTTGTTGATACTAATACCCCTGATTTTGATAAGACTGGTTTGCATTCTGACCTTGTTGTTGGTTTGGACCTGCCCCTTGATTTTGTTTCTTCATGTTGGTCAACTCATTTCCCATAGTTCATAAAATGCTTTCTATCTTATGCTAAATAGACTTAATCTCTTGCAATTCACTTGATGGTCCTGCCGCTGACACTCCCTGGCTCACAGCAACGGGTAATGCTGGAAAAGCAGGTAAAGGGGCTAAAGATGGCATTTGCAATGGCATATCTGATTGAATTTCAGGGAAATAGGGCATAGGTGGCCTAGGTGATAACTTGCTCGCTCGAATGAGGTTATTTTCTGCCTTAATAGCTATGCTATAGGCCTGAGGTAAAGAAACACCCCCCATGGACTGTATCATGACTGAGATATCACTATTTAAACCTTTTAAATAGTATAAAAATGCATAATCAGTAGAAGGCCTTACCGTAGTAGGTATTATGTTCCAAGTCTTTTGAAATCGGATATTGAAGTCCGCCATTTGTTCTTGTGGGGCTCTTTTGATGGTTGTTAACTGCTCTACCAAAGACAGGTGATTAGATTTTTCCTCAAAAAATCTGGTAAATTTATCACCAAGCTCGTCCCATGTTCTTATAGAACCCACTGGCAAGCTTCTAAACCATTCCAACGCCTTCTTCTTGAAAGATGCAGCCAACAATATCACAGCTACATTTTCCTGTGTCACATGATGCACATTGCACAATGTTGCCACATCTTTGATATGCTCAAAAGGTGTCACTTGCCCTTCTCCAGTAAACTCTGATAACCCTTTTAACGTTGCTAATGGAATATCATCATGTTGCGCTAGATTAAGGGGACTACCCTGGTTGAATGGTATGAAAGCAAAGGCCCTTGGCACTGCCATTGAGCTAGAATGCGTTGGTATGCTTGCTGAAATATAAATATTATATGTTGAACAATTGAAAGCCCCTAATGAGGAGGCAAAAAGTTTTGTTCTAAGAGCAGGAGATGTTGAACGCCTAACTTGAGGGTCTCTTCTTCTCCTTCCGTATGAAAACAATGTCTTGTCAATAACACCAGATGGTGTCGACTGAACTCTAGGAGAAGGAACAGTCCTTCTGAGAGTCCTCCCTTTTCTTCTTGGAGGAGATAAATGTAGAAACTCTATAGCTTTCAAACTTCTAGTTTCTATTTTTCTCATATAGATAAGCACAATGATCCTTTCCTTCACACAGAGTCACCAGATATGCTTAAAAACAACCTCTAAAAGGCTATTAGCTTACTGTCAACACATCAAAACAGCAAGGCTCAAGAATTTTACTTCTTATCAGGTCCCATCTCCTAGAAATTGCACACTATGCAAAGTTATGAAAACTACGCTTTCTAGAAAAACATGGGATCATTTCAAGGCTGTGGGTCACCTAAAGTTGAAATGAACCTATGGAGAAGGCCAGCTTCCTTTGGTGTCACCTAAACTAATGATTCTGTAAAGGGAAAGGGAGAAGGAGAAAAACACTAAAACTTATGAAAACACTATCTCTATGGTGATGCACCGAATTTACTAAGAAAACACATAACATAGTTTGCACACACAATTTCAATCAATGACAGAAGCTTAGTTGTACACAACTCAATCACATACGTTTTCTACATAAACATTTCCTGAAAAGGTTCATATGGCTACACTCCTAGAAGGAAGGAATAACTTCACAACTAGGGAATACTGCACTTTGAACACATCTCACAACTTGCAAAAATACATCACTCTATAGAAAGGTGCTGAGATAAGACATAACCACAAGGAATTATACAGTTTCACAAGTAATTTCATCCATTACACGAATGCACACAATTTAATAGAGAGATTGAAAAGGTAAAGTACTTATACTCATTGATTTCAATGGTGAAAACTGATATACATGTCTTTCATGAGTTACAAAACTCAGTATTCTCCTCTAAGGACTATCAGAAGCCACAAAGCAAAAAATATGCAAGTAAGAACTAACTACCAAAAAGGAAAAAAATGCCATATATACAAAAGACCCAGCCCCTAGGGCTTACAAAAATATCTGCCTTTGGAAAAGATCTTCCTTTAGATCTTTTATGTAGTTAATGTTGTGTTTGATTGCATCCCTGCTGTCTATGTTGGTGAAGAGTTGCTCCAGGAATGGCCTCCTTGATCTTTTCCAACCACAGCATTAACTACTGGTCATCGTGCCCATTCTCAAACTTCCTTGCCGAGCTGCCCGATTGAATGCTTCTGAGAGTTACCATAAATGTTGATCAACCCTTACTAGTTGACATCCCAGCTATCCCTGTGGTCGCGACCTCTTTGTTGCTTGATGACACCTTCTGGATATCAACCTGATTCATCACTTTATTCTCAGAGCAGATCCACGTTGCTTATGCTTTGTCGATCTTGTCCATAGGGGAAGTTAGGTAGTCAAACGGTTCATGGTGCATCCTTAGCTCTCAACTAATTGGTCAAACTCGTGCCCCGTAGATACCAGACAGTCAAAGGGTCCCTTAAACAACATTGCATGTCAATGAGACACTAATTGTGTCTCCCCGATGCGAGTATACTTCACAGGATGGTTGGCATAGCTTGGGACTGTCGGCAGGATGTTTTGGCGAGCTATAGAAGTCATATCAAGCTCGCAAAACCTATCAACAAGACTGCATTCTTTCAGAAAGACCACATGGCGAAGTCCTTCTTCTCTTGGCGAGAAGTCCAGGTCGGGGAGACCTCTTCATGTCAGGGGGATATTACCCCGAGTTCACGCCCTGTTGCCGAGACTCCTACATTTCGTTGAGACCTTTCATCGAAGCCCCCCTCTATCTTGGTGAGACCATCACACCTTGGGAGACATCTCCCCGAGTCCATCCTTACTTCCCCAAGCCCAAGTCCCCCTTTCCTTTCAGCGTGACTTCCTTCTTCGCCAAGACCTTATGGCGAAGGCATGATCCTTTGTCGAGCTCCATTTCTTTCGGTGGGGTCCCCTTATAGCATTCTCCCTTCGCTGAGACATCATCGGGTCAGCAAGACATCTTACCGAACCCGTCCCATTTTTTCAGAGTCTCCCTGAGTTCTTTCTATTTCCCCGAGCTCGGGCCCTTTTGCTTCGGCAAGACCCCTCTCCTTCGGTGAAACTTTTTGCTGAAGGAAGCACCTCTCGGCGAGATCCTACCGGGCTGAACTTTCTTTCAGCAAGAGCCCACTTGGTCGACGATACATTTCACCGAATGCATTCGCTCTTGCCGAAGGCACATCCTATTGGCAACACATCTCCTAATCGCCGAGACCTCGTGGCGATGAAATCTTGCTTTGCCGATGTCATTTCATTCATTGAGACTCTGATGGATCGGCAAGACTTATCTCGATATTACCTCATGTCGGCGAGACCTTTTCGGTCAGTGAGACTTTACACCGATTGAAGCTTTCTTTCACCGAGCCCTGAGCACTTCGGGATACCAACAACCATCAATGAAACGTCTCACCGAGTTCATTTCATTTCAGCCAGACTTTATCTCCTCGGCATGACATCACATCGAATCCCCTGTACTCTCAGCGAGACACCATGCTTATTAGCCAGACCTCCTGCCAAAGGCAAAATTATCGCCGAACTAAAACTTTGGTGGGGCCTTCTTCTTTCAGGCAGACCTATGGCGATATCTCTTCTGTGTCACCGAGACTCTAGCACGTCGGCCAGACTTTATGCTGAAGGCATAACCTTTTGTCGATCTTTTCATTTCGGGGAGACCCTCGAGCTTTGGCCAGACCTCCTTCCGCCGCAAAGTTTCTCACTGAGATGCATATCCTATCGGTTGTCGGCAAGACTTAAGGGGCTTGGCAAGACCACACACCGAAGAAGACAACTCATGCCGAAGTGTTTACCCGATGCGGTATGCATATCCTTTTGTCGCCGGTCGGTGAGACATAAAGATCTCGCTGAGACCTTTCTCTGAAGGAGACCTTCATGCCGATGGGAAACCCCCAGTCGTCGGGACAATGATCGATGTCTTGCCGATAGGAACCTGTAGGTGAATTCCACTCGCCGTGACATTCCTGGGGTCTTGCCGATAGGTAACGCAGAAGCATATTTAACCAAATGCATTATGGGTCGGGGAGACCCAGATAATCTCATGCCGATAGGATCCCTTATGTGAAGCATTCAGACTTAATGGAACCCCTGCTAGTCGGCAAGACATCTAGAAGGTCTTGCCAACTTTCTCCTTAAAGGAAAATTATGTCAAACTTGACTGAG
The DNA here is from genome assembly GCA_007258455.2 of Sequoia sempervirens. Classification (NCBI taxonomy): domain Eukaryota; kingdom Viridiplantae; phylum Streptophyta; class Pinopsida; order Cupressales; family Cupressaceae; genus Sequoia; species Sequoia sempervirens. The sequence continues at coordinate 327,055,981 of VDFB02271358.1, read as the reverse complement.
GCTGACCTTCAACTGAACTCCCTTGTTTCGCATCAGGGGTATGATTTAATCATGCACAATAATGCCTCCATTTAGCCTTCATGAACACCTGAAGCATAGATTGCCCAACTGATTTAGCCCGTAGGTGAGAATTGGGCAACGAGACCATCGGTGAATAACGAGGTAGTCAGAGATAAACTGCTAGCTTCAATCCCAAAGATCATAGGGGAAGATTAGAACAAAATGCTATTCAAACAAATCAATAGAGAAGAGGTGAAGAAGGTGACTTTTCAACTAAATCCAGATAAATCACCAAGCCCATATGGCTTTCTTGCCTTTTTTTTTTAGAAATTCTGGGAAATAGTAGGAGAATATTTATACCTGGCAGTAGAGGAATCAAGAAAAAAGATGACTATGTTGGGAGCAAAAAATCACACTTTCCTAGCTTTGATCCCGAAGAAAAAGGACCCTGTGAAGATGGGAGACTATAGACCTATTGCACTATGCAATATAGTGTATAAAGTGATCGCAAAGATAATATCAAATAGATTGAAGGGAGTTCTGGGTAGCATTATCTCGGAGGAACAAAGTGGTTTTACCCCAGGCAGGTCAATTGTGGAAGGCATAATATCAACTCATAAAACCCTAGCCAGAAAGGTAAGAGATCCATGCATGATTATCAAGCTAGATATTCTTAAAGCATATGATATGGTAGATAGAGAATTCCTACTAGAGGTGCTTAGAAGGTTTGGCTTCCAAGAGGAATGGGTTAAATGGATTAAATCTGGTATCTCCACAACGAAATTCTTAGTTCTGGTTAATGGGTCAACTCGGGGTTTTTTCTCATCTTCAAGAGGGATAAGGCAGGGAGATCCCCTCTCCCCCTTCCTATTTATCATAATGGCAGAAGTTATGGGTTGGGGGATAACAACATTAAGGCAGGAAGGCAAATGGAAAGGAGTGAAAGTCGCCAATGGTGTTGAAAATTCAACACACCAACAATTTGTTGATGACACAACTCTATTCGGAATGGCCAACAGAAGAGAAGCGAGAACCATCAAATTTTTTTGGATGATTACTGCCAAGCATTAGGACAAAGCATAAACTGGAATAAATCTGAGGTCTTTTTTCTCAACACTCAACCGAGCCTTCAAAGAGATTTGGCAAGAATTTTGGGATTGAGAGGCAAAATTTTCAGGTAGATTTTTGGGCACCCCCCTTTTTGTAGGCATCAACAAAAAATGCTATTGGGAAGAGCTAATCAACAGTTGCAAGAACAAGCTGGGGACATGGAAGGGGAAATGGCTTTCAACAGCTAGAAGATTATTGATGGTGAAGGCAGTTCTTTCAACCATACCAATTTACTCAATGGCATGTCTAAAAATTCCTACAACAGTGGATGAAAAGCTTAATCAATTTTTTAGGAATTTTTTCTGGAGTGGCACAGGAGACCATCAAAAAAATTTGCTTGTAGCCTGGAAAAAATTATGCACCCCCAAAGAGGCTGGTGGAGTAGGTCTTAGACAATTAAGACTGATGAACATGGCAGTAGGTACAAAACTGGTGTGGGAAATGTATGCAAAAGGAGATCAAAGATGGGTCAAGATATTGAGAAGAAAATATCTAGACTCAGACTCTCCAATCCAAATCCTTAGAATTGTGAACCCTCCCTGAGGCTCGGCCATTTGGAACTACCTATTGGAATGTAGGGATATAATCACCAAACATGTGACCTAGGAGTTGAGGGAATGGTAAGTCAACATCCTTCTAGCAGGATTCATGGAATGGCAAAGAAGCTTTAGCAGCTCTTCCTGGTCTGGATCTAATTAGATCATAAACTATAAGAACTTGGGGTGAGAAAGTATGCAACTATGGAAGGATGATAGTTATGGAGGGAGTAAAAGAATGGGAATGGAACTCAACAAAATTTGGAAGCACCACACAACCAGAAGGATGCTTTAACGACAATATTGAAAGAAAGAACTTTTTTGCTTTCCAATCAAGATGACATTATTAGGTGGTGTGGTTCTTCACCAGGGTCATATGCAGTCAAGCTTGGCTATAGTCTAAAGGAACAAGTAGAGGCAAGACAAAATTGGCTGAACAAACTACTATGGGGGAAAAATTGTCTACCTAAAGCAGGAGTATTCGCTTGGGTGGCAATTCAATCTTATATGAGGATAGATTAGCCACATTCAGAATTCAAGGTCCAGGGAGATGTATTTTATGCAAAAATGATAATGAAACCTTTGACCACTTGCTTCTTAACTACCCTTACTCAATGCAATGCTAGCATCACTTCATGAGAAAGCTCAGTTGGCAAATCCCTTTACCAAAATGCCTACTAACATGGTTCAATATGTGGCCTCTTCCCAGAAGGAAGGCAGTATTTGATAGCATTTGGCCCATAGCCCCATCAATAATAATATGGGAAATCTAGAAGGAACGCAACAAGAGGATCTTTCAAAATAAGGAAATGCAGCCAGCAAAGTTGTGTGAGAAAATCGAAGGAACGATCACTGAAACAGTAAATGAAGTAGTTAGGTCAAATCCAGGGAAGAGAGGATTATATTCGTATTGGGATGACCAGATGAAACATGCTTTCAAGGGGCTTCTTATTCCCAAAACTATAGGGCTAGGCCACAAGGCTTCTCAGCAAAAGATAAGGGAAGTTAAATGGGAACCACCAGAAAGAGGTTGGATCAAGATCAACTTCAACAGGGCATCTCGAGGCAACCCAGGCCCAGGCGGTGCTAGATGTGTAGCCAAAAATGAGAAGGGGGAGACATTGGTAGAGAATTCCAAACCTCTAGAAATCTGCACAAACAACGAGTCAGAATTCCAAGCAGCTCTAATGGGAATTCAATTCGGCATTTACTTAAAGGCAAAAAAAATTTAGTTAGAAGGCGACTCCCTAATAACTATAAACTCGATCAAACAAAAAAACTATCCCAACTGGAAACTGGATCACTGGCTCTAGGAAATTGCGCAACTTCTGAGTGGGTTCAAAGATTATAAAGTATCACATATCTTTAGAGAAGGGAATCAACGAGCATACTTTTTGGAAAAAGAAGCAGTAAGCAATAACTAAGATTAAGATTTTTCAAATACCCAAGAATTTTAATTTTAACAACTAGCTTTACTTTTGGATTTGCTTGCATATGCTCACATCATCATTAGTTTTCTAATTTGTGCCAGTTCTACATAGGATCTTTGGGATATGCTCATGTGGATCCCATGTGGCTAGACAAATGTAATACATCACTCTCGGGGTCCACCATATTTCCACCTAGACCTGGGGGAGTGCCTTTGTAAATTGTTAACTTTAAAACAAAAGAATATTTCCTTATATGTGCAAAGTACGTGGAAGGACATCTAATATGGCCTTTCCGTCAAATGATGAGTTGGGTTAAATTTATCATCCGCTAAAAGAACTCATTTGTAATCGTCGGATAGCCAAAAGGACATACTTCCTAATAATGGTGTGCCAGGCCTTGGTTTCAGTGCTAAATGCAAATTGAGTATTTTAAAAGAAGCCTCTCGAAGTATCATTTTTAGTTGGTAATGACAAAGCGATAAGTGGAATACAAGTGCCTTTCATTTTCAACGGGTGTAAGCAGTCATCCCTTAGTTTATAATGGAGACTCCGCTGGCTCTCAGTTCGAATAAACAACAACAAGCATTAAGAGGAAAAATCTCGAACAAACGTCTTCAGGGAATGGTCTTGTCTCCACACCCAGTAATCCTTTGGGCAGTAAAGTAGGTCTTGGGTCCTGAATTTCTGCAAGACTATCATAGGGCAAGGTCCAATTCTGAAATTCCTGCTATGTTTCTAGCAATTCTTTTGGAGATGGAGGTTTCGAAGGAGATCGCCAAAAAAATTACTGAAATGGTCTTCAAGCATGCCTGGCTAGCAGAAATTGATGCGGCATTGGATAATGTCGACAAAAATAAGCTAATACCCATGCCCCAAAATTACTACATGATTTGTATGCAAGACAGGGAGATTATGAAGTTTCTGTTGATTTGAACCATAGAGCCTAAAATTTATGAAAAGCTCTGGGACGTCCATGAACACTGCATCTTCTTCCCGCTTTGTGTTGTGAAGTTGGTCACCAATTTTCCTCACAGTTGGGCTTTGCGCTATGTGGAGGACGAAGAGCTGGTGAATGAGGTTGTGATCAGTGATGAGGAGGATTGGGAGCTAGGGTTGGGAGAAGAATGGCACAAAAATGATGAGTGGGATCCATAACAGAAGGCCAAAAGCTCAGCTCATGCTAATTGTGGTCAAGATTGTTCAGTGATTGCAGACTTCAAAGCATGGCTGAAACGCTTCGTCTCAGATGAGGATAGTGATGAGTAAGGCTGGTGATCTGGTGTTTAAAGGTTTTTTTTTTTCTTTCAAAATTTGTGTTGTTAAATTCGCTATCTATGAAAAGGTTTCTTTAGTCAGTCCATTCAGGATGGTTTGAAGGGTTCATAGGTATTTTTTGGTGTCTGCTTGGTCATTCTACAGTCTGGTCTAGGGTAATATCAGTTACTTTTCCAGGTTATTGTCTCTAGCCTTAGAAATTTTGTTCTGAACGTTACAAAATAGAATGTCAATAGGAAAAATCTAGCATATGCTCAATGTACTACCAATTGTAATATCTTTTCATAAAGTAATACAGGGTGTTGCCCCATATAGCAGTAATTTAACTATCAAATATATATATATATATATATATATAACCTACATTAGGTTATATATTATCTTATATACCTATATATTATAGGTTATAATTTTTTTGAAGAAGTTATGTATATATATATATATATGAATTAATATAAAAATATACATGATGAAAAAATCTTATTAATGAAAAGAAGAAAGAGCACATATAATCAAATTATACTGTAAAATATTAAAAACATAGATAAAGATATTAGTTTAATGGAAAGAATAATACAATTTATTTATTTTTTTATTTTAATAGTGTGAATCCAAATCTCTATAAAATAGTTAATTGATTTTTGTAAGATTTTCTTTAATTAAAAAATAACAATTACATACATAAAAAAATCATTCTTAAAAAAATGTCAAAATAAATAACATTTATTTATTTTAGAAGGATTTAATGAAATGATTTTATGAAGCAAAAAATGAAAAATTATTCTTTAAAAAAATGTTTAATTTGTTTTATTGGTCAATAACACACAAAACTTTTTTAACCAATCATATGTACAAAAAATAATTTTCATAATTTATAAAGTTAAATATTTTATAAGTTGACTTTACAAAATTGAATTTTATTTTATTTTTTGTTTAAATATTGTTTTTGATTGGTTGAAAACTAAATTATTAATAACTAGTTAACTAAAAAAAGTCAAACTCATTAAATAGTACTATGCCTAAGTTAAGTACTAATAATAATCAGATTATTAGTTTAATGGAATTATAGGCATGGCCAAATGGTAATTAGTGATTAATGTTTTGAACTTCAACCAATCAAATTGATTATAAATTTAAGGCTAAGAGATGAGCATTATATTTCTTTTTACCACTTCTTAGTTAATGTTTGCACATCCAGAAATGCAAAAATTATGACAAAGTTAAAATTAGAAATTGTTAATTATTCTATATAAGAATTTTGGAACATTTAATTTAACTATTAAGCTAAGTAGCAATTGTATGTCAAAAAAAATTATTTAATCCAATTTAACTATTTTAATAAAATAGTAATTAATCTCAAAAATTCAAAATCATAATTATTTTAACATGTCAATAATCCAACTATTAAAACTATATTTTTTAAAATTAAATCTATTATATATTTTTTTATTAGATTAAATTGAATCTCAAAAGTTCAATATCAATAATTACCTACAAATTTGACAATAAATACCACAAATCTCTAATATTTTTCAATCTCACACATTTTATCCAACTATTTTTAAATTATTTTATATAAAAATTCCAATTAATTTAAAGCTAAATAGATATTGTATGCCAAAAATTTTATTTAGTCTAATTTAACTATTGTAACCAAATAGTAATTGAATCTCAAAAATTCAAAATCATAATTATTTTCACATGTCAATAATCCAACTATTAAATCTTTTTTTTTAATTAAATCTATTATATATTTTTTTCTTAGATTAAATTGAATCTCAAAAGTTCAATATCAATAATTACTTACAAATTTGACAATAAATACCACAAATCTCTTTTCAATCTAACACACATTTTATCCAACTATTTTTAAATTATTCTATATAAAAACTCCATTTAATTTAATTATTAAGCTAAGTAGAAATTATATG